>JARHVA010001931.1:392500-490000 GCA_037957365.1 Torreya grandis
TAATTACCTTATTTATTAGGGTTGCTCTCTCTTCCAAACACATGCACCATATTTAGTCAAAGCTATGTTAAGTCTAGATTAACTAAATATTGGTTTAAATGTCAATTCATTCAGTCATATAACTTTAGTTTCACTTGTACCTATAATAATCATTTTTATATTTAACTCTAATATTTTGCTCTTTATTTATGATGAGATTAATTTAGGAATGAAATTTTTTGAATCTAATTACTTATCCTAATGGATTTAATATAAATTATCTCAAAAGTTTATCATTATTACATTCTTGGACATGATAAACTAATGAGAGGAGTGAAATGGTGAAGGGAATCAAATCCTAGAGGCATGACCATTACCAAATATTATATTTATAGTTAATTATTTTTATTCAAATCATCAATACCATGACCCTTGATTTGGAATAATGCACATCATCTAAGTGAAGACTAGCATACCAAGACATGGTAACCATGACTTTAGGGAGACTTGTTCGCATGAGTTTACTTTGAATAGAGAGAGAGGGATTATAAATCCCTACCTAATTGTTAAATACATGTAAAAACTCACAACAATAAGTATTACATTACTGGAGATTATAGTTGACTATAGAATATCACATAATACTTGATCATCTAACCCTCGTATAGATGGTTTGGAAGTCACATATGACTTTTGATAGGTGGCATAAGAATGCTTAGGAGTTATTCAAAGTTCTTGTTATCATGTGGTTGGTTGATAAAATTATTGGGATTTTTTATTACTTACAATAGGATTGACTTCTAAGACATTTTAACATTTAGTAGGTAGTCCCTTTTGATCCCTATAATTGTATATATGACACTTCTACAAACTAGGGAATGGATCCAATTGTTCCATTAGTTTGGCACTAATGTTGGATGTGTCAAGTGTCTAGGCTATACCCTTACTGAGGAAAATATTGTTCATTTCTACCTCAAACCTAGTCTAAAATGGGAATGGGCTATAAGATATGGGAAACCTATTGTTTAGGCAAATCCTCTAGATTATATGGGGATAGATCCCCTGATTTTATTATTTGATCTCTCTTTCTAAGACCTAATCCTATTTGGATGAAAAGTAAAAATGGATTGCATAAATAAAACTACTCTAAAGTGGTGATGCACCAAAATACTCACTTATCCACTTAGTTTTGGACCCTTAACCATACTAATGGATAATGCATTGAGCTAAGACATCATCTTCAATGACTAATATGTAACAATATTTCACCTAGAGGCTAGTTTTAATTATTTAAGTAAGAGGGTCATGATAATGAGGCCTAGTTCAAGACACTTAAAATTTGATTTCCACTTCAAACTTAAGATATCAACATCACAACACACTAGAAAACCTACTAGGAAAGCTTATTTATACTGAATTGAAACTTGAAACTATAAAGGGAAGATCATACCACTATGAATATCAAAATGAGCATGAACACATTGAATATAGATCAAAAAATTGTTGCAATGCTCTATTCATCATTCCATGTAGGTGTACAAGTAAAAGTACTAGCAGGGTTTCCTCATACCAACCTAAGGGATATAATACAAGGCTATAGTCCTTTAATATATAGTAGAAGAGGAGAGAAAAAGAGGGGAATTTGTTGTGGAGGTGAGATAAGGGGGTCATAAATTACCAAGGTCCACTCCAAATGGTAGCTACATCATCTATACAATCTTTCTCAACCTTCTCCATGAGAATTTATTTTTTAATGACTCTTTTTGGTATTTAAAATAAGCTAATGAGGGATGAGTCAGTTTCAATTATCTTTACTATAGGTTTGAACATGCTCAAAATAGTCTATAAATCCTCTCATATCGGTTACATGGTGTTTATAGGTGTGATTAGGCCTCTCAAGAGGCATTGGAAAACCTCTCTTTCAATGCACATGTTGATTTGATGATGAAAATATATTCACACCTAAAAAATGGCCTTGAAAATTCATTTAACCCATTTAAACCAATCAGTTACTAGGCATTTCAACTTTCATTGACTCCCTTTATAGGTCCCTCTAAGCCAAATTTGAGGTCTCTTATTGACCAAATAGGCTAAATAGGCCAATTAGGCCTTATTGATTAAGTATTGGAATTTGAGATACTATTAAACCTAAAATAAACCTTTCCAACCTATGAAAACATGATATTTATACTTGAAACAACACCTTATACCATAATATAAGCATTTTTTTATCAAGGAACACTTACAATTTTGTCATAATAGTTGACTATGCCTTCTTATCTTCCATATATGGATATTGACTCTTTTGAAGTGAGTTATTAATATGTTTATAGGGGAAAACTTGTGCATATTATGACTTGATAAGGTGTGTAAGGTACCAAAACATCCCCTTAAATAGTTGGAATCTCCGCAAATGGTTCTATACCCTTCTTTATACTCAAAATGTTGTCAAGGTATAGATTTACGATAATTTCATATAGTGTTTATACAATAAATTAGCATGGATGGAGTCCCATATAATTTTAATTGAAATTTCACGAGCTTACCAGGTCATTCTAGGGTGTTAGGATGCCAAAACCTCAACATTTCTAAGATTGAGACTATCTAGGGTTTTAGAGAGGTTTATGAGTACTTAGGAGTCTTAGTGATATTTCATAGGGTATGGAAATCCAAGTTAGGAAAAAATTAAATGAATTAATATGGGACTTACCTCCTCATATTCCATGAATGGATTGATTTCCCATTTAAATGTTGTAGGGAGATAGGAATGTTGAAAGGTGGGACTAGGGTAGTCTACCGACTAATTCTAACTACTTATTTTAATAATGTTTGTTCATAGAAGTTAGCCCCATAATTCCAAACAATCCTTAATGTATTATTAGTTCATATTAATACTTAAAATTCCATATGATATTTTTATTGAGCACCAATGTGGTGAAGTAGGTGAGTATTTGAAGTTGGGCTTTGAATTGATCATGTGGAGGTTCACTAGCTCAAGTAGGGTGCGATAGAATATAAACCATTTTCTTCACTTACCTAAACTTGAATACCCCTTGTGAGGTCTCATACATCTTCATAAACCTCACCTTGACCATCCTAATTTTTTAATGTCTTGGAGGTATCTTAAGATAACATTAGGGTTTGTGAGCAGACTTTTGTGTTTAACTATATTAGATCATCTCCAAGGCTCTTGATTGTAAATTTGGATGTTAAATTGTTTTGGAGGATTTTTAAGGGTAATTATTATAATTTAATACCATTATAAAATAATTTGTGGGATCCAAACTATTTTTAATCCCTTTAGGACATCAAGTCACTCATCTAGCCCTTAAATTGACTGTCATGAATAGGGCTTGGTCTGAGACAAAATAGTGGGTATACCCACTATTTATATAACCAAAGTGATAGAGATAGGTATATTTAAATGGTAATAAATACCAATTTTACTATATTTTATATCTTTCCCATATCTACAAGTGTTCCAAATACTCATTTTGGTTAGACTGGCAATGTTATGCCTGGTGACTATGTTTGAGCATGAAATCTCTGAGTATGGTCTTCATCCATTATTTCCCTAAGGTTATTTGATTATAAAATACATTAAATATACTTGAGACATATACATTATTATCTCTTAGGTCTCACCTTATTTAATCCACCCTCTGTTTGTAACTCTCTTTATACTTCATATGTATGCGTGTGCTCACTTAATGCTCCTTGACTGGGTTTCCAATCAGAATGGAATGAATGGATGTTGTTAAAAAATTTAATGGAACTATTAAGGTCTTAAAAACTATCCAATATCTCATATTAATTCCTTACACTCATTAGTATCCTTATATCTTGAGTAGAGTAGCTTGTACTTTGAGACTTTAGCACATACCTTCTCCTTATGCATGATTTAACTACAAGTGATTTAGTTTCACATATATTTTAGGTGCATGCACATAAAACTTGTTTGTTATCTTAGATATTATTTGAGAATTATATGATTTTATTATGGTCCCCTACTTACTTATCCACCTAAGACATTAGGACAACCATGCACTTGTACCTTTAATTCTACTTTAATGACTAGCTTGTAAGTGTTCTCTTTACATTCTTGGATAGATGAGGGGTAAACATTACTCCATATAAGTGTATTAAAATTTTGGTAGAAATATTACCTTTTAATTGGTCCCTATGAGTTCACTTTTTCCACCAATTTCCCTAAATAGTGACCTCCATCACATGACACTAATTTTAAGTAATCCAAATAAAATTGTTATAAGTGATGGTTCAAGAGAAAGCTTGGATAGTGGAGTACCATATCATTTATATTCATTCAACCATGGTAGTATGGTGTGATATAATCTCACAATCACCCTTATTTAATCATTTTTGACTTGATAATTTGGACTCAATTTACTTACAAGGTCAAGAGGCAAGAAAGGCCCAATTGTAGAGGCTCATTTAGGTCAAGTCTCAACATTGATAAGTGAAGGAGGGAAATTCAAACTTATAATAGGTTTAAATAGTCATTATTATTACATGACATTATTCATGGTGTTGCTTTTTCTACTTCAATATTTATTATAATACATATAGTGGTCTTATCTTTGCCCCTTGTAACTAACCTTGTTTTTCTTTCATAGGTTGACTATAAGTCTTCATATGGTCCTGTTGTAGGTGTTTTTTTTAATTGTGAGAGAGATAGGCTCCATGTAAGTATTTTTTATAATATATAAGTCATATTTTTTTATAAATTAATTTAAAATATCATCTAATCCAATAATCATCTTGAATGATGATCCTCAAACATTTCCTTAAGTTATCTAGATAGGGTGGCTACAGGTGATAGTTTTGATTGGTATGAGATAATGAATTAATGGATATGGAGGTAAGATGGAAAATCATTCATCCAAATAATATAATTATGTAGTTTATACCTATCCCTATTAATAATTTCTTTAGTATAAACCTTTATTCCCTTCCAATAATCTGATTGTCAAGAGTATCTAGGTTTCTCATTATATGGACTAAGATAGTCCAAGTGTGTCACCTGAGTTGAATGCTCTAAGACAACTTATGGTGTTCATATATAATTAGGTTATTATTTATAACTCAACAAAAGTCTTATATTATCTCAAATATACTTGCCCTTGAAGATATTTTCTTATTCATTCATTGAAATGATTCTTTGGTACTTGTTATAGTAGGCCAAATGACTAGTCATAGGTGTCTTTTTGACATTCTAATAGGATATCTGACCTACATGGGTCCATCCTCCATAATATTTTGGATCATAACTATTAAAATGTTAATATAGGTCCTTTCACATGGTTTATTCCTTGGAATGAAGGATGGATGGATGGATAAGGGTGATAGTGGGGTGATCATGGGGTGGAAGTATGAAACAGGGGTGAGACAAAGTAATGAGACAATAAGAACAATGTGAAATGATAGATGATAAATATGACATGTAATGGAGCATGAGAACCATTAAAATTTAAATCAACATGAACCTTAAGGAACTTAATATAGATGCCAATTAAAATAAAACAATTTTGGAGGTAAAAATGGGGAAAACATAGTCAAGAAATAAAACTTAGGACACTTTAAGGATCCCTAATATCTGCTAAGAAACTTAACTTCTACTAAGATTGATGGAGTGAGTTTTGGATATAGTATAGGTGATTTATAATCCCTTAAGGCTACCATTTATATCTAAGATCTTCTTCAAAATTCATGATGATGATCCATAATCAATAGAACACACTTTTCCCATGATTTAATTCTTCTTGGACTATGTTTTCGAGGTTTTGATGGTGTCATGAGAAACACATAATGCTTATACATAATTAACCTTGAATTCATATGAAAACCTCATTGAAGATACATTTGAATTTATGGGAGGCCATTAGATAGAAAACTCAAGCAAGGAGGTATGGTGAAACATGAAACACCCTACAAACTCATCAACTCAGCCCATAACTTTCGATGAAGACATTCAACCTTTGTTCAATATCCAAACATTAATATAGATTATATAATATGTTAGTTTTGTGTTTTTCTATTTCAAAAACTCACATATGTGATTAAATTACAAATAATTCCATAATAAGTTCCTTTAGGACCTAATAAAATTAGATCATTCATTAGTTTGACCAAATAATCCCATAATCCATGAAAACCATTTTGTTGAACCTGGCCCATGCAAACAAGGATGGTATAAAAATTTGTTAACATCTTAAGTAATGTTCATAAATATTATGAGACCAATACCCAAAAAATACCCATGGGTAGAAGCTGTCTGAATGTACTTTCTTTGGTTATGATCTTGAACCCCATTCTCTCTCCTTTGTATGATACAAGCATAAACTTGAGGAGCTCTCTGGGTCTATAAAATAATTAAGTTAAGTGAAATGTATATTTTTTAGTCTACTTGACACCCTTTAACCATGAAACTTTTATAAAGTACCTACCATGACCTCATCTTCATTTTTTTATTCTCTTCTATATGGCATAGTCTGTACAATTATAATAAATACACAAAATCTATATTTTTCCATAATTTTCTCCACGCATCAAGATGGGGACCATAATTTTATGTTAAAATGAGGGGGAAATGAGTTAATAATCCATTCAAAATAGGTTAAAATATACGAAGGAAGTGGGAAAGCCACAATTTAGCATGTGGGACCCATTTGGCTAGTGGAAAGGGTGTGATTAGGTCTCAAAAAGGCTTTTAGTGCCATGAAATGCATAGGGTTTATAATTTGGCATGGATAAGTCCTCTTAAATAAACATTTTAATGTGACTTATCAAAACATTTCACCTTTCTAAGGTTTTACAAGGCATATGGGTTTGTATAAAGTGGCTTAAGGGGTGTTTGATGGTTTAGGATGGGTGATAACAGTGTTATATGTATTATATAAATATATCATGGATAATTAACTTGAATACACTATGATCCTCACTTTATTGCCTTTATAAATTATTCAAACACCTTCATATTACCTTAAGATCCATAAACTCCTTAAACAGGGCTAAATCACTCAATTGGACTTTTCAGGACTTCTTGATAATCATCTCTCTTATTATAAGACCATTGTGACACCTAACACATCACAAAAATACTCAAGAGACTAATGAAAAAAATATTCAAACATAAAATAATGGTACATCATGACACTCTTAATAATATTTATAGACTTTGAACAAGACCAAAGATGGCATGACTATGCTGAGAATCACCATAAGCAAGCTAGGGTGGTGGTCACCAAAAATTTTTAATGTTAGGGGTTGGAGTTTAGACTATAAGGCCAAAATACCAACATGATGAATAAATATATATACCTAGTTGTAGTCTGGTGCACATTGGACATTGTTATTACCTATTATTATTTCCCCTTGGTGCAGTACCTATGGAAGAGGGTGGAGATGGAGAAGGTAAAGATGTGGGAGCTTATACAAGCCCTCAACCTTTATGTGAGGTAGTGGTAAAAAACAAGTAATTAAATTATTTTATTTTCTTTAATTTTAGCATATTTGGTATATTATATTTGATAAATATATCTAATTTGCACTTATTTTTATTAATTGTAAGCAATCATGAGTGCTTCATAATGGTAGATCATGATGTGTTGGTATAAGCACATAATTTTCCAATTTATACTAATGGTGAGGGGTTTGTGGGGAGATTATTTGTCATTTTGGGTGCCCATGCATCATTTTTTGATCCTATGGATAGGTTAGTGGAAACATACCACACAATGGTTATTAAACAAGATGAGTTATGTATGAAATTGATATATGGTTGATTCTTGAGAGGATTTATATGAATTTTATGTAATTTTTGATCAACCATTAATATGCTCTTAATTGTGAGCATGATTATACAATGCATCATCTAGGATCCCTAGAGGAGAGACTTCAAGAGCGGTCATAATTTCAATAACATAAGCAAGATATCGGGGCCTCCATATTAAGATATGTGAGGGTATTGGAGCTAGATAATGATGATGAATCTTATACTCCCATGGATATGCCCCTACAATTGATTGATTTCAATGTATAAACATTTGGTCACTTATATATATATAATGATATATTTCATGATATTTCATTTTGATGGATTGAATTTATTTTTTAAAATTATTTTATGTTTTGTACATGTTTAATATATTTAAAATTTGTTTATGTGGTAATGGATAGGTATTCAGTCATTTGATTTGATTTAGTAATATCTGAGGTAATCAATGTGTGTAATGGAATTTGGTTATGAATATTTAATTTTCAAATATAATGACTATATGGTAAATGTGATATGTTATAATATAATAATTGGTTTATCTCTATAAATATCAAGTGTATTTGTTTCATTTATATCCTTCTAACTTGGTTTAGGTACCCACTCTTGTTATATATGAAATTTAGGTGTCTAAGTATTATTTTATTTAATAACACATGGTTTTATGTTGTCCCTAAGTAAACCTATAGTGAGATCTTGATTGCCAAATGGTTCCTTGGTAGGATTAATGTGGCAGAGGTTAGACATTGTAGAGGGTGCATTAGGATAAATAGGTCTTCTAGTGGTTTATTTTTTCAAGGACCAATAAACCATGCATTCCTTAAAATGAGTGACATGGGATGTTTCTATCCTCTTAGAGAGAACTATAAAAGAAGTGGGAGAAGTAAACCTTGTTGGCTCTTTATGAAATGTGAAATCTCCTTTATCTACAAGTTGTCTAATATTTTGACTTAGATAAAAGCAATAATTGTCATGAGGCCCATTAATACCATGGTAAGTGAGAAGGGCTTTCCTTTCACATTTTTAACTCTAGGATGGTATTAATTTATAGGAAGAGTAATCAACCATTTATATAATATTATACATAGTATATCATATGGATTGATTTCTTAGTCAATTAAACTGAAGTTCTTTCCTTGTAATAGAGGTATATGTTTTTAATATAAGAGTTATTATGTATGTTGAATATTTTCTTTTGTGTAAAACATTTATATTTTATTCCTTGGTATGTACTACTAATTTAGAAGAAGGTATTTGAGGTGGATCATGAACCATTTTATTTTGTTTCTTCACTGTGTAATAATTAGTTGTAACATGTTTTCCTTTTGGTGAAGATGTACGTGATTCAATATTGGTATTTTTTAGTGAACATGCATTTTTATGCAAATTCATGTATAAGATATCAAAGTAAGTAAAGGGATTGAGCAATGTTATTTATTTTAACAGAGAAAGGAGTCATAAAATAAACATAAATTACACTTTTAAATATGATGGTGCATAGTTCAAGGAATATAATACAACCTTAGATATGATATCATAATATTGAATAGACTCATCATTGTATTTTTAATCCTTACAAATTTTCCAATGGTAATTTATGTAATTTTTCCTTATGTAAGTCTTTTAAAAAATATGTCTTCAAGATTTTTGATAGTTGTTAGGGACCCATTTATAAGGTTATATAACCAATTGATAGTATCTTATGTTAAGATATGATGGAATGTTTTTAATAATAAGTATTCATCATTATTCCAAGGGTCTAAGGAGTGTACATAATTTTTCAAGTGATTTTTAGGGTCTCCATTACCATTGAATGGAGGTAACATAGGCATAATAAAATTGGTAGGATAATGAGCTTCAAAAATATCCCATGTAATGGGTTGATCTTCTAAGATATTATCATTAATATTATAATGATGTGAAATTAATTATAATTTAAGAATCATATTTTTTTTGAAGATATATTATATTAGTCATCATGGATACTATGTCAATAGGATCAAATTTTGGAGAGTTTTAATATGTACTGATAGGTTGTAAATTACCATCCATATGAAACATATGAATGATGGCCTCTTCACAAATATAATTTCACTCTAATTTGGGATTAGACTTGTTTGAAAAATATTGGGTAATACATGATGATTCATTATAGGTTATTATATAATTTTATATGTCACGAAGGTTGATACAACTATCATATGAAAGAACTTGATTACGCAAAATTTAATTACATACAATTTAAATACAAAGTGTACTTTCATTATTTTCACGTAGAATTAGAACATTCTTTTGAGAAAAAAATGTAAAAGAAGGGGAAAGATGGATATTCTCTATTTTCTTGAAACATCATCATAGGAAGGAAAAATGTAAGTTTCACATTCATTTTTGAATTCAAATGAGAAATGGATAGAATATGGAATATCTCCTATAATATATATAAATCACGGTCATTATAGAAAGGAACATTAACATAAATAACATTTAAATCTTGAGTTTCACTATTAATACTTGGCTTAGAAAATTCTTTCATTAGGAAACCTTTGACAAATATGCTTTGTTGTTTATCTTGAATTTTAAGAATGGTAGAAGAACATGCATCTACATTATTTTTAATAGTATTATCATTGAATTTTTCCAAACCAAAAGGATAAGGAGATAATTATTACATGCATGTGTATTATTTAGATCTAGAGATAGAGAATTAATTTCATTATTTACTTTTTCCATGAAATAAATAAGGATTAGAATCTTAAACTTGATTAACATTTTCAATATTTTTCAAAGATAGTAAACATTCATTCTTTATAAAAATATCATCATTGAATATATATAATATGTACATTCAACTATTGGTTCATCTTTGGAATGATTTATGCATGAAATATTTTTATTTTCAACATTTGGAATACTATTGGCATGCATGTTCATTTTATAACATTGAATGCTAGCAATGCACTAACTAATGGTAACTTTTATTTTTATTCAAGAATCTCATTATTATATTGAAAGATATGAAATTTAGGAGAAATAGGAAAATTATGCTCTTCAGAATCCTCTTCAAAATATGTGGAATCACAATCATAATCATAAGGAGAATAGGAAATCATGCGAATTAGTTTCACCATATTCATCAATATTTTCATTATTGTAATTATAAGGAGTGGATATAAATTAAGACTATGCATTACTTTTTTTTCAACCATAAAATCCTCATAAGTAGTATATTAACTATGAGGTAGATTAAAAATGATCTAAATGATGGGGTTTCTTAGGGTTTTCAGCACAAGCATGAATTTTAAGAGGTATAAACCTAAACACACCCAAGTGAAAAATACAAGGTATAGGGCCACTAAGAGAAAAATCATCACTTAAACTATTCCCATGTAAGTAAAATAAGATTTGAAAAGGTAACTATAAAAAATATAAAAAAATTATAGAAAGAGGAAACCCTATATTATGTTAGGGTTTGGTTCAATTAAACTGAGAGTATGGGATCACTAGAATATTTTATTCTAAATGGGGATTTAACAAAAACAAACTATATAAATAAAATATTTGAGTGCCACAAATTAATATTCAAATATAGATAATAAATTATAGTTTATTGTAATTTAACCTATTCAATCATGTGTCATGAATACAAAAATAACTATATAATCAAGGTTTAGAAATATCACATCTTATTTTTCACACTGGTTTAGGTTATTAGGATAATTTAGGTTCATGTAATTTACACAAGGCAACGTTATGTTTTTTTTATTATATATTTTAATTATTTTAACTAACCAAACACTTACATCAGCCTTGGTAAACTTGCATTAATGTAGGTGTCCTAATATCAATGGAGGTGTATAGATCTAAATATGTATATTAATTGATTATGTTCTTCTTGAAGATGCACCTAGAATTGTATTCTTGTTTTACCTTTATATATGATTGGATCATATGTGTAATACCATAAATAATAAAAACCTTAGCTTATTTTAATTTTACCACTAATGACTTAATAAAAAATTGTTAGCATGTGAGTTGAGTTAACCCTAAAAACTTTGTTATTGCTAAGTGATACCTACATATCCATATACTTTGAGGAGGGCCTCAAACTCCCATGTAGTTATCACTTTAACGCGTGTGTGTGTGTGTGTGTGTGTGTGTGTGTGTGTGTGTGTGTGTGTGTGTGTGTGTGTGTGTGTGTGTGTGTGTGTGTGTGTGTGTGTGTGTGTGTGTGTGTGTGTGTGTGTGTGTGTGTGTGTGTGTGTGTGTGTGTGTGTGTGTGTGTGTGTGTGTGGGTGTGTGTGTGTGTGTGTGTAATATTTATCATAAAATTATATGCTCTTTCTCATATCTCAACCCTTGATACAAGTAATGTAACTTATATTTGACCTTTTTTAAGACATTATAATTGAAAAATATGTAATTAAATATAAGGTGTAATCTATATATTTTTAATGAATAATGCATATGGAAATTAAGAGGATTACTTGGTGATTAAAAACTATGCACTAGTTTTGTATGTATATATAACCTTTGGAATGTGAATTAAGATCTAGTGGTGTTCAAAATTCAAAAATAAAATAAACATATAGACTCTCACAAACAGTCACAAGGTGAAAAGTATAAAAAATAGATAAAAAGATAAGATAGGACACTTTCTTATCCCTCAGAGACTTGTGTTAATGTAATTATAATGAGGTTAATGATAGTTTTTAAAATATAAAAACACATGAAAAACATTAGAGACTCAAGGATCCCCACCATAATATTGGTAAATTATAATATAGTGATAAGAGAGACAAAATATTATAAAAAATAAGAAAATACCATGGAGCCCAAGGGCCCATGCAAGATCATGCCACTAAGTACTCAATATTTGGACAAAAGTGTCATATATTTGAAACTAAGCAAAAATAAATTATAAAATAATCTTGTACCAAATATGCGTATCTACACTATACTTGTTGATTATTATGATATTGTGTCTTAAAAAGTATAGGAAAATGTCATTTAAATCCCTAAAAAACAATATGGTGTTGGTTTTAATTGTTTATATATGGACAATATCAAGGTCATAGTTTCAATGTCTACTCATCATGCTTGTATCACCACATGCTCAATTATTCAGATTGAAAACTCTCTTTCTAAAAATAATAAAATTTAGTGGATATGGAAAATATAAGTTTGATATTCTCCTTGAAATTATGATTTTTGGTTGATTGTGTTGCGATCTTTAGTATAAAAACTATGCACTTACCCATATTGAAATGGTTGAAGGAAAATGTTGGTTGTTTGAAAAGCATGGTTGTGTGGGTAAAAATATTACTTGGCTATCAAGATTTTTTATAATATTGAAGTTTAGTTTGGGATATTCTACCTTATATGGACTTAGGGGTGAGATCATGCTCTTACCCATACACCCATAGAGGTGACTTTCATCTCACAAATTTCCTGAGTAGTTAAGTTATTATTCAAAAATTATTTGATTATTTCTTATCAAAATGATACTAGGGTTTTGAATAAAAAAATTCCATTTTTAGAAAGTCATGAAGGGTTAAATTAGCTCCAATTCTAGTGTTATAGGTAGTCATAATAACCACTTATAGCCCTAGGTTTGGTAAGATTCAAATTTATGATAGATTACCTAGTTATACCCAAAACCTTTTTATAAAAAATAGTAATGTGATACTTGACTATATGCAGTCCCTTTCCATAAAGATTTTGCAATAAATAATATATCCTTGAATCATCTTGGGGAACATTTGTTAATTATATCATAGGTTGTAGTTTTGATTTTAAAAAATATATAGAATATGTAAACATGATCTATTCATAAATTAACCTCAATTATTGAGTGGTAATGACTTAATTAGAAATTATGTTACTGGGAGAATTATAATTATTATAGTGAAACCAAAGGAATAAATTTTAATGGTCTCTTATTTAGAATATTATTATATTTTTTAACATGATATTACATGAGGAAATTAAGGTAAATGATATGGCATAAGTTCAATAATGATCATGCCTTAATTAGTATATGTATCTACCATAATGGTGATTTCACCTATATGTATATAGTATCAAATGCAGTTACAAGACTTATTAGTATTGGTCATTTCACTTATTAGAATTTAATATGAAGTATGTAGTTTAAGTCATGTTAAGAAAATGTCATTACATTTTAAGGGATATTTTTTTAATCATACAATCATGAAATATGCTAGTATTGATCATTACACTTTAAAATATATTGCATGAAATATAAGGCATTTTAGTATTGTATAAATCCATGAACAAGTTTAGATGCATAAATAGGGTATATTATAGTTTCATCTTTATTTTCATTGCATAAGTGATTGATGGTCTGAAACACTATTATTTGATGTTTATATGTTTAAATGTTGATTTTGATGGTTATAATTATACTACATTTTTTAGTATAACTATGTGATAGTTAAAGGGAATTCTTGTCACCTAAACGATGATGAGTAATTAGGCAATAAACCTACATAAGAACCCATCATCATCAATCTAGATAGAAATTATTAGTAATTAGAAGTTAGAGTAGAGAGTAATGCTTGTGTGGATAATGACCTACATTATTTTGAAATATGCATACTAATAAATTAATTGGACAAAGTAATATTATGATTTTATCATTTTTTGTGCACTATACTTTCCAATTTACATTAATGATTAAAGTCATACTATATAAATGAGTATCCATGTTCTATATTATTAATGCATGTAATAGAGATTTTAATTTCACATTGATATTAGTTAGTTATTGATGTTGACATACCCATTATTTTCCCCTTCATGAATGGAAGGGACACTCCCAATGGGTAGGTGTGTAGGTGACTATTGGTCTATGATTGGAGGTAAAGTGCCCAGATGATGTTCTCCCTCCTTAAAAGTTATCAAAACTAATATTAGTTGTTTACTCATGGATACTATAAGAGGTCATTTAAATTTAAAATATAATTATTTAATATTTAATGTATTAACTTATTATATTTTTAGCAATGGCTATTGATAAAATTATATATTTGATGTAGTATTTTTCTACATTGTATAAATCGTGGCTGAGTTTATATGCTTCATATGATAGTGTACCTTATCTCACCTTAAAATTGACACTAATTTTTAGTGTTTTACATTTTTACAATATGTTTTGTATTGAACAACTGATATTTACATTATAAATCTTTATAGCATAATATTGTTTAAGTCCCAAGAGCACTGATTGATGCATAGTACATGATTCAGTGGATTCATTGTATATAGTTATTTTGAAGCTTACCATTCCAACTGATTATTAGTTTTGGACTACATTACATCTAAAATAAATTATTAATTTAAATAATTTTGAACTATATTATTTAAAAATGGCAAGACATATATAAATGATTAAGAAAAAAGTATGGTAAATTAAATTTTAAACTAGGTAGTTATCATGTGGTATCAAAGCTTTAGGTTTAAATCCTTAGACCTAATTAATAAAATAGTGATTATTTACCTTGTTATTTATTTTTTTAGGATAAAATAATTCATTCAAGGTTAAATTTTGAATTAAATAGATCAAATCTAGACTAACAACTTGACTTAAACTAGTTAGCAATAGAGCAAACTATTAAGCTTGATTAGATCCTCACATCCCTAAATGAGACATGAGATAGAATAAAAAATTTAAAATAGGAAGTTTATGGTAATTATTGGGAGGAAGAGTGAGAGGAACACCAAAATTATTAGGAAGAAAACCAAGAGTAAGATAATGTTAAATAACATCAAGCTGCTAGAGTGTAAGTTATAGTGAAACTTACACATGACATAAAAAGGTGAATCCACCAAAACTTGATTTAAAAATGTTGGATGATGGAGATAATGGGTGGCTCATCAAAATTTAAAATTTTTTTGAATTATAAAAATAATATGAAGTGATAAAATATATATTTGGAGCATAGTAAATGAATGGTGAAGTAGCAAGCTAGTGGGCCAACAAGAAAATGGAAATTGGACTTGACTCCACCACTACTACATGGGATTATTTTGTAACTTTGTTTGTTTTCCAAACTCTATGTTTATAAAAAATGATTGGTTTCATAATTTAAAACATGGATAGATACTATGATGAATATTTAGAATAGTTCATGAAACTTCTCAAATGTGTTCCATGATATCAAAAATTTGAATGTTTCTGAATCTAAAATTTCATCATGGGTTTGAAGATATATATTAGATACAAATTAGATGTGAAATGGACTTATCTCCAAGGATCAAGTATTTGAAAAAATTATCAAACCAGAACATAAGTTTAAATTTCTTATTAAATTCAGAGATAAGAATCTAAAAAAATTAGAGATATGAAGCCTTATTTAAAAAATAAGAATTTGAAGGATAATATGGATTTCAAAAACATGTTCAATAAAAAAACCAAAGTATAACCATTTTTCTATGAAAAGGAATCTAGGAAATGGATTCAAGGATGGGAATAAAGGAGGTAACCCACCTACATGGAAAGGACCACCAAGGGGATGTTTTACTTGTGGGGTTGATCATTACATACATTTTTTTAACACAATGGAAGACTAGTAATAATTTTAATAGTAGTTTCTCTTTATCTTCTCAAGACAAGATGTTTTAACAATAAATTCATATAGTAGTTGACAATCATTAAGCTTATTTCCAAATTTGACCCATATGTATCAGGCTTATTTTTTGGTCATTTTGTAACTATTTTGAAAGACACTTGAGATAATAAATATTTTATTTCTCCATAATTACTTAATAACCTTACTATAAGGGTTGGTCATATGAAATATGCATGTACTATATAATATGATAACAAATATAGGGTCGAAGTAGATAACTTCCTAATAGAATCAAAAGTGGGATTACCTAATTTTACCATTGGATTAGACTTGGAAGCATTTTTTAGGATCATATGATGTGATATTATGTTTAAAATAGCTTTGGAAGCACATATCAAATGTAAAATAATTTAAAAATTATGGATAATGTTGAGATGATTTGAAAACAATCTTAAATTCAAGGAGAGAAAATGAAATATGGTAAATCTGAGCAATTCAATTATGGAAATATTAGAGAAATTTGTATGATATTTTTATGCTTAACATAGATGAGCTAGGATAACGTAAGGAACCTACATTGAATATTATCCATTTTTTCATGATTTCAGGATGTGTTTACTAAATATATACCTAGATTACATCCTAAGATGGAATATGAATTCATGATAGATATCATTCTTGGATCTAAACCTCAATCCAAAACATCTTATATAGAATAAAAACAAATAAACATGTGTAACTGAAAGCCCAAGTCCAAGAGATGTTGACCAAGGGAATAATCTGACAAGGTGTATCATCTTGGGGAGTGCTTGTGGCATTTATAAAAAATAAGGATGAGATCCTTCATTTGTGAAAAAAATTTAAGATGTTGAATAAGATAACCATAAATAACATGTATCTTTTATCCCTTATCGATGATATTTTGATCAAATGTGAGGGCCAATGGTCTTTTAAAAAATTAAACTTAGAGTAGGATACCATCAATCAAGTATTAATAAGGATGATATTCCTAAAAATGATTTTAGGATGAGGTATAGACAATATGGATTAAGATTTATACCTTTTGGTTTAATTCCCCTACAACCTTCATGAATCTTATGAATTGTGTGTATACACATAATATTTTCAAACTTTTATTGATTATTGACACTTTGTATCTTGCAAAAACCTATTGAGTCTCAATCTCTCTGAGTGCATGCCTTAAGGGGTGCACAAAAAAAGGGGTGGGCATACCATTGGTGTTTCATAAGATTGTTGTCCCTTTTTCCACTTTACATATACAGACTTGTATCCTAAAACTATTTACCCTAAGATTTGTCTTATCTAGTGCACCCATTCCAAACATTTTTCATATAATTATCCTCCTTTTTCTTTCCTTGACTCCCTTTCACCAGTTTACTATACTAGGTCGACCCTATATAGTTTTCAACCTCTAATTACTATACAATGTTGACTAGCTTGACCCTATACTATTTTTTGGTTTTTTCACTTGAGAGTTTTACTAGCCCATCACTAACCTATCTCAAGACCTAGTGATTTATCTCCCATAAGCATATAAGGTCGACTAGGTTGACCCCATATAGTTGACATATTATGAACTATTTAAGGTAAGATCTACATATAAATACAATTTCATTTCCATATATTTGAAGATAGAGAAGTGAAGAAGAATAAGTGTGAATGAACATCTGCTTATTGACCATTCTACTTGAGGAATAATTATTAGGGTTCCATAATTTCTTTTGAGATATAGATATTATCTTGTTGAAAAGTCTTTTATATGCATAAATAGGTTGTGTATCCTAAATATAATTTATATTTTTTATCCTTACATACCATAATAATCTATTGTGAATCACCTTGGCCAAGGAGAGTTTAAGGCTTGATAGGTTCGTCTTCAATGTAAGTATTCCTAACTTTATTTCTCCTTCATAAGAATAGATAGATAATGTAGTTATGCTTCTCTCCCATGCATTAACATTTTGTATACATTGACATGATTATATGTATTATATTCATGTTTAGTTTTATTTGTCTTGTTTCTATCACCAACTTTATGCCATAAGCTTTAGTGTGCACTAGATTAGATTTACTTTCTTTTTTATTAGAATAGAGTGAATAACAAAACCTATGACTCTTTTAGGGTTGTTGCATGATTGTGTTAGACTTTAAGATTTGGAACCCTTTCTAACATGGTGTATTATGAAAAGTGATCCCCTAATTAGGTCTAGTGGATCCCCATATTGATCATGCTCCTGATTAACAAATATATTCCCAATCAAAAATGTATGTATGCTCTATCTTCTTCGAGCTAGGATTGATTTATAGAAAAAATGAATTTATGATTTCATACATTCTAGTAAAACTGATGTGAACTAACCCTTGCAAGATTTTTTCACCTTATTTCATTATTTCATCATTATTTTTATCATATATTTCCCATACTGGGTCGACTGCATTAACCAAACTCTAATTTATATGTGTAGGTTTGTAGGTATAGGCTACTAGATTGACTTTGTTGACCCAATAATTTTTTTTAGACTTTTAGACTTTTATTCCAGACAATTAGGTTGACCTAATTGACCTTGTATGTTCTAGGAACTCATCAACAAGTTTTTTCAAAGCTTGATCGACCTAGTTGATCCAATTAGCAAAATTTACAAGCATATATCAAGGTTATTGAACAATATGTTGGAAATATTGTCATTGATGTCAAAGGTCTAGTATTATTGGTGATAAAGGCCCCATTACATTTAATGTTGTTGGTAATAAATATATCTTGGCTAATATGAGTTAATATTTATTTAATATTAACGAATATATTTTTGGTTGCATATGAGACAAAAGAAGGGCCCATGGAGAAGTAGAAGAGCCACGGGATAAAGACAATAAAGGGACGCATTTTCCCATGAAGAGTCATCTTGGGGAATATCAAGAGTCACCAAGTGAAGATAAAAGAGTAAAGGCACAATTTCTCATGAAGGGACACTTTGAGGAATACGAAGAGTCACCAAAGATAAGGACAAAAGTGGGAAGGACGTTTTTGGTCATGAAGGGTCACCACATGACTTTTCAAATGCTTGGATATGAAGGGCAAGATTGACACCATTTTCCATGAGGATTGAAGGGTCACAAATGGGGAATTACAAAGGTCATTTAGAAAGATATAAATAAAGGCTTGAGTAGCCATTTGTAATATGAGTGTGAGAGGTTGATTTGATATTGTGATATCTAGCTTAGAAGAGCAATTGTGAGAGATGAATATGATTTGTATTTGTTATATCTAGCTTAGAAGAGCAAAAGTGAGAGAGAGGAAAGAGATGTTGTATTGATCTATCATTTGTTGAGATAGCAACATTGAGAGATAGGTGTGTGGTATACACAAGGGGGTTGGTGCTCTTGTGGGTTGGTGCTCATGAATTGTTGCTGAGTTAGTGCTAGGCAAAGTGGTTGGTGGTCTTGTGGGTTGGTGCTCACAAATTATTGTTGGGTTGGTGCTCAGCAAAGGGGTTGGTGCTCTTGAGGGATGGTGCTCACAAATAGGTGCTGGGTTGGTGCTTGGCAAAGGGGTTTGAAGCTCTTATGGGTTGGTGCTCATGAATTATAGCTCAGGTTTGTACTTGGCAAAGTGGTATGGTGCTCCTATGGGTTTGTTCTCATGAATATATTTAAGATTGATTCTCTATGGTTTTTCCCACATTGGGTTTCCATGTTATATTTGGTGTCTCTCTCTCTCTCTCTCTCTCTCTCTCTCTCTCTCTCTCTTGTGTGATGTTTATTGTTTGAGTTTTATTGCATATCTTGAATGTTTGATTAAGTGGAATTTGATAAAGGGAAAGTTTTATAAGATATTTAATATATTGATTCACCCCCCTCTCAGTATATTATATGCTTAACACAATAATATTCATTCTCTGCATCTTTGATCCACCAAGGTTCATTTATATATCTTTGTCTCTTTCTTTTGTCTTTCCTTTTATAATTTGAAATATTTAAAACTACCCTTACATAGTCAACTGGATCAACCCTATCAACCTAGTTCTATGTTCTGCATACTATCTGGATAACTAGGTTGACTCTACCGACCCAATTCATATTTAGACCTTGCCTCCATAGTATAGAATCAACTCTGTCAACCCTGTTCTATATTTTTTGCCTACACTATTGACTATATAAACATTTTACCTTGTTTCAAAGTTGAAATTAACCTTATCTACTAGTAATTAGCTCACACTTTAGTTTTTTATTGCTTACATGCTTAAAATAGTTCACATAGCTTAATTAAGTGGTTTTTTAATTAATCATTTAGTTTCACTATTTTCTATTTTATGCACACATGACCAAATCACAAAATATAAACAAGCATTTTAACATTTGTCTACCCAAGGCCAACCTATTTGGATTTAATCACCAAGGGGGAAGTCAAATTAATGTTCTAGTCAACTATAAAGCATGGTTAATGGTATATTTTGGCTAATCACTGAACACCATTATCACTACAATGTGTGAAGTGAAGGGGTAAGACCCAATACTAATCCTATATCATTACCACTACAAATCCCTTTCATTCCAAACTACTTAAAATTATCCGTAGATTTATTTCTAGTTCATTGATTATAACCAACTTCCCATCACATTGAAAAACATATGCTAATAATCTAATAAACATTCAAGTTGACCAATTAGTTAGCTATTTACTTTTTGTTGATTGCTTGATCTTTTCTCAATTATATTTTATATTGTAAAAATTTGCATTAGCTAATGTTGGTGTAAGGTTTTATGTTGCATGCCTCAATTGGGTTGGCCATCATTAATCTAATTAACTATTTATTTCCCTTCAGTTATTTATTTTCAAATTACTTACAAAAGCTATCTTGTTTTAGTTCACAGTCTATTATAGGTTTCTTAATTTTCCATTTTTATTGTGTAGGGTCAACCTAGTCAACTCTCTTCCTTTTCCTAACCTTTATTCACTATACTGGATCAACCTAGTTGACCCTGCACTATTTATAGACCCTATTTTCTCTTTTTAGCCTTTATTTACTATGTTGGATTGACCCAGTTGACCTTATACTATTTACATAACCTATTTTTGTGCTAGATTGACCTAGTCGACCCTATATTGTTTTTATCATTTCTTGTTTCCTTGATTTCACATCTATCTTCCCTTCCCTTCATCATTTAATTTTTTTATTGATGATAGTACTAAGTTGTATTCAATAGACATGATGAATTTTACCAGCCCTCATAGGGTCTCCCATAGACAGAGTAGGGTTCCTCTCTTAGATGCTAGTAATGTTTATATTACTACTCACACAATGAACTATAGGATCCCTCCTAATACCTCTTTATATCATAATCCTCTCTTATCATTAGAATACCAACTTGAATTAAAGTATACCCCTAAAATGCTCCTTTTTATCTCTAAACTTCCTCAACATTGAGGAAAAGATCTTTTTACCATTTACAATCTTATGAGCAGTGGTCAATCCAAAGAGTCTCATTCACCTACTCCTACATTATGAACTAGATTTGGGGGTACCAATTTCTTTTAATCTCAACCCCTTCATTTGATTATGACCCCTTCTCATACCATGACCTCTTATTCTCTAACTTCTTCCACATTCATGCCTATTATATCCACTAACATGGAAGGTCTGCATCTAGTGGGCCTCACATAAGATCCACCATCCTTAATCCTTCCACTAGTGCATCATTTACTACCCAAGGTAATCATGATATTAGTGCTTCTTCTTCTCAACCATTCACTAATCCATCTTTTGCTACACAAGCAAATTTTTACGCTACTACCTCACATTCTCATAGTTCCTCTCAAGCTCCTATCAACACCAATATTGGTACCTAAGCCACTAATACCACCTCTTATGCTTCTAATAATTCTAATCAAACACATCAACTATTGTTACAAACACTCAATCAAATTAATACATTTCAAGATCATAAAAAAATTCAAATGATGAAAATACAAAACCACCTTCTTCATCTTCAATCTCATCCTCAATCGATTGCTTTGGGTACACATAACCAAAATGTTCACCCTCCTCCTCTTCAATATTATCAATGAAATATCGTTCCTCAGCCTCCTTTTGTCCAAAAAACTTTTAAGCATCTCCAAAATTAACCTCTTACTACTGAAATTTCTAACATTGATATAGGACGTATCACACCTATAGTTTCTTATAATGGATCATTTAATCCCACCCTTCATCTTAAAAAAATTGGAAATATTTATAAGGAATGGGTTAAATTGAACACCTTGACACTACCAAAATCTTTGCCAAAACACTCACAAGTGATGCCTTGGATTGGTACAACAAACTTAAAATCCATTGCATTACTAGTTTGGAGGATTTAGTGGATGCTTTAGCTACATAATTCCAAACTAGTGATCTTTTCAGAAACACTTTAGACCACTTAAAAAATTGCAAACAACTTGAAAATTAAACAAATTAGGCATTTATTAAAAGGTGGAAAACTTTGTCAAACAAATTTGAACATAATATGGCTCATGATAATCTTTTCCATCTCTTTACCAATGCCCTTTTTCCTAAACTTCAATATCAGGTTTGCACTCTCTCTCTCCATGTATATCGGAGGAGGCTATTGACCAAGCTAAATGATAAAAATTTTGTATGCATCAATTCAAGCCACACCAACCTTTAAGGGTCCTTATTTCTTACTTAAGAACAAAAATTACAATCTTACCAATGATGGTATTATAGATTCTTATGACACCATTCACATGTTCAAGATGTCATTCCTACCCCTTCATCAGAACTAGATCCCCCTTCTCAATAATATATCAATCCTCAATTATCTTCACCAAACAACATTTATGTTCATAAACCTCTATCTTTAGCTAAATTGTTTAAGTATCTACCTAAGCCTATTCCATGAGAACTTGAACTTACCCATCTTATGAAATCCTAGTAAGATCCTAACAAGTTTTATTGGTTTCACACTAGTTGGGGTCATTCTCATGAAACCTATAGATAACTTTATAATTTAGATATGGATTTTCTTTTTGGTCCTAATTTTGATTATGATTCTATCATTAGAAATCATTAATAAGCTTATGAAATAACTTTTAAGGATTATAAATCACATGATAAAACTCAATCCTTAAACTAAGATATTGCTCATATAGCTATCTCCAAATACCCTCTTCCTAATCATGAACCTATCTAAGACAATCAAGACAAATCCAACCCTTTCACCCATAATGTAGAAAGTCTTGTTGAACCCACTTCCAAAGAGAATGTGATTAATATGACTAATATGTCAAGGGTGGTTGATTTTATCAATTCCCAATCTATCTACACTCCTCCTTCATATCAAACATATCATGCTATCTAATATTATTCCCCAACTAATTTAAATGAGTCGGGGTAAGATGACCTTATTAATTTTGATGATCCTATTTCTAATTTTCCCTTGGATAACACCTCCCATTCTATTTCAACCACCATTCATTCATCTTCCAATATTAATGACAATTAAGCTTATAATAACATTTGTTCTACCATTTCTCAAAATTAACCAGATCCAAATAATTCATATTCACAACATAATTTGCAACCTTGTTCTACAGCTTATACTTCTTATCAACATAAATTTCAATTCACTTTAGTTCCTCCCTTAGAGGACCTCCTTAATCATTATGTACCTATATCTAACAACCTTCTTATGGGTTATGATGAGTGGGATCCCATCATAGAACTCACTAATATCCCATCCTAGATTTATTTTTTTGAGCTTATGAGGACTTATCTATGTCATAGAATTCATCTTATGCAACTATTATTCAAAATGAATGTCCCTCATCCTCCCTTAACAGGATGGGAGGTAGCCTTGTCTAGATCTGAGGACAGTATATTACAACAATTTAAAGAGATGTCTATCAAAATTGATAAACTATGGATACTTCTCTTATCTTAAAATTTCCTATAGTTTTTATGATGCCTGATGAGATTTTGCTTTATGCAGATGATCCTCCTTTATTTATTAGTGTCTAAATAGGTGATATCAAATTTAATCATGAATTTATTGATGAGGGTTATAGTACCTTCATTGCCTGTATTTACTTAATTAAGACCCTTGGATATTATTAATGTAATTTCAATTCTACACACAACACCTACCAAGGATATGATAGAAGTCAAATGCCTCCTCTAGGTTGTGTGTGGATTCCCATTATTATCCCACCTATCACTATTTGTGTGAAGGTGATGAGATTTAACTTTCCCCTTTCTTATAACATCTTGATTGGTGGGTCTTGGACTCAACTTATGATATTATTTACTTCTTATATCTACCAATGTATTAAATTCCCTCATAATGGAGCCATTTATAAGATTTAGGGTGAAAATAACCCTTGGAATTTTTAACAATTCGAAGATCATGGTGTCTTCAAGATTCCTACTCTTGAACCTTTGCCTAGGGTTCCATTCTATGAGTTCTAATGTTTTAATTTTCCTATTAATTCAACCCAAGGTTACAACAAATATCCCAAACTCATTTTTAACATTCCTCTTAACCTCTTAGATTTTAATGAATATGAACCAAATGATATTGACCTAAATATTAAAACTTATGCTATCCTACCTCACCTCATCTTGTAACTTCCTTCTTCTTTATAGCCTCAATCTTAAAAGCCTCCTTGTGATGACATTTCCATGGTCTTGACCAAGACTCAACAATATATGCACCACACATCCTAGGATGACAAGGTCATCCCTAATTATGTCATTGATATTCACACCCTAGATTACAATGATGGCTATTACCCATATGATCCATTTTTAGGTGGTTTTTTTAGGCCCATGATACCAAGATTATTCATTATCATTCTTTTTTACTTAAGTATTTTCTCATATCTTCCTATCTTACTTCATTTACAATTCATAATGTTAATATTTTTCCTCTTTATTGTAGGGTAGATATGGTTATAACACCTCTAGTTTTTGATAAACCTCCTAAGAGTATGCTCATGGATCATGTTATGACCAGGCCTTAACATTTTTTTAGGTACCCTAATCATCATAGTTGATTTACTCCTAAGATTAGTAAAACCCTTTTTAAAACTTCCATAGACCCCACTCCTCCCTTAATAGAGCCCTTATTGGAGCCCATTCCCACTCCCACTATAGTTGAGCCTCTTCCTGCTCTTCTTATATTTGAGCCTATTCTCACTCCTAATCTTGTTAAGCCTACCCCTACCTCTCATTCCATTTCTCCATATGTTGATCTTCCTTTCATTCACCCACCTCTATTACCACCTTTTATTGGTGATGGTTTACTTTCATTGCCTAAGTTGGATTTGTTGCCCACCAAATGGGCCAATGAGTCTTCTCTAGCTTCTTCCACTTGTTTTACATCCCCTTCTATTTATGTTTTTCCTAAGATCACTAACAAGAATATCTATTGATTTTATGGAGTAAATAATCATTCTTTTTCCCATTATCATAATATGTGATAATATATTGATACTTTACTTTCTTCTTATCTATCCTCAGATAAATCCATGCCTCTCCCAAAGGTTATACCTAAATATATACCTAATTATGGTGAGGTATATTGTATATGGCACCAATTTGGCACCCATTAGATTGATCATTGCCACATCCTTTAATAACACCTTAAGGATCACCTTATATCTATTTTTATACCTTCTTCCATTCTTCTCATAGGTCATCCCCATAATAAGGCTTATCCTTATTCTCCAATGGCTCCACATCCTTTTATTCCATCATCTCCTATGGTCCCTTCATCATCTTTTGTGCCTCCACTTATGATTCCTTCACATATGGATCTTCCCTCACCTATGGATTTTTACCCATCAGTGATTTATGCATCTCCCATAAAGCTAGCTCCCACGTATTCTCATGAACATCCCTTGCCTAATTTCCCTCCTCAGCATGATCCATCAATTATTTATACTTTTTTAGTTGAGGAGATTAGAAGAGAAGTATTTTCCCAATTTTTATTGAAGATTGATGAGACATTAGCTATAGTTTGTATCCAACTTCATAGATATTTATCTGATGTCTTGGATAATGTGTACAAGTAGATTGATCAATATTTATAAGAATAAGCATGGTGATTTTACATTTACATTTTTATTTGGAATGTGCTCCAATTTTATTTTTCTCTATCTGTTATATCATTTGACATTGTGTTAAATTCATATTCTTCTTATATAGTGATTTTACCTTTTGTACTATATCTTACATATATTGTCATTTATATTTGATTATAATTGTCTTTTTCTATCATTTTTTATATTTATTTCTCAAAACTCTCTTCTTGTGTCTTCATAATTTTTTGCTCTTTTATCTCTATTTTGCATAGATAATTGTCGTTATGAATTGGTTATACCAACCTTATTCCCTTTGGTCCTTGTCTCCTTTTACCATGTGATTAGTTAGTAAATAATGTGTATCATTATAATTTTCTTTCACCAATCCACCTTTGAATCTCCTTTCTCCTTTCTTCCTTTTTCACAAACTAAGCATATACATGGTTGATACTTAAGATCACATGCTAGTTCATTGTTAAGCATAAGTGTCCTTGTTAGCCTTTGTATTTGGTTACTCAGCTTCCTTTAGACTTAGTCTATAGATCATTATGTGTATCACTAAATATCTCATAATTGGTCAATACAAATTTGTATGGAGGAGGAATATTAAAAATCCATAAAATTTAAAAATTGAATCATTTTTCAAAAGGAAAAAGAATCTTACAAGTTAAATCACACTAAAAGACATTATTCAAAGCACATTTCCTTCTTTTAGTTGAATCTCAAACTCCACAATTGGCCTCATGGTAGAGCTGAGGTCATTTGGGTGTGGTAGGCTAGTAGATTAGAAAAGGAAAATAAAAAATCTTTTAGTGCTATCTAGTTTATCATGCAAGTACCTAATCTTCACAATAGACCGATGGCTATGATAGGGGTCATAAGGAATGAGAAACATGTCATGGGAAGGTATGTCTATTTTACATTTTCCTTGTACCACTATAATTTCATGAGTTGATCTTAGTATCATGCTTATATGCCTATAAAGCTTGTGTCTATAGAGAACATGTTTCCTTTACACATTAATGGTCACTAGTCACTTAGTGTCTTCTCATGTCCCTATTATGCCTCTTGTCTACTAAGGTCTTCTCATAATATGCCTACATTATTATTTTTACACTCCCTTTTTTATTCCCTATATCCCTCATATTTCATTTTGATAAATATTATTTTGTCTACTGATCACTCCCCTTGGGATTTCATTTGTGAGTAAGACCACAGATAAGACCTGACATTACTCACAAATTACCACCTTCTTCCTTATTATTACCCACATACTTTATTATTTTATTTTTCCTCTTTATTCCACCCTAGTGGTTTTCTCTTTGAGTTATAGTGTAATACCATGGATAGGACCTAACGTTGCTCACAAAATTTTCCAAAATACAAGTCACAAACAAAATTACATGTGTCAAATATGAGAAAAGATGTGATTGATTATGAAGTTACAAATCATTAACATGCTTCATAGCTTGATTTAGTTTGTTTTATGCTTAATTTATCTTATTATTTTTTGAGTGCATGTAAGAATACAACCATTTCTTGAATTTTTCATACTTCTCAACTTGAATTAGTGTGATCAATTTAAGACCAATATTTTGCCAATTTTATTCTTCTCTTATACTTCCCAACATGATTTAGTATAATTTATTAACTTAATTAATTTTTTTTATACCATTTAGGCCCTTTTACATTCCTTCCACATTATTACATTCTTTTCATACATTCCAACATGATTTAGTATAATTTTACTTGTAAAAATTTGGTGACAAAAACTTTCACTTTAGTTTAAAAACAAATTCATTTTTTATAACCATCTTGTTTTACAATCCCTTGGTTCTTTATACTTAGTCATTTCCTTGTTATTACACATTTCCCAACTTTAAATAGTGTGTAGTACATTTTTGATTAACTATACTTTACCAACTCTTTTTTGCCAGTTTCTTTTTACACATGCATGTGTTCTACATGATGCTAGAAAAGAAACCACGTCTCATATATTTCCTATAGAATATACAATAATAGATAAATACATGTGCTAGAAATAAATATATCCAAAGCATCCACAACCACCACCATAATGATGACAACATACATAATCAACATCAATATGCCAAAATGATACATCATATATATATATATATATATATATATATATATATATATATATCATAATTGTTTTATACAAGTACAACCATATCCAATGCTCTAACTCTATGCTTGGGCCCTATCATGCCTATCTTGTGGCCTAGACACATTTCATGCCAAATATTCAATATAACTCCTCTAAATAATAAACTATAAAGAGGCTATTCGAGATGTCAGTTACTTTACCCATCCTTGTAGGTACTCTATCTGCACTTGTGCTTGTGCAGACTAGGTCAGTGTCATTGTATGTGCCTATGTCATCTACATCACTTTAGCTAGATGTGTATCTCTCTTCTCAACTAGGGCATAACATACTCATATCTTACCTACAACCATCTCTAATGGTTTTTTCACCCTCTCTTTCTATACTCATATTTGCCTCACTACCTCTCCAGCTAATTTGAACCAACTCACTTGAGCTAGGGTAGATGGTACACTAGGGTCCTCTAATATAGTAGGGTCATATAGCTGTAGAGTCTCATCTAAGAAATCATGGAGTACTCCCCTCATAAGAGATCCCTATCTATCATCCTCATCTTTATCTACATCTATAAATTCACACCCAGATAGATATTATATCATTTTTATATCTCATAATATCTATCTTTATTCTCTATTTCAAAATAAAAAATTAAGAAATAATTTAATCATCTTTATTACCTATTTGTGTCTTAGTCGCTATGGTCTCACCATCTGTGAGACTGATTAAACTAATATCTTCATCCACATGACCTCCCAAAACCTCCTCTATAATTTTCCTCCTTAGCTCAAATTTGGCTATCATGGCTCACATCTGCCTCAGCATATGTTGAGCCCTATAAATGTCAGGTTATTATGTCCATTTATTGTGCTCATTTTTCTTGTTTACCATGATTTTGAACACTTTTCCATATAATTCCCTACTTTCATAATCCATATAGCATTATGTTTTCAAACTATTTTGAATAGTTAAAATCATATATTGAAATTAAATATATGATGGTTATTTATTGCTTTAGGATATGTTTTATATGGATATGTTTTGAATAAATAGCTATATAACACAAATCATCTTGTAGCAAAAGGAATCTCATTACATAGACCATACTACATCATAGGAATTAATCTAGCCTCCATGGAGATCTATAAGTAAGTGGTTGAAGAAAGAAATAACCTTGTTTGTCTTATAACAAATTTGTAAGATTCACATGAAGGACGTCTTTAGTGAAAAGAACCAATGTTGGTTATTCCAATTCAAATGTATCTTAGAATAGAATGTATATATTATTTGAATAAAATAATCTCCTCTATAGTATATAATTATGTATTAGTAGAGTTGAGAGATATAGAAAATAATATATGTTGAATAGAGATTGTCAGAAGTACATTATTTTAAGCAATTGTGGTTGTAACTTCATGCAACAATTCATTGTTTCACTTTTGATTAATATGAGTAAGCAATTACGAGTTCAATATAGTATTTTAAGAGGAAGGGTTGAAGCTAGAGTTGGAAGGAGGAAATTCCCCCTTTGGAAGGCTACAATAATAATCCAACCCATATAGTTAGTTAAGTAGGTTATTTGATTTCCTTACGCATTATGTGTTTCATTTCTAAATTGTGTGATTTGTATTCTTGTTTAAGATTTATTTTAGGAAGATTCTCATGCATAATCATTAATTTTTCTATACTTTGTTTGTGTTTCATTTTAATCATTTCCTTTACTACACTTTAACATCTTAGATATAATTAGTAGAATGTCAAATTAGATATTGAGTGTACACATATAGTGATGTCATCCCATCAAGTCTATGTTACTGGGTTGACATTTAAATGAGGTAGAAGGTACATATCCATGGTTACTATCCTTGTTAATTTTATCAAGATAATTATATCTAATTGTGAATGAGTTGTTAGTTATTTTTGGCACTATTGTTAGGGATGGGTATCACACACTTGTAATCTTCAATCTTGATATAAATTATTTCTAGATGTTTATTATTTTTCCAAATCTTTCTATTTTTCTAGATTAAAGATTTCATACTTTCATAGTTTACAATTTCCCTTTTTGTAATTAGGATAGTGGAAATTTAAAAAAATCCCTATTTTACTAACCCTATATAGGTAAGGTGGGTAAAAAGTTTTTAAAAAAGTGGTTGATGTATGAAAAGCAAAGGGTACTATATAGGAAGATTTTTTATTGAATCATCAAACATTACTACAAGATCTAAAATACATCCTACATCAATTGAGGAACATAAAGGAATTTCTAAATATCACTCATAGTTGTCAATAAAAGAGGTTGAGAGATAAGAATTTTTGGTTGGACTAGTATCACAAGCCAAAGATCTTGAAGAGGTTTATACCCCTAAAAGAGACTCACATGCACCACCTCTAAGAATTCCCACTTTATCACCTCATATTTAGGAATCTAAATTTCATTCCCCTCCATCACAAAAATTTATTGCTAAGGAGGCATTCAAAGCTATTTTTGCCCCTAGAAGAAAAACCAGGCCAATAAAATCTTCCAATTTAAAAAGACTCTTTGCTAAGACACTAGCGAGATCTTTTAAAACCTCCACACCACCCCCATTATATAAGAGGCCATACATTCCTAAGGAAAAATATAAAGTATCCATATTTTACACCCTATAAAATCAAATAATTGATAATAATTTTGAGTATTATGTAGCAACAACCTCCCATCTACCAATATAAAGAGTATTCATAGGGGATCACTAGGAAGAAAACACTACCAATGAATCTGTGACTTTAGAATTTCCTATCCTTACTCTAGATGTAAATTCACCCATGAATAATATCCCTCACTCTTCCCACCCTACCTTAGAGGAAAAACATATGAGGATCTATATACAATTCTTTTTGAGTTCAAGATCTTATGCCACGTCTATGATTATAATCAAGATGCTCAAAAACTCAAATTGTTTCTCGAAACACTCAAAGATGTAGTACTTAGATGGTTCATGAGACTTATAAATGATGCCATTTATAATTGGGAAGAAATGAAGGAGAATTTTGTGATGAAATATTAATATTATTTTAGGGGCAAAAACAACAATAGAGATGACATTTTCTAAATGATGCAAGTTGATGATGAGTCACTAAAGGAGTATATGGAAAGATTTTTTTTTAGCTTGAAAAAATCCAAATATACCACAATGGACAAGTAATTAGTCAATATGATATTCTTGAAAGGAATTAGAGATGATTGTCTATAAGTACTATATCTAATGTTTGGTGGTGATAATCTACTCTAGTATTTGATGAATTAATAGTTTTATGTACGAACTATTCTAGATCAACCATGAACAAAAGTAAGGGTAGAAACCTTCTTGTAGCATCTATTTTATGATTGTATAAAGGTGAAGTTAGCAACCTACTCTAGGACATGAATTAGGACATAATCAGTCATCTAACTACTCAGCTTGATACATTACATATATAGAGAAAGCAAGAAGAAACTGAGAAAGCCTTAGCCATTTATTGCCTTGAATACAAAAAGAAGAAGGCAGATTACACATGCCATTCCATGAAGGTTCGAGTAACTAGTATCATTGAGGAAAATCTGAAAATAGTATAGCTACATGCCATAGGAAAAGATGAGAACCAAGTGTTTTTCATGGCTCAATGGAAACCATGGGTACAAAGACTAGGTATGCCATCAAACTCTATGTTTATAAATTCTTAATTCTTAAATAATCATCAATATGGTTCTTAGATGAATATACCCAATCCAAATTGGTCCCAAAAAACAATGAATAACAACCTCAACAAAAACAATTCCAAAACCAACAATGGTTTGATCCCTCTAATCCATAGAAACAACAATGGAGAGGAAATCAAGGCTTTCCCTAACAAATGAAACAACCACACCAACAAACCATAATTCCAAACACTTGAAAACCCATTCAATCCACTTATTTACCCACCTAACCCATCCCCAATTCTACTAATAAGTCATTTCAACTAACACAATCCACTAAAATAATGCAATATCTAACATACACTTTAAATATTAATCAATCTCAACTTCACTTAGGTCATGTTATTCCACAACCCACCTCACCCATAATCAAAAACACTTTGAAACACCTCCAATACATACTAATCCATAACCACCCATATCCAACCTTAAGCCAAGTCCATTACAAAATCAAAAAGAAACTGACAATCCTCCTTTTCTAGAGAGATTGAGCATATCACATCCTGAATAAGATCCTGAATTTGATATCTTAGGACAACTCAAGAATGTGTGTGTTAAAATCCCACTCTTTCAAGTAATAAAGGATTTTCATATTTACAATAAAGTTATTTGAGAGCTATGTTTGAAAAAACTAGGAAGAGAGAAGAATGATCTTAAAACAATCCAAGTCATTGGCTAATTAGTAGATATTATGTTAGGAAACATAGTTCCCCCAAAATATTCTAATTTGAGAAGTCTTGTAATTAATGTTAGCATCCATGGCCAATCTATTTCCAATACTTTAACTGACTTAGTTTTAGCCATTAAATTGATCACCATGGAGACCATACAACAATTAAAGCTTACCACTCTCCATCCAACACTAACCATCCTTGAGATGGCTAATAGATAAATTATTATGCTTGAATAAATTATAGAGGGCCTTGTTATCACTATGGATTCTTGGAAATATCTTGTAGAATTTATTGTTCTACAACCAAAGAGTAATCTGGGGGGTTATCCTCTCATCTTTGGCCATCCATGGTTGGATATCATTGATGCCTTTAATGGTTGTAGGTAAGGAAAAATACTAATTTCCAATGGAAATGACACCAAGAAATTAGTGCTATATCCACCAACTTAGCCTTACCTAAATAATGGACCAATCCCTTTGATTGATGACCTTGAAGAAGCTATCTCTTTGAATACTCTTTTCACAATTAACTAGAGTCCATCTTTGTAGGACCAAGTAGAAGACACTATCCTTACTGGTATCTTTAGAAACACCTATCAACATGATCTTATATCAACCAATCTATTAGAATGTACACGATGCCCTCTTTAGGAATGCCTTTCTTGAGAATGATTTTTATGAAACCGTAAGAGACATTTTGCAATTCTATCAATTACTTCCCCATTAATGTAATTATTCTCCTTTAATCACCAATATAGAGACTATGTTTTCTTTAACAAAGTATGAAGACATCCTACCAAATAAACCTCTCAACATTAGTACTTCCTTAACACCCCAACAAGAAAATGAGTTTCTTATAATGATGAGAAGTCACACAATAGAATTTTATTTGGATTATCATGGCATAATAAGAATACCCATATATTTATGTACACATCACATTTACATTAAAGAATAATGCAAACCTATTCACCAACCCCAAAAATGAATGAATTCTGAGAAGTCACACAATAGAATTTTATTTGGATTATCATGGCATAATAAGAATACCCATATATTTATGTACACATCACATTTACATTAAAGAATAATGCAAACCTATTCACCAACCCCAAAAATGAATGAATTCTGCAGTCAAAGATATTGTCAAAATTGAGTTGCAAAAAATCTTGGATCTAGGATTTATTTATCCTATCTTAAACAACCATTGGGAATCTCCCTTGTTAATTATCCCTAATAAAGGAGGAAAATGGCATATTTGTGTTGAATATAGAGAATTGAATGCTGCTACTAGGAAGGATCACTTTCCCCATCCATTTATTAATTAAGTATTAGATACATTAGTAGGGAATAAGTACTTTTATTTCCTAGATGGATATAGTGGTTATAATCAAATATGAATTGCTTCACAATACTAAGATAAAACCACTTTTACTTTCCCTTAGGGAACCTATGCCTATGCCATCTTTCCATTTGGTCTTTGGAATGCCCCATCTACTTTTCAATGGGCTATTTTGAGCATATTTCTTGATCTCTCCCATGATTTTTTTGAAATTTACATGGATAATTTTGCTGTCTATGGGTATAAATTCAAAGAAACACTGACTAACTTAGAGAAAGTTCTTCAATGCTATCAGGACCATCAATTATCTCTGATTAATGAAAAGTGTTACATGCTTATGATTGACGGGATTGTGTTAGGATATCACATATCCCCTACTAGAATTTAAGTTGACCTAGCAAAGATAAGTATCATCAAGGATCTACCCACACCAAATAAGCAAAAATATGTTATAATTTTTTAAGGACATGCTAATTATTATAGATGATTCATCAAAGATTTTAGTAAAATTGCCACCCCATTATTTGGATTACTTACTAAAGATGTTAAATTTACATGGACTAATGATTATCAGACTACCTTTCAATAACTTAAAGACCTGATCATAACAATTCCTATTTTGAGAGGGCCTGACAAGAAAAAGCCTTTTAACATTCATACAGATACATCTGAAACCACTCTAGGAGCTATCCTTGACCAAAAAGATGAATCTCTGAGTTATGCAATTTATTTTATTAGTAAGAATCTTCAAGTGGATGAATTAAACTATACTATAATAGAGAAGAAATTTCTCACCATAATATATGCCATCAACAAATTTTTGACACTACATTATAGGTTACCAAGTATTCATCCACACTAATCATGCAATAATAAGGTATTTAATGAACAAACCTGCTACAACAGGTAGGATAATTCATTGGTTGATTTTGCTATAGTAATTTGATAATACCATTATGGATAGACCTGGTAAAGATAATGTAGTAACATATTTTATATCATGATTGTAAAATCATGAACATAGTCTTATTTCTTATGACTCTTTTCTTGATAAACATTTATTTTCTATAACAATTCAACCTCCTTAGTTCATAAATATTGTTATCTTGTTGTAGGATCACTACCACAAAATTTATCATCCAGGGATAAATAACACTTGATCTAAAAGAGTAGACATTATTTTTGGATTTTAGTATATCTCTTTATCACTAAACAGATTTAGTTATGATAAGATGTATCCAAGAAAATGAAGCTTATGATATTCTTAGAGATTGACATGATGAGCCCTGTGGGGGTCATTTTTCTGAACTACCATGAAAATACTCATTTCTAAATATTATTGGCCTTCTTTGCATAAGTATGCCATGATGTATACCTATAAATGTGATCAATACTAGAGTATGGGAAATCCCACTCACTCTAATGAAATGTCATTATAGCCACAAATGGTTCTGAAACCCTTTCACAAATGAGGACATGATTTTGTAGATCTCATTGATCCTAAATCTAATAATAATGAATACATCTAGTGTGCACTAATTATGTTAGCATATGGGTAGAGATCAAAGCCTTAAACCATGTCTAAGATGAGAAGGTAGTTGAGTTCCTCTATGAATAAATATTCAACTGTTATGGAGTACCAAGAGAAATATTCATAGACCAAGGACCATAATTCACATAAGACCTCATATCTACCTTGGTAAAAGAATATGAAATTAGACACAAGAAATCTACCCCCTACCATCCTCATTCAAATGGTTAGGTAGAAGTGACAAACCAAGAATTGTAAAATATCCTCACTAAGACTGCTAGCCTACATAGAAAATATTGGTTAACTCATATTCTAGAAGTAGTTTTGGTTTATAAAATCATTTAGAAAACTATAATTAGTTTCACTCCATATGAACTAGTTTATGGTAAAAATCCTATTCTACCCATTAAGTTCAAACATAAGATATTAAGGACATCACTTGATTTGGGATTAGATATTTCTCAATCTCAACAAGATAGGATCATGTAGCTAAATCCACTTGATGAATTAAGAAAGGAAGCACTTCATCATACTGAAATAGTGCAAAGATAACATGTAGGATGGCACAAAAAGAACATAATGACAAATAATTTCCAATCAAAAGACTGAGCACTCATTTTTTACTCTAAAAATAAGTGTCATAAAATAAATTTTTAGTTTAGATGGCTTAGGACTTATGATATTGAATGAGTTTTTGACAATGGAACTGCAAAACTTATGACCATTGAATCTATTCGGTTCTAATTGCTTGTTAACGGCCACAAACTCAAGCTTTAAAAGAAACTATTATCTAAGAAAACTCTCACCTACCAACTTCATGAAGACCAACATCCATCTCTTATTCATGAATAAAACCAACCTATTCTTGCAATGGAAGGGTATTTCTATCAACCCTTCTCTAATATTTTCCAAGAGTAATAAAACTTCCTGTAGCCAAGAATAAGTCATTCACAATGGCTTGGTTTAGGCTGAATAAAGTACTACCCTCTAGATTTTTATTATTTTAGTTGAGTTTGGACCTAAAAATATAAAAAAAACTATAAAATTTAGAAAAGAAAACCTAAAAACATTGCTGATGGATGTTGTCTCAAAAAACCAAGTCACTAGTTGATCAACACTTGTTAGAGAGAGAGAGAGAGAGAGAGAGAGAGAGAGAGAGAGAGAGAGAGAGAGAGAGAGAGAGAGAGAGAGAGAGAGAGAGAGAGAGAGAGAGAGAGAGAGAGAGAGAAAAGGCACTAATTTAAAAAAATGTTTTGATTTCCCTTGCTTTTTCTTGAAAATTCATTCCCTTTAAGAAAAAATACATTTTTCTTCTTGCCATAAGATGGAAAACTTGTCATTATAGGTGAAAAACTTGCTACTACAAGATAAAACTTACAAATATAGGATAAAACTTATTGCTATAGGACACATATCTTTCTATCAGATGTCTTCCTATATTTCATCCTACATCAAGCATTTTTTCCCTCTCAAATTCTTGCATATTCCAATATTTCTACTTCACATCATCATTTGCATATTTATGAAAGGTATTTCTATAGGTAATATCATAATTATTCTATATTTATTTCCTATCATATATTTTAATTATTTCTAAAGATGATGAGACTTAATTATATTAATGCATCATCATATCCTGTCCTTATCATGCCTACTTATCATCTTCATCATTTTTGGTGTGACCATTGACATAACTACTACTGTCACCCCTCACTATTTCTATGAGGGTTTTGTGCACGTCAACTTTTGTCCCTTGAGGACAATTGACAGATTAAGTTGGGGAGAGATTTTTCATTAATTTAAAAGGATTATTTCACCTCTTAATGCAAAAGTCACAAATCATTCTACCATTTCCAAAAACTTGTGATGAAAGTAACCAAAATTTTAATTCACACAATATGGGAGGTGATTTGTTGAAACATGAACCACTAGATATTACCCCCTTAAACAATAGCCCAAAAATCTTGGACTTATTCCAACATATTGGATGGGCATAGTATTTTTAGAAAATATAGACCATGGATAAAAGAATTATAGAATAATTTTCTTTTACATTTCATAATAGTTTGGCCCTAGTAAAAGGAATTGAAGTAAAGTTGATGGAAATAGCCATCAATAGAGTAACTGGACTACTTAGAATAGGGGAGGAATGGAAAGACAAATATGAGGTTGAGGCTAAGAGATGAAGGTTTAACAGAGTAAATGAATGATTAGAAACCTCAAAGTAAGGGCATTAGAAGTTTGTCTCTACCAGGAACATGGGCTAAGCTTAATGAGTTTATCTCCAAATATTTCATCTATGAAGCAAGCCATTGGATGTTGCATGGCATACACATCAAGTTCTTGAATCATTTGTGGCATGAAGTGGAGATAAACATTCTTAAATTTTTTATTCATATGATCTCTAAGATGTCAAAGGCTTTTCAAAAATGTAATTCTAAAGCTCTCTCCCACCATTGTCTCATCTAGTTACTTGTTAAGATTATTTCCAAAGAACTAGACCCAAAATCAATTGGGAGGAATTTCTCCAAATACTAAAAAATGAAGAGAGTGATAGAGAAGTAATTAAACTAGAAGAAGAATTAGAGATTGAAGAACAAAAATAAGAAGAAGAATCCCTTCCTATAGAACCACAAGAACCTGTAGCAGGAAACTTTCTTGTAACCACACAAGAACCTATAGAAGAAGGTATTCCTATAGTAACACAACAACCTATAACAAGATCTAAGAGAAAGATTAAAAATTAAACTCATTCTTTGTCCTGATTTAGATGAGTCTAAAGAGGAATTCCCATCTTCTTCCAAGAAGACCAAAGTAATCCCCACTCTTCATAGATCTCATAGATTATAGAGAAAAATGAGAACTAAGCCTTCTTCTATTATTCAAATAAATGAAGAATATGGGGAAGAAAGAGTAAAAATGAATCTATTGAGACTAAAATAGACAAGGAAGAATGTTCTCCAATATTCCATTAGAAATAAGTAGGATAATTTAAACATAGTTCTTAAAAATTCCATGAGGAGCCAATGTAAGAAGAAACAAAATAAATTGAAAAGAGCCTTGAACAAATGAAAGAAGGAAAAAAACAAGTTAAACATAGTTTTGAAGAAATGCATGAGGAAGAAGAACAATTTGAGCATAATCTTGAAGAAATGCATGAACAATAAGAACAAGTGGAACACATTTTTGAATAATTATATGAGGAACAAGTCAAGAAGAAGTAGAACAAGAGTTAAATGAAGAACCCATGTAGGAAGAAGCTAAACAATTGGAACAACCTATTGTAGTGAAAGTGGAATTTTACACTCTTGAGTAAGCCTTGGAAGAAATAGAGAAACTAAAGAAGAAAATATAAGATCGATTTGGTGGAGCTCTAGATGCACTTTCTATAGTAGCTTCTTAGTTGCAGCCCTCAGTAGAAGTTCATCCTGTAGCTAGCATTCCATAACCTTCTATAGAGGTCAACCAACAAGAGGAACCTAAAGCTACCCTTGAGGCCAAGTTTCACTCATATTTTACAATATCTTCTAGACTATTGAATTGGATTGATAATCAATATAAATCTATGAAGGAACTGAGGAAAGAAAATAAGAAATTGAAAGAGGAAAATAAGTTGAAGGAAGAAAGCATCCCCAAACTGAAACAAATATTTGAGGACACGGATGGTATAACATAATAAATCTTTGATTACAGGCCTCTTGTAAAAGTTTAGTCATTTTATCTTGAAGAATAATGGCACAAGTTTAGGTTTATGATAATTTATTGTGATATGACCCATGAATTTATTGATCCCCTTTCCTTATTTTCTAGTTATAAATTAAGTTCAAAGGAAGAACAAGCACAATTATGGAATTTCTACTTGCACAATTATACTTTTCCATATGATAGAGAATGGAATCCCAATATATATGTTGGAAAAGTATAATTTCAATCATTTTTATCATATTTGTTAAATGAATAGAAAAGAGGAAGAGAAATAGCAAAATACAAGATACAAGAAGATGAAAGCCAATTACTTATCAAGGGTGAATAAATGGCACTTGATGTTGTATTAGATAAATGGGACAATATCATGTTAAAGAAAGAATTCAAAACTTAGTTGAGACAAAAATGTGATGAGGTTCAATATTTTTATTTGGGGTTGAGAACTTTTATTGGTCCTTCAGCCAAAGAGTCTTGTATCAAATGCTATAATGAGCTCACTACTACATAGAAGAAGAGGGATCCCTATTCCCCTTTTAATTTAAATTAAGCATTTAATAGGACCACAAAATACATTCTTCTTGTTAGTGACATGGGATAACAATTACTGAACCTAAAGTTCTATCCACCCCTATTCTAGTATCCTATTCTAGATTGATAGGACAAAATCTTGGTAGACGAAGCCCAAGAAGCCAAAAGTTGGCAAATCTTTGAGTAGAGGCAAGGCTTTTACGCTCATTTTTCCAAGGGTGTTGTATAACCCATATATTTTAGAGTTCTTTATGCACTATAAAAGAACAAGTATGGTGCTCTAGGTTGAGCAAGATCTTAATTTGGGGGGTGTGGTGAGCCCCATAAATGGCATGTTATTGTGTCCATTTATTGTGTTAATCCTACTTGTTTACCATGCTTTTAAACACTTTGCCATATAATTCCTTTCATAATACATATAGCATTATATTTTAAAACTCTTTTGAATAATTAAAATTATGTATTTAAATTAAATATATGATGGTTGTCTATTGCTTTAGGATACTTTTTCTATAAACGTGTTTTGAAGAAATAAGTATATAACATGGAGCATCCTGTAGAAAAAGGATTTTCATTACATAGACCATCTTGTACCCATTACTTGACCAAAGATATGGATGAACACATTTTTATTCTCTTCTAACTAACTCATAGGAACAATTCTAACCTCTATGGAGCTCAATAAGAAAGCAGTTAAAGAAAAAAACAACCTTGTTTATCCTACAACAAATCCACAAGATTCACATGAATGATGTCTTTAATAAAAAGAACCAATTTTATCTATTCCAATTTGAATGTATCTTAGAATAAAATGTATATATTTTTTTCAATAAAACAGTCTCCTCTACATATATAAATATGTAGCAGTAGAGTTGAGAGACATATAGAAAATAATATATATTGAATAGAGATTGTTAGAAGTATATTGTGTTAAACAACTGTGGTTATAACTTCATGAATCAATTCATTGTTGCACTTTTGACTAATATTAGTAAGCAATAATGAGTTCAAGATAGTATTGTAAGAGGAAGGGTTGAAGCTAGAGATGGAAGGAATAAGGGCCCCTTTTAGAAGGATACAACAACAATCCAACCCATCTAGGTAGTTAAGCATGTTATTTGATTTCATTAAGCATTGTGTGTTTCATTTCTGAATTGTGTAATTTGCATTCTTATTTAAGATTTGTTTTAGGAAGCTTCCCAAGTATAAGAATTTATTTTACTATACTTTGTTTATGTTTCATTTAAATAATTTCATTTACTACACTTTAGCATCTTAGATACAATTAGTAGAATGCCAAATTAGAAATTGAATGTGTACATACAATGACATCATCCTATCAAGTCTACATCCCTGGGTTGACATTTAAATGAGGTAGAAGGTATAGATCCATGGTTACTCTCTTTGTTCACTTTTTCAAGATAAGTATATCTAATCATGAATCAATTTGTTGTCAGCCTGCACTTGAGTGGCCTCTCTATCATCTAGATTTATTTTGGCTCACCTGCTAGGTCATTAAGGATGGTGATAATCTCCACTCTCTCCTACTTCTCCTTCCTCTATCAATGTCATGACCTTGGTGGTAATTTATCATCTCACTATAGAGAGCTAGTGGTGGTATATCTGATGCCACTACCTCTACTTCCCTCTCCTCCTAATCTACTCCGTGTCATGCTTTCCTAGTCTATGGTCACTCATGATGTGGTCTAAGCATCAGCCTCATCAATGGTGGCCCTAGTCCCTTCCTCCCCCATGGCTCTCTCATATGTTGAGACCATTGATAAAGCATCAATATCAGTACCATTGGATGAGGTAAGTCCATCTGACCTAGTACCCATACACTGGATGTGGTTTTCTCCACCATGTGTAGTGTCAACCACCTCTATCCTCACTATAACCAGTGAAACTATGTCTTAACTTGTCCATGTAGTCACTATGTGCCCATATGGATACCACCCTATGTCTACATGTCTCACCATATATATCATTAGCATGTGGGGCATGGCCCACACTACCTGGTCCTCTTTCCATATTCACACTCAAGGGAACCTATCATTAATTGCATGTGGTAGCCCAAATAACCAATACATAGGAAACCTCTCATATATATAAGCCATTAGTATTATGATTGGTCTTACTAACTTCTAATCTTTAATCATCACCTCATACATATCATGTACAAGTTGGACTTAGATAATAAAATTGATATCGTATAATACTCCCTCCTCTAAGATCATCCTTCTTAAGGCTACCACGAATAGTGGTACCTTGCCATCCGACTTATGACATAACACTCATTATGTCACAAGCCCTATCATAGATTTTTAGATATATAAAATATGTGATGTTTATATGTTAAACATGTTGAATCTCCTACTTGCCAATATAATCTTTAATCTTGTAGCCCACATGACTAAGGATTTCTTCTCCTCTATATTGTTTGGTATCCTTGTAGTCATTAGCGCTCATACTATTGGTAGCCTTAAGATGGCATGTACGTTATCTAGAGTGATAGATACCTCTACCATGTCCCCATCTACCTCCTATATGAAGGTGTTAGTTAGTCATTCCCATCATCCTAAAAACATGAATAACAAATAAACACTTAGGGGAATCCTACACATATCAATTATCCCTCTTAGGTCAATAGATACTAGTCTAGCTCCATTTCCTATCATCAAAACCTCTATTAGATTTGGTAACCATGACACATCTACTAATCTCCAAAATTTGGGTCATCCCTGCAATCAAGAAACAACAAAAGATGTATTAGATCTTCCATGTCATGTATAGTCAAAATACATGCCTTTTACAATTTCAATAAAAAACAAGCCTAAACCATTTTAATGTATTCATTTGAACCTATTTTTAGCCTATTCAATCATTTTTTCCCTTACTTGGTCATTTCGAGCCATTCTAGCCTTCTTTTAGCCTTTTGTACATATTTTTGTACCATTATGGTTCTTTGTTCAACCTAGTTTGACCAAAATTTCCCTATTTTTGACTTGGTTGACTTAAAAATCTAAGTCAACCATATTTTTTCCCCTCCCTAGGATTGCATTGTCATTCTAAATTTTTTGGATTAGTTGGAAAATTATGTTAGGTCAATATTATATAAAACATATAGGGTTAATACATACCTACTAGGTTGTTAGTGTGGATTTTGTTAATTTTCAGCCTAGTGAGTTGACTGGGTTGACCCAGTTGTTTTTCTCTACCGACCCCTTGTATTTTCCTAAAAATGTGCCTTCTGAAAATTTTCTCCCTAATTCCTTCAAACCCATTTCCAATCTTGGTTTTTCCTACATATAAAATCTAATTTGGCTTCATTGTAACATCTAGAAATGCTAAAAAAAAATCTTAAAATACACTTAAATCATTAAAATATTCCAAAATTGGTTGAAGATTTATAGTTGCATCCTTGTAGTGCATGATAGGCCAAATAACATTTTTTGGAATGGAAATGAAATTTTATTTCATTATTCAAGTTGAAAAGAAGGAAAATAAAACAATTTAAAGCCAAATTTTGATTGTTCATTTCACCTACCAAGAAGTCCATTCATATACCTATGGGACTCTTGAGCTACACACAAGAAGACAAAATAAATGCAAAACTACTCCTAGGAATTAGGAAATATTATCTATACTAATATTAAATCCTCACCTTAAGCCATAGGGGTTGTTTTTAGACCAAGAATTCCTCTAAATTTTTCAAAATATTCTTGTTCAAGCACCTTTGTTAGGATGTTTATTAGTTGCTTTGCTATCAGGCAATGTTATAACTTGGCATTACCATCTTTCACATATGAATCAAATGAAATTTTGTATTGATGTTCTTGGTTTGGTTGTGAAAGATTGTATTATTTTCTATCTAGATTGCATAAGTGTTATCAATCATGAAAGGTGTTGATGAAGCTTATTGCTCCTATAAATTTGAAAGAACCCTTCCAAGCCACAAGATCTCTCTAGTTGCTTCTGAAATGACCATATATTCTACCTCTATAGAATAAATTGCTATCATTGATTAATTTTTGGATTTCTAAATAACAACTATTATTACCAACTTCATTAGAAAACCTGAGGTAGAATTTCCATCTTCATGATCACCAGTATAGTTAGAATTTGAATACCTAACCAGTTTGAAGTTCTCCTATCTTAGAGTATTTAAGCCCAAAATTTTGTGTGCCTTTGAGATATATAAGGACCCTTTTTTCTACTACCCAATGACTCTCCCTAGGTTTTTTCATGAATCTTGAGAGGATACTAATTGCATATGATATATCTGGTCAAGTGGTAGTCACATAGATCATATTTCTAATGAGTTATTTGTATTTGATGGAATCAACCAAATCTATTGAATCTTTAGATGTCAATTTGAGATTCTATTCCATGGGCATGTTGAGAAGCTTAAAATATTCCATTTTAAACTTTCTCAAAATATCACCAACATACTTATGCAAAGTGATAAAGAAATACTTTGGTTTTTGAATTACTTAAATACCTAAATAGTAGTGAAGATAACCTAGATCAGTCATTTCACATCTTTTCATCAACTCTAATTTGAATTTTGTAGTGTACCATTCATTTTTACCTATGATGATGAGCAAATCATCAACATACACCACCATAAATACAACTATTTTGTCAACTATTTTGATGAAAAGAGTTGTATCTTCAAACTTAAAACATTTAAAGTTCATGAGGTGCTCAACCAATTTTTGTACCATGCTCGAGGGGATTATTTCAAACTATATAATAATTTTTCCAATTTGAACACCTTGTAATCTTGTCCATTTACTACAAAAACATCAAGTTGTGTCATGTATACAGTTTCCTTGAGTTCTCCATTCATAAATGAAGTTTTGACATCCATTTGGTGAACTTTCCATCCATTATGAGTTGCTAGAGCCAACATGGTCTGAATCATAGTATATTTTTCTATAGGTACAAAGGTTTCATTGTAGTCAATTAATTCCTTTTGAGCATGTCCCTTTTTGATAATCCTTACTTCGTGATTATCAAGTGAGCTATTTGCCTTGTATTTTTTGTGATAGACCCACTTGAAGCTAATCAGTTTGCAACCATATGGTGGATCAACAAGATTCCAAGTCTCATTTTTCACCAGTGAATTATACTCATATTTCATTTATTTTCTCTAAGAGTCAATTTTTTCAGCTTGTTTGAAATTTATTAATTATAAATCAAATGCAACATTGAGTTCCTCTTGAGAATCATCCAATGTGATTTATCTAATCATGTCCTAAATTTCATCAATGGAATTATCCGGTTGAGATAAGGTTACATGTGGAATTTGAGTGCCTATTTTACCAACTTCATTAGGCCTCACATATTTCAATGTTTGAGTGGCCCACTTAGGCATATTTCTATGTATTATAGGTGCTTTGGGTTCATCCTCTAAAGTTCCTTCACTATCTGCCCTTTGTTCTGTTAAACCTTGTTTAATATGTGATGAAGTTTTACTCTCTCCTTTATGAGTATTTTCAATTTCATGTATTGGAGATAATATAAAATAGGTAGATTCCCAACTTTGTGCCCCCCACTCATTGTCTAGAACATTCAAATCACTCTCTTTATAGACATCAAACTTGGCATATTTGTCTAGTCAACATAATTGTCGATCAATATGCTCTTTATCCTTTATAGTTTCATAAAATATAACTTATTTTATGAAAATAAACTTCTTTTCTTTCTCATCACATAGTATTAATGCCTTGGAGTAATTAGAATATCCTAAATGGATGCATTTTTGACTCTTGTGGTCCAATTTGTTTCTCTTCTCCTTTGGAATCAATGTGTAACAAGTGGATCCAAAAATCTAAAGATGGTGCATTGAAGGGAGGTGACCACAACATATCCCATAGAGTATTTTATTCAAGAGCTATTGATGGTGATTTTTTTGTGAAGGTATATTATTATTTTATCTACTTTGGCTCAAAAGTGTAGATTTACCCCTTTGACATACAACATTGCACAAACTATATTCATCATAGTTCTATTCATTCTTTCAACTACTTCATTTTATTTTGGAGTGTGAGAAACTATGAGATGGTGTTTGATCCCATTTTTATAAATATATGATTCAAACTTATTTGATGTGAATCCACCACCATTATGTATCTTGAGTGTCTTGATGTGGGTTTGTGCTTCATTTTCAATCAGTTTTTGAAACTTCTTGAAAGTATCAAAGGCTTCTAATTTTTTTTTTCAAAAAGTATATCCATTTCATCCTATTGTAGTTATCAATGAAAAAAATGAAGTAATTATGAACACCAATAGATAGGATTAGAAGAGAACACAAGCCTGAATGAATAAGTTATAATTTTATATCTACTTTCCACTATGAATTTGGAAATGGTTCTCTTGCATGTTTAGCCAAGAGGTAGACTTCACAATTCTCATCTAATTTTATGGGAAATGTAGGCATGCCATTAACACCATTCTTTTGCAATACATAAATGTTGATATAGTGAGTGTAACCAAATCGATCATGCCACAACATGTATGGAGACATTCCATCTTGCACAAGATGTGCATATTTCCTTGAATTTCATGTCTCAACCTTTAGTTTGAGTATTTTACATTCCTCATATCTAGTCAAGATGATTTCATTGTCATTGTTTCTCTTGATTGTGACATCACTATTATCTAACAAAATGGAATTGCTTTTTTAGCTTATGATCACTAGGGATAAAAAGTTTCATTTCAATTGAGGAAGTAGAAAACATTCTCAAGTTTATAGTTTGGAAGTCTTGGACACTTGAGGTGAATTATACCTCTTCCCTATGGTTATAGACATGATCTATCTGTGAGGTATACCGAATCATAACTTTATTCAATGTACTCATCAAATAAGTATTTTTGTAAAGTTGTATGCTAAGTGGTGCTAGTATCAAGAACCCAAGTATCAAACCATGAGGAATTGATCGAGACATTGTTTGCTTCATCATCTATACAAAAAAACACAAATTCACTAGTGAATAGGGCTGAGTTTGACTCTTTTGACTATTTATTTGAATTTACCTCTTGATTTTTATGGTATGCTTCAATTTTATCCTATGGAGTCCTACAATCATGAGTCTCATGGATACCTTTACTATCACACCATTCATAATAGAGGTTTTGTTCATCATTCTATTTTTGATTTTGACCATCATGATTTTAATTTTTTCCACCTTTTCCCTTGTACTTGTTCTTATACTTGTTATTGAATTCATTTTTGGAAGACGTGGCCTTGTTTGATATTTTGGAAGAGTTTTTTTTGACATACCACACACTTTCACCTATTGTGTTTTTTATTTTCCTTTCAGATGCCTTTCTTCTTTTTGCCATCTTTTCAACCAACTGCTCCAATGTGAAACTCTTCAACTAATTCCTTACTTATAGATACACTAAATAGGTTAAATAGATAATAAGAAGGGATTTTATGAATGTGATCATGTATATGTCAATTTTGACACCTGTTGCTTCAACATCATGTTTGATAGCATGTATCTCTAAATCCAATCTCCTCACATCACCATCTTTCAACTCTAGGTTAAACAGTTTTAACTACAACTTAATGAATTCCAACTCTAAATGGGTATCATATAGGTCTTTCAGTTTCTAATATGCTTCCCATGGTATATTATACCCTTGTATATGATGAAACACATCTCTATCCATTGATACCCTTATCAATGCCAAAGCCTTTTGGTTTTTCTTCTCCCATGCCTATATGTCCTTTGTATTCCATATTGGTTTAGTTGGTTATGTTTTCCAATCATAAATATCAAACCATAGATCATTTAAGATGAGTTTATTCTCCACTTGATGAGACCATTCTAGCCAATTGTCTTTTCTAGTCAAGGTAGTCCCAATAATGGATTTGATAAAATACACGGTTTTAAGTTTTATTTTAGTTTTTGGAGGTTTTGAGTTTTTGTTTAACCCCAATTGGTTCCTTATTACTCCAAAATGGTCCTTTTTTATATATATGCAAAGTTACTCAAAAGGATTCACTTTATCATTAAAACTGGCTTAAAAAGAAAACCTCATACTTAAATATACTTGATTTTTCTTGATTTCTAGATTTATGTTTTTTGACATACACGAAAGGGTAAAAAGAGTAGCTCCCTTTATTTCTCCTTGAATTTGCAAAACTTGGTTTTTATTTTCCAATTTTATATAGAGTAGCTTTCTTAAGGCAATTTTAAAAAATTGCTCAAAATTTTAAATCTTTTCAAATTTAAAATTTTCAAAATTTGAAAAAACATTTAAAATGAATAAAATTTTGCTTTTTAATGGATAAAAGCATATACCTTCTCCTTTTGTTTTATTTGGTAGAGATTATAATATTGGAATATATATGATAATAAATGTATGACTATCTTCAAAATATGATAATCAACTCCATATGGAAAAATTAGTAGTACTCCCTATGGTTTTTATAGTAGAAAATCCAAGAAAGAAACTTTTAGGCAATACAAATAACTACTACCATGAATTTATTCCCTATTATCTCTAGAAACTCCATGCATCCTAAGGAAGAAACACAAGTTTCAATTCTATAAATATAAAATCCATGCCACACAGGTCTTTGAAGTGTACAACCAAGAGAAAATGCAATGTAACAGTCAGAAAAGAGATGCCAAGTCACCAAAAACCTTGATGTCCATGCCATGTAGGTCTGAAAGCTTTACCAAATGCCTTTAATACTAGATGATAGCGCTATAAAATTCTTATCAAAAACTAACTCTCACCAAATATGAAAGGAATGAAACTAAAATTCCATACAAAACTCTAGATAGCTTCCTAATATGAGCATAGTAAATGCTGGTAGATCAAAATTCCAAGACTCCTCGATGCTCAACAAACAAAATAGATTTCAAATGTAGGCTCATGAGAATTTAAATTATATATATGAGAAGGATAAATAGAAAGAAAGATATTCAAGCACAAATGAAGTGCCCTTTTAGGTAGAAAGGAAAAACTTTAATTATAGGTCCATACAACTATGTAATGGATAAGAATATTAAATTGCTTTTACTAGGCTCTGATACCAATGATAGGTCATATAACATTATTTGGAATGGTAATAAAATTATATTTCATGATTTAAGTTGAAAAGAAGCAAAACAAAACAAGTTGAAGCCAAAATTTGACTATTCACTTCACCCACCAAAAATTCCATTCATATACCTATGGGACTCTTGAGCCACACACAAAAAGACAAATTAATGTGCAACTACTCTTAGGAATTAAGAAATATTATCTATACTAATATTATAGTAAACCTACTACTGATCTTGAAGCTCTTCCTTGTCTATCTTGTCATCTCCTCACCATGCTAGCTCGTTTTCTCTCCAAATCTCTTTTTCTCTCCTTCACAAGTAAACATAACCAAATGACTTGTCTTTGTACCTATTTAAAAACTCTTTTAAGCAATTCAATTTTTTTAATTATTTTTAGGTAGATTCCTTATTTTATTTATATCATTTTTTATATTCATCCATATTAAAACCATAAAATGTGTTGGATTTGTGATGACATAGAAAATATTTTCCACTATCATATACCTATTTTCCATTTTTTAAAAAATTTTGGCTATTTTTTGCACTAACTTCTATATGTTTGTCTAGTGTTATTCACAATGGACACCTTTACATATATTATAGTCTAGTTCTTTATATAAAACACTAATGTAAGTAAAGGTATATGTTTTTTAATTCTATACTTTTATTTATCTTATTTTCTACTTACTACACTTTACTTAGCATCGACATTGTGTGTTATCATGTTCTATTTCTTGAAGCAGCATCCCATGTTACACTTATGTGACATGTGATGAGCTTCGATGGGGCATATGTATACACATAATATTTTCAATATTTTATTAGTTACTGACACTTTGTATCTTTCATTAACCCATCGAGTCTCAATCTCTATGAGTGCACACCTTAAGGAGTACACCAAGAAAGGGGTGGGCAAACTATTGGTGCTTTGTAAGAATTTTGTCCCTTTATCCACATTCCATCTACACACTTGTCTCCTAAAACCATTTAAACTAAGCTTATTCTTATCTATTTTACCCATGGCAAACATTTGTCATATCATTATCCTCATTTTTCTTGCCTTGAATCCCTTTCACCAGTTCACTGTACTAGGTTGACTAGGTCAAACTTGTATAATTTTTAGTCTCTCATTACTATATAAGGTCAATTGGGTCAAACTTATACTATTTTTTAGTATTTTCACTTGATATTTTTTTATCCCTTTGGCCAACCTATCTCATAACTTATTGATTTATCTCTCGAAAACATATAGGGTCGATTGGGTTGACCCTGTACAATTGACATATTAAGAAGGATTTAGTGTAAGATCTACTTATATATATAAGTTCATTTCCAACCATTTGAAGATAGAGAAGAGAAGAAGAAAAAATGTGAATGAACATATACTTATTAACCATTCTAATTTAGGAATAAATCTTAGGGTTCCATAATTTCCATAGAGATATGGATCTTATCTTGTAGAGAAGACTTTTGGATGCATAGATAGGTTGTGTAGCATAGAGCTGATTTGTATTTTTTATCCTTAAATACCATAACAATCTCTTACAAATAACCTTGGCCAAGGGAGATATTGAGGTTTGATGGGTTCATCTTCAAGGTAGGTATTCCTAACTTTATTTTTCCTTTGTAAGAGTAGATAGATAATGTAGTTATGCTTTCCTCTCATGCATTAGGATTCTGTATACATTGACATGAGTATATGTCTTCTATGCATGTTTAGTTTAGTTTTTTTTATTTCTAACCCCCACTTTTTGCCACAAGATTTGGTGTGTAGTAGATTATATTTAATTTCTTGTTTATTAGAATAGAGTGAATATCAAAACCTAGGCCTTTTTTAGGGTTATTTCATGGTTGTGTTAGACTTTAGGCTTTCTAACCCTTCTTAGCATTGTGTATTATGAAAAGTGATCCATTAATCAGGTCTATCAGATCCCCATATTGGTCTTGCTCTCACGTAAAAAATGTATTACCAATTAGAAGTGTAGGTATGCTCTATCTTCTCTAAGCCAGGATTGATTTATAGACATATGCATTTTTGATTGCATACATAGTGTGTTTAAAGAATACCTACATTAATTTGTGCCTATATTATTATATGATATTTTAATGTATTTCAAGAATGAACAAGAAACCTTATGAATCTTAAAATTGGTATCTAATTCTTGAAAAAGTATAAACTATTTGGGAACCTATCAAAGTGTACCCTTATTAAAAAAAGGGTATAATATTTGGGGTATATTATTTCATTTGAAGGGATATCTATAGATCTGATAAAGATAAAAGCCATCCTAGGATGTTCAATGCCTAAAAATTTCATGAGGTACATAGTTTTGTAGGTTGATCCTTTGGTATTATATCAATTTTGTACATAATTTTTATAATATAGCTAACCCCATCACCTCTTTTCAATAGAAATAAAAACATTTCTTATGGAGTGATAAGTCTGAATAAGCCTTTCAAATATTTAAAAATAGGTTGACATATGCACCAATATTACATGTTTTATATTTGAATGATTATTTTTCAATGGTAATTGGTGTTTTTGGGATGGTCTGGGAGGAATTTTATTACAATAAGGCATGGTAATAGCTTATGAATGTATAAAACCAAGGCCTTATGAATCCAATTATGCCCTATATTATTTAGAATTATCTACCATACATGTATTGTAGGTTTTGAGGATTTACCTATTGGGAAAACCTTTTGATATCAATATTCACAATTTAGGACTCAAATATATCTTCATACAACCCAAAATAAATAACCTCATTACATACATACTTTATTTTCCACTAGCACTTGCCCAAATTTATAATTATGTTCATGTGTCTTATTTGAATAAATGTGTGTCTAATCCTTCACATGTGTATGATTGGAATCATTTAGAGTTATTAGATATAATATTGGAAACAATAGATCCCCTTAGATTACTCAAGACACACAAGATTAGATTATGTAATAGAGTAGTGGCTCAATGTAATATCTAATGAGACTAATATTCAGAAGATAGTGCAAATTGGGAGGATTATGAAGAGTTTTATAAACTTTTTATTTGTTTATTTGGTTAATTATACTGAACTTGTGAAATTTATTATATGTTTGACTTAATAACATCACTGATATGATGACTCTTCCAAGAGAGGAAAGATGTTTCATCTCTCTCTACCCTAATGGAAATTAGAATGACAACATTGATTAATTTTACTATTAGAGATCATGTATTGTTATTGTTATTACTATTATAATTAGTTTAGATAGTGATATCTAGAATTTAAAATATAGGTTTACAATATTACAATGGTTACATAAAATGTATGATAATGTGATTATTTAATCATTTTTGATATAATGCAATAGTTCATTTAATTTATTATTTTGTGTTAGTACTTTCATTTATTTTTAGATATTTATTATAACAAACTAATTACTCTCTTTCATTGGTTGAGGTGGATGTAGGATAACCTATCCATTTTATTACAATAGAATCTTGAGGGAGTGAATAATAGGGGAGAATGTTGTAGATTGTGGAAGTTAGGGGTAGAATGAACTAATGAAGTATAATCACACACTCACAGTTTTTATTGAGTAGTATTTGGTTTTATGGTGTTTCTATTTACGATGTGTAATAACCATATATTTCTTGATTTAATTATATAGAGTGCTTCTATTTCATATGGCTTATGAATATTAGTTATAATTAGTTAATCAAATTATTATTTTTATTTTAGAGTCATATCCTCATGTTGCTTTCATAGTCATATATTATTTTTCTTGTGGAGCCTTATTATTGTTTTACTAGCATAGTCATATTTCTAGAGGTATGGTTTTGAGGTATAATAATGTGGATTATTTAGTATAAACTCTAAATGTGACTGATAAAAAAGAATAAACCTATTATATTGGTGATTAGAGTTACCAAACAACATTAAACCATTGTGGGTGGTGTGCATTGCATTACATTTATGGATATTATGAAATCATTTGGTTGGGGCAAGTAGAAAAAAATGATTATAATTTTCAAGCATATAATCATAAATTATTATAGAATACATAAATTTAATAAGTCAAAATATTGACACTATTTCATAAATAATTAGGTTTACATAGCCTAATGGAACAAAGCATGACATACAAGAATATAGTTAGGTTTTTGGACATTCAAAAAACTTGAGTTGGAGAAACTTATGGTTGTGGAAAAAAACTACTAGGATATTATGGATCAATTTAATTAGATAAATAAATAGTGGAATTAGTCTATAGTAAAAACATATAGTAGTGGTCTTATGTTGCATTCAATAAAGTGCATGTTAAACTGTAGGGTAAATTTAATGAGAAGGGCACACACCTGGATTTGATAAGGAATGCAAAAATAATAATGGCTGTTTGAGAAAATGAAGTATTAGAAAAATTAATATCTAAGTGTTTATTATTAACCCTTGGATTACATTGTTAAGTAATTAAATAAATAATAATATATTATTTATTTAATCAAGGTGTAAACTTTAATAAAACAAATAATCTTATTATAGTTATTTAATATTTACCAAATGTTTATTAATTATATTTATCAAGGTAGATGGACCTTTTATTTTCACAAAAGTCACATCCCCTCGTGAATCATTACAAATAGGGTTTTACCCCTATTGTAAAATATATCAAACATAAAAAATACTGAAGTATTCCTACATGTGGTAAATAATTGTCTAAGAAAAACTTGTCAAAAATTTATCTAACAAGGAGTGAGATGAAGAATATTTGATGTATTGGGGTTATTATTGTTTCTCAATATTGAATATCACTTTGCTGGGTTATTATTATTATTATTATTATTATTATTATTATTATTATTATTATTATTATTATTATTATTATTATTATGCATTGCTCATTAAATCTCTTCTAGATATGTTTATATTACATTTATGTATTTTAACATGAGGTTATGTGGATGTTAAATTAAATTGGGATAAAAATAAGAAAGGGGAATCAATGAGACACCATGACCATTGAGGAGAAAGCAAGAAGAAAGTATCAAGGGAACAACATTATCAAGTAGGGACCATCTATTATTTCTCATATCTAAGGAAGTAATTTTTTTTATAAAAATAATGTATTGAATTTTAAGGGTTTAAATGATGGTTTTATGTACTTTTTAATTATTATGATATCATGTCTTGCAAGGTATATGAGAATGGAATTTTAATCAATAAAAAAATTTAGAATGTTGGGGTGTCTTATTTATATTTAACTAATAACAAGGCTATAGTTATGAATTATACTCCTCATGCCTATAACACCCCATACTTAGTTATCAAGAGTGAAATATATATTTTTGCAAACATACATAACTTTAGTGGTTATGGAAAAAATTAGTTTGGTATTCTCTTTGAATTTATGATTTTTGGTTGACTATGATTTATAATTAGTTTGGAGTAACATTTGTAAATTATACCATAGATTGTAGCTATTATTTTTAGACAATGTATAAAAAAAATGGGATTTGTTCATATATTAAAATCAATTATTGACTCAAAATAACATAAGCATAAATTATCATTCTAGGATAATGATTGTAGTGAAGCCAAAGAAAGAAATTTTGATGTTTTATTATTTGGATAAGAATTATATTTTTTAGCATGATATTACATTGCATAAATTAAAGTGAATGGTATGGCATAATGGAAAAATAGATCATGGCTTGATTAGTATTTTTTTACCATAATTCTCATTTAACCTATTAGTATACAATATGAATAATAAAATTATGAGATTTACTAGTGTTGGTCATTTAACTTGTTAGCATATAGTATGAAGTATGTGGTTTGAGGCATGCTACAAAAATGTCATTTAATTCTATGGGATACTTTTTTTAATAATAAATTCATGATATATTTTAGTATTGATCATTACAATTTAAAATATATTATATGAAATATAAGGCATTGTAGTATTGTATAAATCCATGATAAGTTTAGATGCATGACTAGGGTATATTATAGTTGAATATATATTTTCATTGAATGAGTGATTAATGGTATAAAACATTTTTATTATATGTTTATATATTTGAATTTTTTTTTAGATGGTCATACGTACATTTTTTAATATAACTATGTGATAGTTATAGGGAATTTTATCTCACCCAAATTTTGATGAGTAAGTAGGAAATAAACCTACTTACAAACCCCTCATCATCAATTTATTTAGAAATGTGCCAATAATTAGAAATTAGAGTAGAGACTAAGGCTTATGTGTAAAATGGATCTTTTGACACTAGCCAAAGTGATGCAATATCTACTTTAAAAATATGTTTGTTTTTAGTGATGTACATTAGTTATAGAATTTTTTTCACTGTACAACTATGATTTACATCATAACTATTTATAACATTAAACTATTTTAAGTCCCCAATGTACTAAGTTATGTTTGAAATAAAGTAACAGCTTAAATAATGCTAAACTAGATTATTTTCACTCATTTTAGATAGAGGAGTATCCATTGTTTATATGAGTGATGCATGTAATGTAATTATAGTTTCACACTATTATTAGTTAGTTATTGATATTTTCATCCTCATTATTCTCCCCTTCATGAAGGAAAGGGCCACTCTTAGTGGGGAGGTGTGTGGGTGACCACTAGTATATGGTTGGGGGTAAAGCATCTACCTGATGCTCTCCCTCTTTAGATATTGTTATAAATAGTAGTGGTTGATTACTCCTATATAATTCAAGAGATGATTTACATTATTCCTCTAACTATTGAATATTTGATGTATTAACACATTCTTTTTAGTTTTTTTTATTAATAGTATTGTAAATTTTATGTAATATTTTGCTACACTATATAAATTTTGGCTGAGTTTATATGATTCATATTACATTATACCCTTGTTTACCTTTAAAAATATGTTTGTTTTTAGTGATGTACATTAGTTATAGAATTTTTTTCACTGTACAACTATGATTTACATCATAACTATTTATAACATTAAACTATTTTAAGTCCCGAGAGGACTGATTGATTCACAATACTTGATAGAATGGATTTATTGTGTATAGTAATTTTTAATCTTATTATTCCACTTACTTATCAGTTCTGGACTAAGTTATGTTTGAAATAAAGTAACAGCTTAAATAATGCTAAACTAGATTATTTGAAAATGGCAATGACATTTAAAAATAATTTAAAAAATTGTATGGTAAATGAAATTTTAAATTAGGGAATGCTAAAAACTTTGAATTTATCCTAAGATATTTTTAAAAACCAAGATCATCTAATTTCTAAAAAAAAAATAATTATGAACTTGCACCCTTTGCCCTAAGGTGTATTTAAAAAATGGGACCTAGGTGATGCAATAATTGTATTCACTAAGGATGCTCCTTCATCAGACACCCCTAGTAATTGAAGATGTGAGTGCTTAATGACATGTTGAAATATCAGATATTAGGGAGACAAAAACAAATCTCTATGAGATCCAACCATGTCAAGTTATTTTCTATGTGAAAACCCTAGTGAATAAAAAATGTGCTTAGTGATTTAATTTACAAAAAACATTCTTACTTCATAAAATTCCACGTAACTATAATGTAATATAAATATCCTAAATATATTCTTATAATGATATTATTTCAATTATAATAATCAATTTCCATGGTATATATAAGAAAATGGAATTAATATAGTTGAACCCCCCATATCAAAGCACCTAGGATGATCAATTCCATTCTCTAGACTATTTTTGTTTGGAAAATATACTCCAGTCTTTCTACCCATGATAAAATAATAAATGAAAAAACATAGATTGAATGAAAATCAATGTAAATATAAACATTTGTGTAGAACTCCCCATGATTATCAACTAAACAAATAAAAAATAAAACTTGTAGTACCAAAAAGAAGCAAAAAGGGTAGCAGTCAAACAATCATGAAACCTTAGATCAATTATTATCAACCTAAATCACCTCATACAATTTTCAACTTAATAAAAAAAATAGAAAAAAAATGCTTGAGTGGTAGAACATAATATAATCTCTATTGGAAATAAAACTCACTAAAACCAATGTTCCAGGCCCCATTTAGGTAAGACAACTATAAAATAAAAACACATCCACCATTGATCCTAACCTAACCTGGCATCACAACCCTACACTAGAACCAAAATGCAAAAATAAACTAGTCAGCTATAAAACATTAATAAATCAAAATAAATGTAGACAAATCAATAACAAAAACCACTAGCAATAAATGCCCACTACATACTCCCTTCACATAGTGTCCATGTAGGATGTGGTTACATGATGGTCATCCAAATTAACAAACACATAAAACATAACTATTATGTTTCTCTCCACATAATTTCCCTTGATCAGAAACATATCCTCCATAGACATGCTCATCGATTATTGATATTTAAAAACATCTATTTTCAGTAGTTGCATGATTGATTTGTCATATTTTGAGCTCCATATTTGACCAAAATTTCAAAATATTAAAACTGATGTTATTGCAATATGCTCCATGTTTTTATTCCATCAATCAATATAGTAAAACACTTTAGGACATAAACAAACTTATTAATTTATTAAAAAAATGATCCATACACATTGTGCTTTCAAAAGAACATAATATTTCAAACCCACAACTTGATTTTATATTAATCTTGAGAGAAACAAAATATGATCATTGCATTCATGTAAAGGCACTAAATTTATCTTAACTAACCTCACAATGACTACATACCCAAACTATATAGCCTATTCCCATCAAGATAACAAAAAAAATTGTAATATTTCTATAGTAGATGATGAGCTCATATGTAGATTAGATTAAAATTATTTTTACTTAATTATAAAACAAATGAACCTCTACATAATTCTATATGCATAAAAATATAACACAAACAACTTTATTATCATCAAACATAGAAGATAAATATATGGAGAATAAAATTGCCAATGCATCCCTTCCATTGATCATTTTGGCCCTATGACATAAGTCTATCAACCCATAACATGTGTAAGAAACATGTCTTACTGATCATATTTATAAAGTAAGTTTGAATTTATAACATAAATCAGGCACATAATAAAAGGATAAATCTAGTAGGTGAACATATATTGGTTTAATATTCATTAATCTCTTTTGGATTTTCCATAAAGAGTTTGTAATGTTCTTAAGATTATTATAAATTTAGAATATAGCATTAAATAAATTATATTTTGTATCATTACCTTGAGTATTAAATGCTTACAACTCTTAACTCCTATTGCATACATATGCTATAGGTATAATCATTAAGATGGGGGGTGAATCAGTGAGCCCAAATAATACAACTTTCAATTATGATCTTTACAAACACTTAACCAGTTACCACAAGCACTCATGAAGCAGACACATCATTGATAGCAATAAGCAAGAGAGATAATGCAAGATCAATCATATAACACAAGACATACATGGGAAACCCTCTTGGGAAAAAACCCACTAGAACATGTAATTCGAATACTATCCTATAATAACAAGATCAAATTTGGACAATGTATAATTTATTAAGGAACTATAATCCATATTTAGTGAGATTAAAATCCCACAAGGTGCTACCACACTTGTCTAGCTAAGCTACAATAACAACTAAACCATTTAGCAAGTTATACCTTGTAAGGAGGCTACAACTACCTTAGATGCTAAATTGCCACAAAAACACCTATGAATGCCTCCACCTCTACACTGATGTCAATTAACACCTGATGATGGACCTCTATTTATCACACTTCACCTTTGCTCATACTCAAATAACAAGGACACTATTCTACCAATAGAATTATGACCAATAGGTCATATATATAATCCTCAATCTATTCTTCTCTTTAGCTAATTTTTAGGGCACTCTACCCCTCCTTCAATCCACAAAACACACACAAGCCTCTCTCAAAACACTCCTAAGTCTCTCACACAAAGTCTAGAACCCATCATCTCTGGTTATACTATATATAGAGTAATCTTGATAATCAACCCTTTGGTTGGCCATTAGGCATGCCTTATCCCTTAAAGGCATCTTTCACATCAAGACACAGATCAATAAAATCTTCATAGGTCATCCATAGCCTCTATGGGTCACCCTTAAGGAACTAAAACTTTTAATAAGGTCATTGTATCCCTTATAGTTCTCATGTGAACCCATTCACTCTTTTAGCATTGTATCAAGCAAAATAAGAACACATGACCACTTTCAAATACATGGGTCCACTCCTTATGTCCCCTTTGATATCCTCAAATGATCATATTCAGCTTAGCTTACCTTTTCATATGATTAAAGAACTCAAACATAGACCTTACACATAGAAACATCATTATTGAACATACAGTCATCTTGTTAAGCATTATTCATACTCATGCTAGATTGATCACACCTCTAAAAACCACACAGAGTATCTTTATGGAGTCTAAAACACTCCCAAATAACTACGAAAATATGAGACATCAAAATATCATTAGTATAATCTTTAATATGCTTTATGGGTCACTTGTAGAATAAACAATAACACATAGTTAACTTCTAGGCTCAATATCTTTTATTGTCATCACTTCTAGATTTTCAAATCAGGTTTATTAGAAGAGCCATAGAGTCCTATTCATCTTTGATTTTTACAAGACCAATAAATTCAAATTCTATTGAAATATATAGACATAAAATAGAGATCTACTTTGTCCCTATGTTAAATTCAAATAATTGAATTCAAATGATCATAGTTAACCTTTAAACATAATTTTTTAATCTCATGTCCTCTTAGCTTAGATTTAATACACACTATGATTTTGTTCAATATTTAATGCATAGGCACCAATTCTTAGACATTAAACCATAGTCACTTTGACCTCTTCTCATGTAATCTTGAAATGTTGACTTAACACACTTTGTCTATCTTTGCAGATCAACTAGGTCTTTAATGATCAATGCTCACCATTTGATTAATCTGTACAAATGCCAGCTCACCATTGGATCATTATCATGTACCTTTGCTCAATCATTAAACATAGTGCACCTATCCTCACCTCACTACTTCCTAACTTCTTGGATTAATGTGAACCATTGATCTTACATGAACTTTAACACTTACAAAAATTACTATGGGGACTCTTTAAATATGCTTGAGGAGCCATTTTTCTACCTTAATAACTTATTTTTCACTTACTCGCATGATATAAAATTTAGACCAGATGATATCCTCACATAAGAAAATCCAATCATGTGAAAAATAGCTCCTAGAAAGCTCATGCATGTGAGATATAATTCCATTAAAATGCCTCCTCAAAAACTTTTGTTATAGAGCCAACTATGCCAAAATATGTTTGGAAGACTAACTTTGCTCTTGTATAACTTTTTCCATGCTTCAACATATGATCTCAAATTTAGAAAAAATAATCTATGCTCAAAATTCAACAAACAAATATGGTCATATTCTATTAAAAAATTCACACATGAAAGATATGAGACCATAAAAATACTCACTTGTCTCTTTCTACCTCATTATAAAATTGCCTAAGTATGGGAAAACATAGTCAAACTACCTAAGAGCCCAACTATGTATATGTATATCTTTTGACATGTTATAGCGCATGATCTATAATTTAGTGAAAATAAACTAGGAATAAAAATGAACAAAGCCATATGATTATTTTATCTTGAAACCTCCACATATGAAAATTTTTATGTCATTAACATGCATACTTAGCTCTTTTTTGCCACATTATAAACTTGGCTAAGTATGGGAAAATAATGAATTCTAACTGAGAAGCCAAGTTTTTCACCCTCATATATTTAATTGTACTTCAACATATGACTTGAGATCTAGTACATAGAAAATAGGGACTAATGTGATCACAACCATATAACCAAATCCTCTCGACTCATTCCCATGTGGCAATGGCAATATCATCAAATTACCTAATCAAAATTTCTACCATTGGACCCAAAGTGTCTAGATGAGAAAAATGATGAACTAGGTGAATTCCATTTATGAACACAAGAACTCAAAGAATTATTAACTTATGATATGACACCTTGTTCATGTTTAAATCACCATATTCATCCCTAATCCTCTTTATCCATGTCAACACTAAAGATCAACCAAGCCAACATCAAGCATACTAGAACAAACACATTGCTCACTTTGTCATTGTCACATAGATTATCAAGGCTCTATATCCACTCAATAGGGCACCTCCATGAAATCACCATTACATCATTTAAAATACTCCAACAATCTCCCCCTTTGTCATTGATGTCAACAATCATCATATATAGAAATATATAGCTCACTTTCTCTCTCTTCAAGCACTCCCATAATAGGAACTTTCCACAATAAAAATTTTCTCCCCCCTTGACACAATGATAAAGTGGTCACCAATTGATATTTATGACCTAAAAGGACTAAAAATAGGAAAGGACAATCTTATGAATAATATAAAAACTCCCACTTACCTTGAGCGTACCTCTTCTTACCTTGACAAACTTCTTTATGCTCCATGCCAACTCTCTCTTCAACCAAGTAGGAAAACCAATGAATAAATAACACATAAAAGAAATAAAATATGATGAAACACATCAAGAAACATCTGAGAGGGACTCACCCTAATAACTATGAGCATTTTTCACCTTCTGAGCATCTTTAGATCTCCACATACCATGAAGAACCATCACACATGCTAACTAGCCTTCTCTCTCAAGTTACCATACGGACCACCAATAGGACTTCATAGAAATAACTAGATACAAAATTATCTCAAATATCTTGATAAATCACCTTTAAACACACATACCTTGCTCTTTTAGAGAAATTAAGCAAAAAGCATTCTTTTTCAACTAGGCTTGTCTAGCCTCCTTGTAGCCCTACCTAGAACTTGTAGAGCCCACATATTTTAGTAGACACATATCCAAGACATTAAACTTCATATATGGATCACTCTCATATGACCCCTTAATAACACAAATTTTCATCACCAAAATCCTTATTTGCAACATACTTCCTTCATAAACCTACTAGCTAATTAGCCCTCCATATTGACATAAACAAGAATAACATGAGAAAAAAACCCTAAAATCTTTTTGAATCTTTATTTAACAACCCATTTATCCCATTCAACCTATTAATAATCCTCAAACCTCAATTCACAAGGTAAACCACTTTTCTAGCGTAGCCTAAAAGCTTAGAATCTCAAAATAAGTAGGGTAAACAAACCTTCTTTTGGTCAATGCACACCCCTTAAACTAATTGAACACCTATAGAAACATATCACACACTTTTGGACAAAAAATTGAGCCTTCACACCTTTGGGAACCTTTACTTCCTATAACCCATTATTAGGACCTACAAGCTCTTAAGCATAAACTAGGAAACTCAAGAGCTAACAAAAATCTCCAAATTGATTTCAACATACCTTCAGACCATAAAACCAATAGGATCATGATAGAATAAGATCAATATACCTTTATATTCAACAAAATCTTATTGACATTACATTGATCTCATTATGCCTTTTGAGAACCTTCAATCTGACCCTATAGACTACAACTAAAAAATACCACAACAACACTTACTTCTCCACTTGAAAGGAGTCTCTTAAGAAGTATAGATAGAGACACCAAATATGCCTCAATAATATAAAACAAAAAACAACTCCTCATATTCCATATCCTCCTTGATTAATTGATACTTATAGTTCTTCTTCTTCTTCTTCTTCTTTAGATTTAGAGAAACAACTTCCTCAATTACTAAAACATTCTCCTTTTCTTTTATGATTGGATTATCGATACATGGAGACAACATAGATTCATGGAATACATTTTCATCTATATAATATTAATTTAATCTTGAATCCTCATCATTAGGCACTTATTCAATAATATTAGGATGTTCACTTAGATTCATACATACCTCAAAACTAGCTTCAACTAGCACCTTGGTCTTTCCTTTGAGCTTGATCTCTTCATTCTCAGCATGATTAGACAATGAGACCTCTTGGTACTCTTCAACTTTTTAAGTATTCTCCACCATATAAAATAAGTTACTTGGACCTATAATCTCATCATGACTCACACTTTTCATTTTTGGCTTCCATCTGTTAACATGCCTTCTTCCTTGCATTCTAGGAGCCTGATTAAATATATTCTAACTTATAGACCTTTACTTGTAGAACCTAGCAATGTGACCTTTCTATTCAAAATTATAGTACACCATACCTTTTTCAAGAAATGTATCTTACCTTACCTTATTTGGATAGAAATTTGAAATGTGTCCTCTGTCATGACAAAAAAAAATAACCTCCCCTTTTTGAAAAGGACTCACCTTGTCTAATCTTATGTGGACAATGGTTTAAAATGTGTCTCACATCAAGATAGTAAAAATGCTTGACTCTATTCACACCTTTTGACTGATGACCTCCATCATAATCCCATGTAAATTCATTTCTATGACCAAATTGATTAAAATTATAATAATAACTATTAAATCTTACATACCTCATGTCATTTAGCTATTTGATCTGATTTATCTTCATTTTTCCAATGATTTCAATCTTTATCTGATGATTTGTCTTCAAATTATAATTGTCTAGGTTCACAATAGTATTCATTTTGTCTTGAGTAACATTATTTTCTTCTTCTTCATATCCAAGACTAGTTCTATCACTAGCATGGTTTTGACCACCTAAAATGTTGTCTAGATCACTTAAGATATTTTTAAATCTCACAAATGTCTTTGCCTTAAAATTTATCTTTTCTAGCTTAGATTTCAAAGATTCATTTTTAAAACATACCTTGAACATTCATCTTCTTTAGATTTTAGGGTTGTAGACATAATTTCCAATTGACAACTGAGATGCTTGATAATATCTTCATGATCCTTCATATCTTCATTCAATCTTACCTCATACACACTAAATCGATCCTCATAGTCCTCGAGCTTAGATCTCATTTTCTTATTTATCTTCTTCTCAATCTTTAGTTCTTCAAGAGAATTTACTAAAATAGTCTCACAATCCACCTCATCTTCATAATCATCTAAATCACTCCAAGTAGACACCTTCTAAGGTGAACAAATTCCTTATTCATCCATAATTATGGCTTCATCTTCAATAGGACCATCATCTTCATGATCATATTCTGAATCACTATCTTCACTCTCATCTGATGAGCTGCAATCTTCTTTGGTGTAGAGACTCTTCTTGTTCTTGAAGGACCTCTTCTTGTTGTTATACTTTTTGAACACTTTCTTCTTATATGTCTTATTTTCATCATCTTGGACTTCACCATGATCTTCATCATCTTTCTTCTCATGCTTATAAGGGTACTTCTGAGAAAAATTTCTTATCACTCCACAGTTGAAATATTAGAAGGGTAGTTTACCCTTATACTTCCCTGAGCCTATGTTCAATTTCCTACTGATCCAAGCAATTATTTCATCCTTATAAGTATCAAAAATTTAATCTTCTTTGGATTTCTTACCTTGTAACTTCTTCTTAAGATTCATATCTATCTTGAATTTAGCTTCCTTCTTTGATGTTATATCATAATTTATTCTCGTTTCATATGTAGTATGGGTGCCATGCAATTGATCCATCTTCAAAAAATTAAGATCATGAATCTCTTCTATAGTAGTTATTTTTGGATCAAAATTAAGAGATAGAGACCTTAATACCTTTTAGAGTAGATTTTCCTCTTTAAGATTATTTCCAAGACCTATGATGATGTTCATAGTCTCATCAAATCTCTATAGAAAGGATGACGTAAAATCTTCTTCCTTCATTTTGAGACTTTCAAATTGCATTATGTGAGTCTACAACATAACAACCTTGACCTTTTAATCTCCTTCAAAAATTATCTTCATTTTTTCCCATATCTATTTAGCATATGTACAATGAATTACCTTGGTATATTCAATCTCTGAAAGACCACAAGTGATAACATTCATCACCTTAGAATTGTTCTCAAATAAATTCTTATCTATAACAATATATGGAGGAGTAATAGGAGCAACATAACCATCTATAAATGATTGCCATATATCAAAAACTAGGGACATAATATATGTCCTCATGCTTACACTATAAAAAGCATAATTGGATCCATTGAACATCAGTGCTTGCTTCATAGAGTAACCTCCTTGATGACTACCCATATTGTACCTTGGATCACCTTCAAGATTTTAAGCCTTTACTAAAGGAATTTCTCAAATACCAATTATTAGAGGTACAATCACTGAGGGGAGGGTGAATTAGTTAACCAGTTACCAAAAGCATTCATGAAAAATACATATCATTCATAACAATAATTAAGAGAGATAATACAATATAAATCACATAATATAAGATATACATGGGAAACCCTCTTCAGGAATAAAGCCCATTAGAACCTATGATTAAACTATTATCTTATAATAACAAGATTTAATTTAGACCATGTACACAAGATCAATAAACTATAATCCCTATTTAGTGAGACTATAATCTCACAAGGTGCTACCATACCCATCTAGATGAGATGAAATAAAAACTAGATCTGTTAGCAAGTTATACCTTGTAAGGAGGATAAAACCACCTTAGATGTTGATCTATCACAATAACACATGAATTCATCCACATATAAATTTATGTCAACAACACATGATGATGGACCTTTGCTTATTACACTTCACCTTCGCTCACACTCAAATAATATGCACACTATTTTTCCAATATAATTATGACCAATAGGTCATACAAATAGTCCTCAATATATTCTACTCTTTAACTCATCCTTAGGGCACTCTACTCTTCTTTCACTCCATAAAACACACACAAGCCTCTCTCAAAATTCTCCCAAGTCTCTCACATAAATTCTAGAACCCATCATCTTTGGTTATACTATTTATAGAGCAATATTGATAATCAAAACTTTGGTCAGCCATTATAACCAAAGTTTTGATTATCAATATTGCTCTATAAATAGTATAATAAGGCCTTGTAGCCCTTATAGGTCTCATGTGAACCCATTCATTACTTTAGCACTCCATTGAGTAAAATAAAAAAAATAGGACCACTTTCAAATACATGATTCTACTCCTTTTGTCCACTTTGTAATCCTTAAATGATCACAATCAACTTAGCTCACCTCTACCTATGCTCAATCAACTCAAACACAAACCTTATACATAGAAACACCATTATCGAATATATAGTCAACTTCTTAAGGATTTTTTATACTTAAGATAGATTGATCACACCTCTAAAAACCACAAAGATAATCCTCATAGAGTCTAAAACTTTCCCAAATAGATAATATAACATGAGCCATTGAAAAAACATTAATACAAGACTGAATATGCTTCACGATTCACTTGAAGAATAAGTATGAATACACAATCAACTTATAGGCTTAATATCTTTGACTGTACTTGCTTTTAGATCTTCAAATTAGGTTCATTAGATGCATCTCTTCATATTTTATTTTTATAGCACCAAAAAATTCACCTTCCATCAAAAAACATGGAAAAATAGATCTTTATTTTTCTCGTATATTAAATTCAAATGGTCACACTTAACCTTCAAACACAATTCTTGAATATTGTGTTCTCTCAGCTCAGATCAAATACACACTATCGATATTTTTCTATATTTAACACATAGGTGCCAATGCTCAAATGTTAAATGATAGTCTCTTTGACGTCATCTCTATAATCTTTAAATTTTGACTCAACATGCTCCATCAAACTCAATAGATCAACTAGGTCTTTAATGATAAATGATCATCATTCAATTAATTTGTATGAATTCCCACTAACCATTAGATCATTATCTTGTACCTATGATTAGTCATTAAACATCATTCACCTATCCTCATCTCATTGCTTCCCAACTTCTTGGAGTAACATGCACTATTGATTTTTCTCAAGATTTAACACTTTCAAAAATGACTATGGGGACCCTTTCAATATGCCTGAGTAGCCATTTTTGTACCTCAATAACTTCCTATGTGCTTCCTCACATGCTATCAAATTTGGACTATATTATATCCTCACATAGGATAATACAACCATGTGACATATAGATCCTATAACTATCATGTATGTGAGATATAATTCCATTAAAATTCCTTCTCAAAAACATGTGTCATAGAGCCAACTATGCCAAAATATGTCTGGAAGATCAACTTTGCTCTTGCATAACCTTTGCCATGATTTAGCATATATTCTCAAATTTAGTGAAAATCATCTATGTGGAAGATCAACTTTGCTCTTGCATAACCTTTGCCATGATTTAGCATATGATCTCAAATTTAGTGAAAATCATCTATGTTCAAAATAAAACAAACCTGTATAATTATATTCTCTTGATAGCTTCACATGTGAAAGATATAACACCATCAAAATTGTCACTCGACTCTTTTTGGCTCATTGAAAAATTGGCTAAGTATGGGAAAACACAGTTAAACTACTTGGGATCCCAACTTTGTATATGCATATCTCTTGATGCACTACATTTCATGATATAAATTTTATTGAAGATAAACTAGTCATAAAAATTAACAAACCCATATGATCATTTTTTCATGACACATCTACATGTGTGAATTTTGACCTCATTAACATGCTTACTCAGCTCTTTCTAGCCACTTGCTGACCTAGTGAATTCTAATTGAGAAGCCAAATTTTCACCCTCATATATTTAACCATGATTAAATGCATGAATTTAGATCTAGTGCATAACAAATAGGGATTAATTTGATCATAACCATATGACCAAATCCTCTTGACTCATTCCCATGTGGTAATGTGATGTCATCAAATCACCTACTCAAATTTTTTGCCACTAGATTCAAAGCGTGTAGATGAGAATACGGATAAACCAGGTGAATTCCACTCATGCAAAAAATCACTCAAATAATTTTTGAATTAATATAGGATCATTTTCTCATGCTCAAATCAACATTCTCATCCCTTATCCTCTCTAACCATGTCAACATCAAAGATCAACTAAGCCAACATCAAGCATACTAAAAAAAACACATTTCTCACGTTGTCATTGTCACATAGACTATCAAGGCTCTACATCCACTTATTAGGACACCTATATGAAATCACCATGATATCATTGAAAATAATCCAATAATTTCCCCCTTTTCATTAATGTCAATAATTATAATATATATCAATATACAAATCACCTTCTCTCTATTCAAGCACTCCCACAATAGAAACTTTCCACAATAGGAACTTTCTCCCCCTTTAACATAATGAAAAAGTGGGAACCAACTAATCCTAAGGACCTAAAAGGACTAAAAAATAGGAAAGTACCATATTAGAAAGATGATACAAACTCCCCCTTACTTTGATCCTACCTCTTCTTGCCTTGACAAACTTCTTTTTACTCCATCCCAACACTCTCTTTAATCAAGTACTACAACCAATGAATAAATCACACATAAAAGAGATAAAATATGATGGAACACATCAAGAAACATCTGAGAGGGACTCCCCCTAATAAGTTTGAGTATTTTTCACCTTTTGAGCATCTTTAGATCTTCACACACCATCAAGAACCATCACACATGCTAACTAGCCTTCTCTCTCAAGCTACCATAAGGACCACCAAAAGGACTTCATTCTACTCACAAAATAATAACATGTTCTCAATTAACTTTATAGCTCACATTGAAACACACATACCTTGATCTTTTGGATAAACTAAGCAAAAAAACATACTTATTCAAACTAGGCATGCTTAGCCTCCTTGTAGCCCTATCTGGAACATTCAGAGCCCACATATTTTAGTAGAAATATCTTCAAGACCTAAAACTTCATATATATATCACTCTCATATGACCCCTCAAGCACAAAAAATTGCATCACTAGGTTCATCCTTTGTAATATACTTCTTTCACAAAACTACAAGCTAAATAGCCTTTTATATTGACATAAACAAGAATAAATTGAGAAATAAAAACCTTAAAATATATAAAAATCTTGATTTACCAACCCATTTGGCCCATTCAACCTATTAAGGATCCTTAGACCTCAATTCATAAGGTGAACCACTTTTCTAGCATATCTAAAAACCTTAGAATCTCAAAACAAGTAGGGTCAACAAACCTCTTTTTGGTCAATGCACAAACATGAAACTAATTTCACACATGGAGACACCCATCACACACTTATGGACCAAAATTTTAGCCTTAAAAACTTTGGGGACCTCAAATTCCTAACTCATTTTTAGGACTTGCAAGCTCTCAAGCATAAACTGGGAAACTTGAGAGCTAACAAAAATATCCAAATTGATATTAACATACCTTCATACCAAAAAACCACCTAGAGCATGATAGAATAAGATCAATAGACCTTTTTATGCAATAATATCATCTTGACATTGCATCAATCTCATTATGCCATATGGGAACCTTCAATCTAACCCTATAGACTACTCTAGTTGAAAAACACCACATCAACACTTACTTCTCCACTTGTAAGGAGTCTCTTAAGAAGCATTGATAGAGACAACTTCTATACCTTAATTATCTAAAACAAAAAAAAAATCCTCATATTCCATCTCCTCTTTTCTCAATTGATACTTATAGTTCTTCTTCTTCTTTCACTTTAAAGGAACAACTTCCTCAACTACTACAATATTCTCTTTTTATTTTATAATTGCATTATCAATACATGGAGATAACATAGATTCATGGCATACCTTTTCACCTAAATAATATTCCTTTTATCTTGGATCCTCATCAATAGGAACTTGTTCAATAATATCAAGATGTTCACTTTGATTCCTACATACCTCAGAACTAGTTTCAAACAACACCTTGGTCTTTCCTTTGAGCTTGATCTCTTCATTCTCAACATGAGTAGATAGTGATATCTTTCAGTACTCTTTAGATTTTGAAGTATTCTCTACCATAGTTAATAGGTTACTTGGACCTGTAGTCTCATCATGACTCATAATTTTCATCTTTTGCTTCCATGTGTTAACATGCCTTCTTTCTTGAACTCTAAGAGCCTAATTAAATCTATTATGACTTATATACCTTTGCTTGTAGAACCTAACAATGTGACTTATTTGTTCACAATTGTAGCACACCATACCTTTTACAAGAAACATATTTTTCCTTACCTTATTTGGACATAAATATTCAATGTGTCTTATGTCATGACAAACAAAACACCTCCTCTTTTTGAAGAGGACTCACCTTATCTAATCTTATGTGGTTAATAGTTTGCAAAGTGTCCCACATCAAGATAGTTTAAAACATTTGATTCTGTTCACACATTTTGACTAATTACCTCCATCATAGTCCCATGAAAATTCATTCCTAATAGGTCTCTTGCACTCTCTACACATATGACCAAATTGATTACATGTATAATAATAAACATTGAATATTGCATACCTTATGGCATTTAGCTATTTGATCTAATTTGTCTCCATTCATCTAGTGCCTTTAGTCCTTTTTTGATGGTTTATCTTCAAAGTATGATTGTCCTGGTTCACAATAGTCTTCATCTTATCTTGAGTAACATTCGTTTATTCTTCTTCATATCAAATACTAGTTCTTTCACTAGCATTAATTTTACCACTTATATTTTTGTCTAGATTACATGATCTCTTTTTAGATATCATAAATTTCTTCACCTTAATATCTATCTTTTCTATCTCAAATTTCAAAGATCCATTTTTAGAAACATACCTTAAAAATTCATCTTCTTTAGCTTTTAGGCTTGTAGATAGAATTTCCAATTGACAACTAAGATGCTTGATCATATCTTCATGCTCCTTGGCATATTCATTCAATCTTGCCTCATACATACTAAATTACTTCTCATAGTCCTTGAGCTTAGATTTCATCTTCTTATTGATCTTCTTCTCAATCTTCAATTCTTTAAGAGCATTCATTAAAATAGTCTCATAATCCACCTCATATTCAACATCATATGAATCATTCCAAGTAGGCTCCTTTTGATGTGATAAAATTCCTTCCTTAGCCATGAATAAGGCTTCAACTTCAGTAGGAACATCATCTTCATGATCATATTTTGATTCACTATCTTCACTCTTATATGATGACCTGCAATCTTCTTTGGTGTAGAGATTCTTCCTATTCGTGAAGGACCTCTTCTTGTTGTTATAATTTCTAAACCCTTTCTTCTTGTATGTCTTCTTATCATCATCTTGGCCTTCAACATGCTCTTCAACATCTTTCTTCTCATGATTATGAGGGTACTTCTGAGCAAAATGTCCTATCTCTCCATAGTTGAAACATTTGAAGGGTATTTTACCATTATTTCCCTAAGCCTATGTTTACTTTCCTAGTGATCAAAGCAATTAGTTAATCCTCATCAATATCATAAATACCATCCTCTTTAGATTTCTTACCTTGGAACTTCTTCTTAGGATTCATATCTATCTTGAATTTTGCTTCCTTCTTTGGTGGTATATCATCAGTTATTCTCATCTCATATACAGTAAGGGTGTCATGAAATTGGTCCATATTCAACTGAGTAAGATCATGACTCTCTTCTATATTAGATACTTTTGTATCTAAATTAAGAGATAAAGAGCTTAATACCTTTTAGACTATATTTGCCTCTTCAAGATTCTCTCCCAGACCTCTGATAATGTTCACAGTCCCATCAACTCTCTACAAAAAGGATGCCACAAAATCTTCTACCTTCATTTTGATACTTTCAAATTACCTTCTATGAGTCTATGAATTTTAAATCTTGACCTTTCAATCTCATTCACAAATGATCTTCATTTTGTCCCATATCTATTTAGCATATGTACAATGAATTATCTTAGTATATTCAATCTCTGAAAGACCATTAAGTGATAACATTCATCACCTTGGGATTGTTCTCAAACAACTTATTGTTTGCAACACTAGATGGAGGAGTAATAGGAGCAACATAACCATCTAAAAATAGATTTCCATACATCAAACCCTAGGGAAATAATAAATGTCCTAATCCTTGCACTCCAAAAAGCATGACTAGATCCATTGAACAATGGTGCTTATTTATTAGATTAAACTTCTTGATGACTACCCATATTGTACCTTGGATCACTTTTAATCTATTAAGACTTTACCAAAGGACTTGCTCTGATATCAATTGTTAGAGGTATAATCACTAAGTAAGAGGGGTGAATTAGTGAACCCAAATAATCTAACTTTAAATTATTATCTTTACAAAAAATTAACCAGTTACCACAAGAATTCATGAAGCATACACACCATTCATGATAATAATCATGAGAGACAATGCAAGATCAATCACATAACACAAGACATACATGGGAAACCCTCTTGGGAAATAAAACCCATAAGAACCTACAATTGGACTACTATCCTATAATAACAAGATATAATTTAGGCCATCTACAAATGATTAAAAAACTACAATCCCTATTTAGTAAGACCATGTAGTCATATAAAATGTGAAATTTGGTAACTTAAGTGTGGCTAATGACACCCAATCCATAGGTCCATCTTGCTTGATCTCATGACCCTCATAGGCATGTTTTCATTGATTCCCAGTCATTTGTAGCCTCCCAGACTGAACCCTTATAGACCTAGATTGATCTCTCCATGCTTAATCAATACCTATAGGTCCCATAAACCATGGAAAATAGCACCCAAACTTGGACTACATCACTAAAACCTAGGGTGTCCTATTTTTGGCATTATTGTCCAAGTACATTTTAGCCTCTAACATTTATATTATTTTAAAACCTTATCCTAATTCATGTCAGCCTAATGTGAATTCATTTAACCCATTATCATTAAATACCATATAAAAGGCCATTACAAATTCCATTTATAAGGTTTGGCTCTCATTTATAAGAGAGAATCAAGAATACAAGCAAGACTACTCAAGCACATTTCCCTGTTCTCTACATACAACCATCCAACAACATTTAAAGCTTATTCAAACCTGTACACTAGTCCCTTGTCATTCCAAGTACACCAAGTTTTTTATTTACTTACATTTTCATCACACTATTACCCCAAGCACTTTAATGGGTGAAATGCATATAGCTTGATCCCTCCTTGAAGTATTGATATGTAGGAAACATATCCACATATGGGGTGTGAAGTTTATCAAGTGTATCCTTTACACACTAAACCCTCCTCTCTTTTCTCCAATTTTTTTTTTTATCAATTTCAAACACAAAGAGGACCTAGGGTATTTAATACTAAATTAGGTACACAATGAGCTCCATAGACTTTTAGGCTTCAATATTTCATAGGCAAGGTTACACAGACTTGACTTACAAAACCCAAAAATCTTAGATCATTAATACAAAATCACCAAAATGAGACTATAACACCTAAACCCAAGGTGTCCCACTTTTACCGCTCCTATCCAATCAAAAACTAAACTCCAGATTCCTATTTGTGATAGTCTCCCAAGCCTGCACATAGATTTTTAGACCCTATCTCAATTGAAACAACAAAGAATTATATAAGTTTAACTTTCTCTCTTACTACTATTTTTAGAAAATTCTTAATTACAGTCAAATTTCACAAATCAATAGCCTAATTATTGTACATTATTTACTAATTTTATCTACTCAGACTTATTTATTAAATAGGAATAAAACTCCATTATTCCTAGAAATAATAAATCATTTGGTGAACCTAACTTTGAATTTTGCATAAAAACCCTAGAAACCCTATGGTAAATTCCTAGCTCATTTTTCCCACTAATTTTTGAATTTTTTTCTTGAATGTTAAAATAAAAAATTCCTCTTAAATTTTAAAATTTTGTAGTAAATTTTAAAATAAATTTATGTCAAACCCTAGTTGCATTAGTGAGATCCAAGTAATTTTCTAGTATCAATCCACTAATTTCTTGATTTTTTAGTTGCAAATATAAATAAAAAATTTAATTCAAATTCTCAAATTTAATAGTAAATTTTAAAAAATATTTTATTTCAAACCCTAGTTGCATCAACTAGCTTCCAGTAATTTTCCAATAATTTTTCACTCATTTTCTAAATTTTTTATTACATCTTAAAATCAAAAAATCACTTCAAATTTTAAAAAATTCATAGTATTTTAAAAAATCCCTAATTGCATATACTAGCTCCTATTTTGTTTTTTGAGGTATCACCTTACATGTTTGGGAGCTCCATATCCTTTCTATGCATATTCTAATTCCTTGTTTAGATTATCTTAGTTTAATATTTTCTACTATTATCCAAGTTATTTTCCTTATGCCACCTAAGTTATTTGCATCTCTTCCTTCAAGATGAAGTACAAGACTTAGTGGAAATCCTCTTGAATTCACCCAGATTCCTTCAATGTAACCATATACTATGGATAAAAAACTAATTCAGACTCTAGCTATAGATTCTACACATCCAGATTATACCAATTTTAATCAAAATGATTCAAATAATGAGCAATATGAAAATACCAATGATGATGTACACACTTATGCTCATGCTCTACAACATTGGACTATTGATACACTTCCACCCATTGTTGATAATGAATTTATACTCAAAAAATATTTGATCCTCTAAAGTTTTAGAAAAAGTCTCTAGGAATGTCCTCAATATCATTCTCTTATATTACAATCTCTCGTGGAAATAAAAAAGGCTAAACAAGTTGAGTTTTCCATTCCTATAGAGCAACTAGTTTCAAATGACATTATAGGGGCAACTATGTCTTAGCAACCCCCTATAGCAACCTAGCCTAACTCTATGCAACCTATTATAACTAGTACATCCCTATCTCTTGATGTGGTAGCCCTTGTACAAGAGATAAGATCTCTTCCATCTAAGGTGCTACGTCTTCAACAAGGGGGCACTAGAGATACGTAGGCTTTGGAATTTTTTGTTGGGGATCAACCAACAATAGATTACACTTATGAAAGCAATAAACATGGAATTAAATCAGATAGATAAGTAACTAGAATCAGATAATAGCAAAGAACAAGAGATACAAGAAACCACCCTAAAAACTTGTATTAAACTCTTTACAAAAGGAATACAATTGAAGAAACTTCTTTCTTCCACACCTCTCTCAGATGTACAGATCTCTCACTAGATCTCTTTCCCTCAAGAGCTCTCTCTCTCAAGTAAAATAAACTCCAACAACCTAGATTGATTCAACTCTGTACTGTTCTTCAACATTCATTCACAATGAACTACTACTACAATAAGCTAAGAAGATCTAATTCTACATATAGAATTAGGAGACTTGAGCATGCATTTACAACCAACAGTTAAGCCTCTTGAACAAGGGCTCTAAAAAAAATCTTACTAATAATAGAGATGCGGACTTAAGACTACAACTTAAACTCATCATGCAAACACTCGGTTCTGTCCTCAGAAATAGCTTTCTGGATGTGCAGGTAACCAACGCCGGTTCTTGCCTGCTTGCCTGTGACCGACGTCGGCTGATCCACTACTGACGCTAGTGTCTCTTCAACTACACCTGACAGACGTCAGTCCCTCCTGACCGATGCCGGTGATTGTGTAAACCAGAAACTATCAAATGCGCTCATATGTGAAGCTTTAGGCTCCACACCTTAACAATCTCCCACTTGGAGATAAACAGCTACACCAGTACCTGTACAACATCTTCTAGCTCCTCCATCTTCAACTCAATCATGAAGACCAATAGAAGTTGAATGAAGATTCAACTTCTCCTTTATAACTAGCTTGGTTAACATATCAGCAGGATTCCTATTTGTATGGATCTTCTCCAACTTTAACTCACCATCTTCCAATACCTACCGTATGAAGTGGTACCTTATTTGTATGTGCTTTGTTCTTGAATGAAAGGCAAAATTATTAGCCAAATGGATTGCACTCTGACTATCACTATACAATTTGCAACTCTCATGCTCCCTTCTAAGCTCATCCATGAACCGTGTCATCCATATTATCTCTTTACTAGCCTCTGTGACTGCAATATACTCTGCTTCTGTAGTTGACAAGGCAACAACCTTCTGCAACTTAGATATCCAGCTAACCGCCATTCCACCTACAGTGAAAACATAACCTGTAGTGCTCCTCCTACCATCCAAATCACCTACCATATCTGAATCTACATAACCATGTAGAGAAGTATCTGAACCTCCATAGCACAAGTGCCTACTGCTGGTTCCTCTCAGATATCTAAGGATCCACTGAACTGCTTTCCAATGTTCCTTTCCTGGATTGGCCATATACTTACTTATAACTCCCACTACTTGGGCAATATCTAGTCTAGTACACACCATTGCATACATCAAACTCCCTACTGCAGAAGAATATGGAACTCTACTCATGTACTCTACCTCATCATGTGAATTAGGACATTGTTCTTTACTCAACTTAAAATGTCCAGCCAAAGGTGTGCTTACTGGTTTAACATCTTGCATATTGAACCATTTCAACACCTTGTCCACATAATCCTCTTGAGACAATATCAACCTGTGATTTTTCCTGTCTCTCTTAATGCTCATGCCAAGGATTTTCTTTGCTGCTCCCAAATCCTTCATAGCAAACATTTGAGCTAATTTCACCTTAAGCTCAGAGATATCTTGCATGTGTGATCCTACAACTAGAATATCATCTACATACAACAATAGAATAATATATCTACCATTATCCAATCTCTTGAAATACACACAATGGTCAGATTGACACCTACTGTAGCCATGCTCAGTCATAAACCTGTCAAATTTTAAATACCATTGCCTAGGAGCTTGCTTAAGGCCATACAAGCTTTTCTTCAATCTGCACACTAACTTCTCCTTACCCTTGACCTCAAATCCTTCTGGCTGTTCCATATAAATTTCCTCATCCAAATATCCATGAAGAAACGATGTCTTAACATCTAGCTGCTCAAGATGCAAATCCTCAATAGCAACCAAGGACAATACAATCCGTATAGAAGTCATTTTAACAACAGGAGAAAAAATCTCACCAAAATCAATACCTGGATTTTGTGCAAATCCTTTCACTACCAATCTGGCCTTATATCTCATCTGTCCATTCTCACCTTCTTTCAACTTGTAGGTCCATCTATTCTTCAGTGTCCTCTTACCAGTTGGCAACTCAACCAAATCCCATGTTTGGTTCTCTCTTAAGGACTCCATATCCTCAACCATGCCACGCTCCCATTGACTCTTAGACTCCACCTGTATTGCTTCTTCAAAACTCTCTGGTTCTCCACCATCAGTTAGCAATAAATAGAATAATGAAGGAGAATATCGAATTAAAGGCTTACTTACCCTTTCTGACCCCTGATGGGTGTCTGAGACTCATTCACAACACGCTGTCCACCCAAATTCTCTGACAGTGACCAACCTCGGTCACTTCCAGGCCTATTATTGGCTGACATCAATTCTGTCTGATCGACGTCGGTGCCTGTTCTGTCGATGTTGATCTCTGTCCTGCTGACACCGATTCCTACCCTGTCGACGTCAGTCTCTGTGTTTTCCTGCAAGTGATTATTTATTTTTCCTGCGAGCTCATTTTGGACTATCACCTTGTCTAATTCACCATTGCTCTGCCCAGACTGATTCAGCTTCCTCAGCTGATCACAATACATCACTCTTTCATTGAAAACAACATCACGGCTCCTAATTACTTTGTTAGTTCCTAGATTCCAAAGTTTGAAACTAAAATCATCTGAGCCATAGCCAATAAATGTACACCTCATAGACTTAGCATCTAGCTTTTTTCTATTTTCCTTATCAATGTGCATAAAGGCTTCACAACCAAAAACTTTGAGATATGAGAGATCTACCTTTTTACCTATCCATGCCTCTTCTGGAATTCCACCATCCAGAGCTGTAGAGGGTCCTTTGTTAATTAGGTACACTACAGTGTCAATAGCTTGTGCCCAAAACTCTAAGGGCAAACCAGCATGCAATCTCATACACCTTGCACACTCCATTATTGTCTTGTTCATCCTTTTAGCAATTCCATTCTACTGAGTTGTCCTTGGAACTGTCCTTTGCCTATGGATTCCATGCATATAACAATAATCTCTGAACTTAAAGCTATAGAACTCACCACCATTGTCAGATCTCAAGCACTTCAATCTTTTACCTATTTCATTCTCAACCATAGCTTTCCAAGTCTTAAAAGTCTCAAATACATCAGATTTTCTCCTAATACAATAGACCCATACCTTTCTTGTAGCATCATCTATGAATGAAACATAGTATTGTGATCCTCCAATGGAAGCAACTTGAGCCGGTCCCCACACGTCTGTGTGAACAAGCTGCAACTTATGCTTCTTCTTAGTTGACCCAGTCTTGAGAAAACTAACCCTTTTCTATTTTCCAAATACACAGTGCTCACAAAACTCTAGATCTATGCCTTTTAAATCTGAAAGCATACCTTTGGACTTAAGAATTGACATCCCCTTCTCACTCATGTGGCCAAGCCTTGAGTGCCACAATTTAGCATCCACATCTGAAGTAGATAATACAGAAGGAGAGTTGTTAGTAACACAATTACACAAATAGAGATTACCTACTCTCTTACCTCTGGCCATAATAAGTGCACCCTTGGTCACCTTCCAAGATTTTGCTGTGAGAGTTACTATACAACCCTCATCCCCTAACTTTCCTGCCGAAATCAAATTCCTCTTCAAGCTAGGAACATGCATCACATCTCTCAACACCCATGTGTTGCCATTCTGCATCTTCAACTACACTTTACCTTTGCCAATTATTTTACAAGGCTCATCATCCCCTAGATACACTATTCCAAAATCTCCATGGATATAGTCACTAAAATAGTCCCTATTAGGGGTAGCATGAAAAGATGCACTAGAATCTAACACCCAAGATTCTATGTTATTATGCAAAGAGAATATTAAATCATCTTGTGCAATACCTACAACCTTTGCTTCTTCTTTTCCTTTGTGTTGATTGTCCTCCTTAGGCTTTGACCAGCAATCTCTGCTTATGTGCCCAATCTTTCCACAATTCCAGCATTGTGGCTTCCTGCCATTTCTGGATTTGGATCTTCCTCTCACCTTAGACTTAGATCTTGATCTCTTTTTGCTCTTATCTTTTTGCCTTCCCCTACTCTCAAAACTTAAAGCATTCCCAGATGTTTCCTCTGTGCTTTTCCTGCAAATTTCCTCATTCAAGATAACACTAACAACATCCTCTACTTTCAAAATATTTGATGCAGATGCAGTATTACTAACTGCCATTACTAAGCTATGCTAGCTTTCAGGCAAAGAACATAATATTAAAAGATCTTTTATTTCATCATCAAACACTATATTGACTGAACTTAATTGATTTACAATTCCATTGAAATCATTCAAATGAGTAGACATAGATCCACCTTCATTCATATGTAAATTAAATAACTGCTTCATAAGATACACCTTATTAGAAGCTGAGGGTTTTTCATAAAAAATTGCTAAAGTAGTCATCAACTCTACCGTAGACTTTTCCTGTGATAAATTAGATATCACAGTAGATGTTAGACTCAGTCTTATAGACCCCAGAGCCTTTCTATCAAGAACTTCCCATTCTTCATCATCCATGTCTTTGGGCTGCTTTGCAATCCCACCTAATAGTAAGTAGAGATCTTTCTGATACAGATAGTCCTCTATCTACATTCTCCAAAGTTGATAATTTTTTCCATTAAACTTCTCCATTCTTAGTTTACTTCCATCTACCATTGCTTTTCCCACTCAAACAGAAATCCCTGCAGAAACTCCTCTGAGTAACCTATAGTCAATACACACAACATAGATCTGAACCACCTGTTAGTGAACCTGAGCTCTGATACCACTTGTTGGGGATCAACCAACAATAGATTACACTTATGAAAGCAATAAATATGGAATTAAATCAGATAGATAAGTAACTAGAATCAGATAATAGCAAAGAACAAGAGATACAAGAAACCACCCTGAAAACTTGTATTAACCTCTTTACAGAAGGAATACAATTGAAGAAACATCTTTCTTCCACACCTCTCTCAGATGTACAGATCTCTCACTAGATCTCTTTCCCTCAAGAGCTCTCTCTCTCAAGTACAATCAACTCCAACAACTTGGATTGATTCAACTCTGTATTGTTCTTCAACATTCATTCATAATGAACTACTACTATAATAAGCTAAGAAGATCTAATTCTACATATAGAATTAGGAGGCTTGAGCATGCACTTACAACCAATAGTTAAGCCTCTTGAATAAGGTCTCTAAAAACAATCTTACTAATAATAGAGATGCGGACTTAAGACTACAACTTAAACTCATCATGCAAACACTCGGTTCTGTCCTCGAAAATAGCTTTCTGGACGCACAGGTAACTGACGCCGGTTCCTACCTACTTGCCTGTGATCGATGTCGGCTGATCCACTACCAATGCCAGCATCTCTTCAACTTGACCTAACTAACGTCGGTGACTATGTAAACCAGAAACTTTCAAATGCACTCATATGTGAAGCTTTTAGGCTCCACACCTTAACATTTTTTTGCTCTTTTGCATACACCATTGGCATATCACATTGATTTTACACCCTTTCCATAAGTTTTTGTTCAACCTAAGCTTATTCTTTATGATGGCAATGGTGGTCTAGAGACACATTTGAGATATTTTCACACATCATACTTGGATTATGTACCAAATGACTAGTTACTTACCAAGTTATTTCCATGGATTCTAAAGGATTATGCTTTACAATGGTTCTATAGTATACTGAATTAGTTGGTCAATGTATTTAATCCTTTAGTTGACATTTTCCTAGAAAATTTTAGTATCAACATTGGTGATAAGGTCTCTTATTCACAAATTACACAACAAAAACACAAATCAAATGAGTGTCAATAGACTATGTGCTTCGATATAAGAACATCTTGGCTAAGATGATGAGCTCCATTATAGATCAAGAGTTAAATGATCTCTTCAAATAGGTCCTTTTACTATTATTGCATGAATCTATTATGTTCAAAAGATTTTCTTCCTTCACTAAACTATGCTATACACTAAAGGAAAGAGAAGTACAACTCATTTCAATGAGAAAACTCAAGTATACAAGCATCCCAGACTCAAAAAATAAGAGTAATAACAAAGTCCCATATAAGGTCAAAGTCAATGATAACAATAAATAGAATCGACCAATAGTCAATGTAGCTTTAGATCCCCCTTAGCGTGTGGTTTTATCAGCACCTCCTTAGCATGCATTTACCAATCTACCAGTTTCTCTAGCCAAAGTTTTATAATATTTATTAGAATGTAGCATCATCACTCTCCTTCCTATTCAAGAAGTTAACCTAAAAAATCCTATTCCACAAGGATATGATCAGCATGAATTTTAAGATTTTCATAAGGCACCAAGCCACACTACAAATAGATGCATCAGTTTGAGACATAATATATGGGACTTGAGACATGACAACGTACTTGATCTTGGCACTTGATTTGAGCCTCCACAAGAAAAGCAAACACAAGATAAAAAATTTAAAATATTCTCAAATCCATTTCCATAAAATTCTAAATAAGATAGAGGGGACACATCAGGTGTTCACCACATATGCCATGCATATCCTCCACCAATTACATACCAAGCACCTTCAATTGAGTCACATCATTTGAGTAGTATGATAGGTGTGTATGAGTCTAGGGTTCCAACAAGACCTTTGATATCCTTCTCAGATTAGGAGATTTTTGAGGATAATTCAAATTATATTGCATTCTTTATTAGAGCACATATCAACCCATTCTTAATGTTCTCAACGATAATGGTTCTAGTTTTAACATATACACCATTACATTATTGCAGCATTTGGCCTATTCAGAGAAGAATATCACTCCAATAGATATAATTATCAAAGGATTTAGTGGTCACATACAAAGTTCATTGGGTGATATTTTACTTCCTTTATAGACTGGTCCAACACATGTGACCACACTTTTCATCATAGTTCTTAGTGCATGAATTTTTGATATGTTACTTGGTTACCCATGGATTCAAAAAATTCAAGAAGTATCATCTACAGTTCATAAATGCATGAAATTCATTCATGTTAATCAAGTTATTATAGTTGGTAGAGTTCTATATGAGTTACCACTACCCACTTTAGATCCATATCCTTTACAGTCACCAATTCTAGCTTCTCCACTAGTTTCAATTTCCCTACTAGTTAAATTTCTTCATCCGATATAGATTCAGACATAGTTGAGTCATATATCACTATTATATAGGGTTCATAAACCTCCATATCTTTGGGATTATAGATAACTTCTAGCTATAGTATTCATACCTAGATTATTTTCATTGATATATTATGCATCTACACATAGAGCACATGTTTAGAGAGCTTCTCCTACTTCCATATGGGTCCCTAAGAGCCCTAAAATTGCATCCACTTCTTAGAGTTATAGAGGGACCCCATAGTTAGTTTCTAATTTAGATATTTTAGAATATTTATAATGGATATAGCTTTTAGAATCATAGTCTTAACCTTTCTATTTTACTTCATGATCATGCAAGATACCTTTGTTCGATATAGGACACCATGACATGGAGTCTCATCTATGACTCATAAATTAACATCATTTCTTCTCAGTCTTTCATGTACATATATATTTTTTTAAATATAAAAAAATATAACATTTAGGCATCTAAAAACATTCAAAAATGTCAAAACACCAAAAATAATTTGATTGTATGCATCATCAATGTTTGACATTACTACTACTATGTTAGGACTTACATTTGATGTTTCATGCTAGTGTATGTTGATTTATCTAAATTACCATGCTTCACTTAATCTTATTTGAGTGTGTGTAAAGACATACAAATCCTTTATTGCTTTACTCTACCCATTGAGGGGGAATCCCACTTTTACATTTGAGACACAAATTGATATACATACCCATTGGGTGCATCTTCTACATGAATACGCCATCCAGGTTATGTCATTCCTACACTACACACTCTAAGTTATCATGCTAATGTACATGACTTACTATGTTACACAAATTACTATATCAACATTTCAATAGTATCTATCACTTGTGTATCTCTTAGAATATACCTAGTCTTGTACTAAAAATGTTTTTCATACTTTCACTCTTGATTTGATTAGTTATATGTGATGCTATATTTCTATTTATTACATGCTTTCTCTTCTTTCTTAGCATAACTTGTTGGATTGCATTTCTAGTTCCTTCTTGTCTCCTATATATGCCTTAGAAAAATTTTCAATGTCCTTTGCTTGTACTCCTCTATGTGATTGTGGATTCCATGCCAACTTGCTTGTTTCAATTATATGTGTATGTCACATTTGAACATGCCTTGTATGCTTACCTTCTAGTTTGAGTGACATGTGCCCATGTTCCTTGATTGCTTGGCCCCTTGGCCACTATTATGTGCTTCTTAATTCTTTCTTTATATACTTATTTCCTGATTAATTTTCTTGTTTGTAATGCCATGATCCATATCATGCATTTCATTTCTTTATTAGATTCTATGATGGACATCATGCTCCATCCCTCCTTGCTAACAACTAATAACTAACACTTTTGATTCTAGTTTAGTACATTACACATGTTATCACATTTTTATATCTATCTAAACATACCCCTATTGATCTAACAATCTTCCAATACAAACCTTGATATATCTCGAGACATATTGTCAATTATCCTTGGTATATCATATATCTATGCAACATAACACACTTGTAGGACTCTTTGTTTTGAGGGAATTCATTACAATGTCTTCATTCCTACCCTTAAAAGAGGGGGAAATAAATAAGGGTTTTTGTCACAAAGATAAAAGCTCTTAATGGTCAAAAAAATAGTTTTTAGAACACTTAGAATAGAATTCAAACATCAAATTAGGTAGAAAAGACTACGCAAATAGTAGATAATCTAGAATAGTTTCCAGATTTGGCCCTAGACAATAATGACAAAGTTAGAATACAACATCAAATAATAGGGTGTCCTATTTTTAGTTATCCTATATAGACAACAAAAAAATTAATTTTTATAGATATAAATAGAAAAGTGAGTTTAGTCATAAGTTTGTTAGCTTAGTATAGTCCAAATTTAACATGTTTTAGTATAGCTTTTGCTCAGAGAATCTAGATATAGGGGGCATCATGTGTGGCATAATGGATCTCACTTCTAGTTTTATATTAGGTAGTTGATATAAAGTCTGGATTAGAATCCATGTTCCAAACACCAATTATTAGGCCAATTTGCATGGCATATTGATCCTCCCCTTTTTTTGAGTTTAGTTTATTTTCCAAGCATTTCTTAGTAGTTGCATGCCTTACTCTATCTACAAGTGGTTGGCATCCTTTTTCAAGTTTAGATTTCATATAAGCTTAACTTCTTGAGTACTTGAGTTCTCAAGTTAACTTCCACATAAGATTATTGCACTATTTTTGGAGTGGCTTTCATACAAGCCTAATCTCCATCTTTTGAAATGGCCAAGAGTGGCCTAGTTTCTAGGATACATTTGGCTATCCATGCCAACATTGTCAGATCATAGTACATTCATGGGCTTCAAGAACCATCTCATATGACATATATTACTTCATAGCTTCAATTCATGGATCAATAATGGAGCTAAAGGACTAGCTAGACTTTGTATTCTTGAGCCACCTATTCAAAGGGATTGGACACATAGTCCAAACATTGATTGAGACACACATGATTCATTAGATTCACTTATGAGGTGATGATGGAGATAAAGGGCTAGCCTTTTCATTCTTGATCCACCTTCCATGGAATTGAGCAGTCAACATTGTTTGAAATATTACTTTTGGTACAACACACACCCAACATAATCCAACATCATAATAATTTTTGTATTGGTTTGTGTAACTAGTGAGGTGTAATAATTCCTTTCTCTTCCTCTCTCTCTTACATAGATTTTGTAAATTCTTATTTTAGATATAGTGTATCTATTAAGGAATAATCTACTCTATGTTTCTCATTTTAATTTCACACTTCACACCATGCTCTCTCTATGCACATCCAATATCATAGTTTCATGAGCTTCATCTTACAGGTTAGTTCAGGCATGTTTTTTTATTTTTCATTTATCCTAGTATTTCACTTTGATACATCATTATAATAAATGGGGGGGGGGAGAATTAAATCATCTAAAATTCAAAATTTGGTAACTTGAGTGTGGCTAATAACACCCAATTCTTAGTTCTATCTTTCTTATTCTCATGACCCTCATAGGCATGTTTTCAATGATTCAAGTCATTTGTAGCCTCCTAAAATAAACAATTATAAACATAAATTGATATTTCCATGCTTAATCCATCCCCCTAAGTCTCATCAACCATGGATAATAACACCTAAACTTGGACTATAGTTCTAAATCCTATGGTGTCTTATTTTTATTGTTGTTGTACAAGTACATTTTGGCCTCTAATGGTCATATTCTTCTGAATCCTTATCCTAATTCATGTCATCCTAACATAAATTAATTTAACCCACAATCACTAAATCCCCTATAAAATGCCATTAAAATTCCATTTCTAAGGGTTGGCATTAATTTACAAGAGAGAAGCATGAATACAAGCAAGACAACTCAAGCACTTTTCCCTAATATCTACATACAACCATCCAATAACATTTCAAGCTTATTAAAACCTTTACACCAATACCTAGTCTTTCCATTTACACCCAATTTTGTGTTTACTTGAATTTTTATCACACTATTTCACTAAGAAATTTAATGGTAAAATTACATATAGCTTGATCCCTCCTCAAAGTATCGGTATGTAGGCAGTGTGCCTACACATGGGGTGTGAAGTGCATCTAATGCATCCTTTACACATTAACCCCTCCTCTATTTTATATAAAGTTTGTAGTTTATTTCAATCATAAAGAGGACATATGGTATTGAAGACTAAATTAGGTACACAATAAACTCTGTAGACTTTCAAGCTTTGATATTTCATAGGTAGGGTCACATAGACTTGACACACAAAACCCAAAAAAATAGATCACCAAGACAATAGTGCTATGATAGGACTAGAGGATTAAAACAAAGGGTGTCCCACTTTTGGAACTCCTATATAATCAGGAAATGAACTAAATATTCGTATTTGTGATAGTCTCCCAAGCTTGCACATAGATTTTTAGACCCTGTCTCAATCAGAACAACACATAATTAGATAAGTTTAATTTTATCTCTCTTAATACTATTTTTAGAAAAGTCCTAATTACATTCAAATTTCATAAATTAGTAGCCTAATTATTTTACATTATTTACTAATTTTATCTACTTAGACTTGTTTATTAAATAGGAATAAAACTCCATTATTCCCAAAAATAATAAATCAGACTAGAATCGCACAAGGTGTTACCACACCTATTTAGATGAGATGCAACAACATCTAGACTATTTAGTAAGTTATACCTTTTAAGGAGGATAAAACCACCTTAGATTTTGATCTAACACTAAAATACCTATGAATGCATCCACCTCTAAATTGATATTAATAATACCTAATTATTGACCTCTTCTTATCATACTTCACCTTCGTTCACACTCAAACAACAATCACATTATTATGCCAATAGATCATTAAAATAGTCCTTAATATATTATGATCTTCCATTCATCCTAAGGGTACTCTACCCCTCATTACATCCATAGAAAACATATAATCTTCTCTCAAAACTCTCCCAAGTTTGTCACACAAAGTCTAGAACCCAACATCTTTGGTTCTACTATTTATATAGAAATCTTGATAAACAACACTTTGGTTGGCCATTAGGAATTTATTAAACCTTAAGACATATTTCACATGAAAAAATATCTCAATACAATCTTCACAGGTCAGCCATAGTATCTATGGGTCATCCTTAAGGAACTACACCTTTTAATAAGGCATTTATAGCCCTTATAGGTCTCATGAGAACCCACTCACTCCTTTATCACTCCATTGAGAAAAATAAGAACACAAGACCAATTTAAAATATATGGGTTTACTCCTTATGTCCCCTTTGACATCCTCAAATAATCATAATCAAATTATCTCACCTCTACATATGATCAAATAACTCAAACATAGACCTTATGCACAAAAACACCATTATCGAACATACATTCAACTTCTTAATCATTGTTCATACTCAAGATAGATTGATCACACCTTTAAAAACCATAGAGAATCCTAATAGAGTTTACAACACTCCCAAATAGATAATACAACATGAGACATCAAAACAACATTAATATAAACTCGAATATGCCTCACGGTTCACTTGCATAACAAGCACAAACTCATAGTCAACTTTTAGGCTCAATATATTTGATTGTACTCACTTATAGATATCCAAATTAGGTTCATTATATGAGCCATTTATTCCTCTTCATATTTTATTTTTACATCACCAAAAAATTCAAATTCTATCCAAAGATATGGACAAAAAATAGATATTTGGTTTTTCCCTATGTTAAATTCAAATATTTGAATTCAAATGGTCATAGTTAACCTTCAAACACAATGCTCAAATATCACATCCTCTCAACTTAGATATAATACACACCATTGATTTTATTCAATCTTTAATACATAGGATCCAATGATAATATGTTAAACCATAATCACTTAGACCTTATCTCATGTAATATTTTAATGTTGACTCAAGACACTCTATTAATCTTTGTGATCAACCATGTCTTTAATGATCAACACTCACCATTCAATCAATATATATGAATTCCCACATGCCATTGGATAATTATCATTAACTTTACTTATTCATTAAACATCATGCACCTATCCTCATCTCACTACTTCCTAACTTCTTGGAGCAATGCGCACCATTAATCTTGCTCAATCTTTAACACTTTCAAAAATGACTATGTATGGGGACCCTTTGAATATGCCTAAGTAACCATCTTTGCACCTCAAAAACTTATTCTACGCTTACTCACATGATCTCAAATTTGGACCAGATGATCTTCTCATAAGGATAATCCAACCATGTGATAAATAGATCCTGGAACCCTCATGCGTGTGAGATATAACACCATTAATATGCCTTCTCAAAAACTTCTATCTCAAAGCCAACTATGCCAAAATATGTCTAGAAGACCAAATTTGATCCTAAATTTTTTTTGGTCATACTTTATCACATGATCTCAAATTTATCACAAATCATATATGCTCAAAACTAAACAAACCCATATGATCAAATTTTCTTGACACCTTCACATGTGCAAAATATAACACCATCAAAATTCTCACTCGACTATTTTTGCATATCTTTTGATGTGCTACATTGCATGATCTAGAATTTAACACAAATAAACAAGGCACAAAAATGAAAAAAAAACTATATGATCATTTTTCTTGACACCTCCATGCATGTGAATTCTAACATCATCAACATGCTTACTCACCTCTTTCTGGCCACATTGCAATTTTGGCTAAGTATGGGAAAATAATGAATTCTGACTGAGAATCCAAATTTTCACCCTCATATATTTAACCACACTTTGATGAATGACTTCAGATATGGTGTATTAAAACTAGGGACTAATGTGATCATATCCATATGACTAACTCCTCTTGACTCATTCCCACATGGAAATGGTGAGGTCATTAAATTTCCTACTCATAATTTCTACCACTAGACCCAAAGTGTTTATATGAGAATAATGATGAACTGGGTAAATTCTAATTATGCACATAAGCACTCAAATTATTCTTGAATTTTGATAATACCCCTTCTTCATTCTCAAATAACCATACTCATCCCTGATCCTCTCTAGTCATGTCAACACTGAATATCAACCAAGCTAACATCAAGCATATTAGAACAAGCACATTGCTCACTTTGTCATTGTCACATAGACTATCAATGCTCTACATCCACTCACTAGGACACCTCTATGACATCACCATGACATCAAAGACAATATACCAAAAACATAGACATGGAATGCACTTAAGGATAACCTCTTATCATGTGATGCTTAGTGGGCACACTCACATACACAAACTAGCTTAGAAATACATTTAAAGACTACAACATAAGAACACATTCTCTTTATTCATTTAGAGAAATTATACTACTTAGAAAAATACAAAAATGGATGGGATCATAAAAAAATTTAGAACCCAAAAATAGCTATTTATATTATAGATTTATTCTTAAAAAAATGTAGCATAACACTCTCATAACTAACCCCCCAAAATAACAAGAATCAGTTTCCTATATAAGGATGGAATGTGTATATACATAATATTTTTAACTCTTATTGATTACTAATACTTTATATCTTGCAGGAACCCATCAAGACTCAATCTCTTTGAGTGCACACCTTAAGGGGTAGGCAGACCTTTGGTGCTTTATAAGATTATTGTCCCTTATTTCCAGATTATTACAAATCCAACCAGTTTCTAAAACTATTCCCTAAGATATTTATCCTCCCTTGAGTATTCCTTTAGTCTTTTATTGTTTGCATTCCTCTATTCTTGTCTTAAACTCATTTTTTACTATTAGTTGTATTGGGTCAACTGGGTATAATGTAGGGGTGTTCTTTACTTTCTTAGCTTGTTATCCCTTTAGTTGACCTAACTCAGACTTTGTAAATTATCCCCAAAAACACACTAGGTCGACTGGGTTGACCCCATATAGCTGACATTCCCAAAAGGATTTAGGGCAAGATATTCTTATAAATGCAAGATCCTTTTTATCACTATTCATATGTGTAATCAAGAGTTATTATTCACTCATGCTTCTTCACAATCTACTCTTCCACCATTCTACTTGAAGAGACTTAGCTTATCTTATTTGGAGAGTCTAGTCTTTTGGATAAGTATTTGATGCTATGGCCTTTCTTATTGGTCCTTATAAATCACAAAAACCTCTTGCAAAGCCCCTTTTGCCAAGGGAGAGATTGAGTCTCGACAAATTCACATTTAGGTAAGTGTTGACCAAATGTAACCCCAAGTCAAATTTGGGTCAACCCATACTATTTTTAAATTTTAGAGAAAGTTTCATATGTCCTATGGGGTCATCTATTGTCCTACATGTCTCACTTACCCTTTTCATAGTCCTTGTTGAAACCCATCCTCCTTGTACTAGCTCACTCGATCAAAGTCAACATTGGTCAAACCTAGTCAAACTTAGTCAAAGTGCCTAATTGTATTTAAAATGTCCTCAAATGGTATTTTAATTGTTACAAGGTGTCTTTAAGTCACAAATTTGCCATTTTTTAGGTTTCATGTGGTAAAAGGGTCATTTGGCCACTTTTCTAGCTAATTAATTGACTTGTATAGATGGTGGGAGTTAAAAAATATGTCATCAAGGAGGATATCAATGTGTATAAGGTTAAATCATGTCATAATCAGTTAGGTGATAATTAGAAGTATGTTATGATCAAGAAATGGTAGATTTTCCTCAAAAATAGGAGTTTTTGGGCACTTTTACAAACTTCTCAAGTTTAGCATTAGTTGAAAACGTGGTGGAGTGACTCTTCACCTCCAAAAATGGAATTTACATGTTTAGATTTGAAGAATAATGCAATAAAGTTCATTTTTAACTTGTTTTCCTCCATTTTCACTAAGTAATCAAAGAAAGGCTAGATTCAATCACTTGGCATGGGTTGTACAAGTAGATTTGGGAATATTGATTCTAGGGATGGATATTAATCTAAATGCACTTCACTTTCACAAAAATAAGTTGCATTTTGGTGCCTCCTCCTTTATTCATAATCAGTTTGACTTCAGGTAGTTTTTTATGAAATTACATTCAAGAGGGGTATGGTTGTGCATCTATTTCTTGCCTTTAGGAATCTATGGATTGATTTTATTATGATTTAATTATCTCATGTTAAAATAAGGTCCTCAGCATGGTGTTTTAATCATCCAACACTTCTCTTTCAATGTGTTTAAGGGATAATTCCAAATTGTGCTTGTTTCTCAAAGTTTGCATTCATGGGCATGTAACCTGAGTTTTGAAATGTAGAATATGGTTCCATGTGATGCTCAATACACTTGGGTTCATGTTTTAAAAATTTTATTCATTGAATTACCTTATGAAATATCAAATTATCATACTTTTCCAAAGCCAAATTACCTAAATTCCTTGTTCGTTGCCTAGTTTGCTCACATTCAGCTTATGTTTGACTTCAAGAGATTTGTATGAAGTTGAAAAGAGTGGAATACATGGTGGATTTCACCTTGAAGTCCTAAAATACCCAAAGGTTCATATTTTTCATTCCATTATATTTAGAATGCTATGCTAAGAGTACTTTTCCTTCAAAACAATGATTGGACTTTATTGGTTCTTTTGTCCCTAAAAGTTGTAGATAAAGGTCCTAAGGGTTATTTTAGACATATAAAAATATGTATCCTTGAGGTTATAAGACCCATAAATTACCAATAATTTTGTCTCTAGTGAAAATAATACCTATTAAAATTTTGAGGAAGAGAAGGTGAGTGGAGATGGGAGTTTCCAAGCTCTAAACATGGCAAAAAAGTACTTAATTTTACCAATGGAGTCTAAAGGACATTATTCAAAAAGTTCATTTTTTCACTTAAATTTGATGATAATAAGATATGACATCAATTTTAAAACATAAAAAATTATTCAATATGTATTCTTGAGCCCAAATGAATAGAGAAGGTGGAGTTTCATGTTTTGACCCTTCAAGCTAACCTCCCTATCCGTATACAAGCCTGGGAGGTATTATTTGTAGTTGAGTGAAAATAGTGAATTTAGAGGTGAAGGTTTAGATATAATTTTTATCCTTAAAGGAGAAATAGAGTTTTTATTTTATTTTAAGGACCTTCATTGGAAGATAGATTAGTATCAAAGAAACCCTAAACACCACCTAATCACCTACAATAGGACTAAAGCATGACTATCACGGTCGAGGTAGAGGGGTACTTGTTGAGGGCATAAACATAAAATGAATATATTTTGAAGGTTTATAAGATTATTAAAATAATTATGATATTAAATTACAAATTATACATTAATATAGAGTCCACACTCCTGAATCAAGGGTTAGTTTGCACTTACAAATAGGGGTTTAGGCTTGTCTCAGTCTTTAATGAGCAATGGCCTAATCTTGAGAAAAAGAGGTGAATTAGAACAAAAAATTGGAATTAAGCCTATTAAAACTGATTTATTATCACTAATATGATATTTAAACACCATATTATGTTGTATTGGATACACAAATCATGAACCAAGCTCCAAATCACCTACAACTAGTATGCTAAACAAGAGTTCCCTTTGAGACATTCATAGACCTAATTCATAATTCCAAAGGCATGAAGTGGTTGAAAGGGAAAAAATGATAAAAATTGTTTTATTATTATATTATAGGCATTAATTATCCTTCCATATCATAAAAAAACTCAAGATAATCCTTAAAACATTCAAACACAATCATACCATGCCCACCTTCGCAGAATATTTGGTTCATAAAGTCTACCTTAGAAATGGTGTTAGATGGAAGTATAAATGAAGGATCTAGGTGCCAAAATTTGGTAAAAAGTAAAATAAATACCTAATTAATAGGATACAATGATACATTTTTAAATTCCAATAGGGAAAACCCTCTCTATTCTATCACAGAACAGGGGTAGGTTTCCATGCACAAAGAAGATAGTTTTGAGTAAAATGGTGAAATTTATGACCAGATTGAAAAAAATGAAAAAATTAAGGTTGGATAATCTGTATGACATATAAAAATACCTAAAAATACTTTCAATTATCCTTGAAAAAAAATAGGGTACCCTACACTACAAAGGTTGTAGTCACCATGGGAAAGAATGGTAAGCAAATGGCTTGGTAAGGATGGTCACTTCCAATTCTAAATTTTTTAAAGAATTATAATGTTTTTATTAAATTTAAGAGATAAATTTTTTATTTTTATAATATATATAAATTCAAATAAAAATCAAATGGGTTAGTTTGAGGTTTTGGTTGCAGGCAAACCCATTGGCAAGGTCTAAGCCTAGTTCCAAAAGGGAGATCATATTCAATTATATCTCTTGATGAGATATTTTGATGATTTTATAATGTTTAAAATATATAAAAAAAAAGGTTTGGGAATCTTAATTTTTTATATAAACTATCCAAGAAGCCATTTTTGGCTTAAAGTACACTCAAACCTCAAAAAATGTGTAGAAAAGACATGGATGACCAACTTTAAAAGTTTGGAAATATAATCAACCTTTCAATGGTACCTAGAGGTTATTGGAGAGGTTTTATGGGGTCCTTATCTTGAATTTTGTGCCATTATTTCAATGATTCAATGTGAGATCTATATCAACTATTGTTAAGAGGGTAAGGTGCTTCAAACCCTCCAAGAAGCTTATTTTGAGCTAGATGAGAGAGAAAGGCAAACAAAATAACTCAAATGGATGTTTAAAGATATAAAATAATTAGGATGACATTGAGAAATCTCTTGAGATTCATCTCCTACTACTAGTCTGTACCTGAAAGTATAGGGTTATACAAAAAAGGCTAAGAAGGAGCATTTAATTCTATAATAAGGGTCTGTACAAATGATCAAAAGCTTAAATTAAACATGATGGATGAGAAGGAGGTAAAAAAAATTTAATCATAGGTTATTTTTAAATTTTATATGTGTGGGAGATCAAAATAAACATTTTTGGTCTTCTAGCATAAAGAGGCCTAACTAGGCCTATTGAGAGGACTAATAGATCTTAAAAACAAATTTAATCTGAGTTCATCACCATGAAACTTAGTACATAGAATAATGGAGAAAAGGGGTACTCAAAAATGGTTTTAATTAGTCTTTAATGTATGTACATTATCCTACACAAGTAGACTTGTGTAAAAATAGGGCTACAAGAAGACAAGGCCTAATGAAGGCTCTATAGGCAAAATGGGGTCTTGGTGAGATTTTTATCATTCAAAATGGATTTTTTAATATCAAATATGATTATAATAGGTGTTTCATGAAGAAAAATTTCACCAATAGAGCTAAATCTAAATTTTAGCTATTTTGGCCAAACTAGACCTAATGAGACAAGGAGGCCTTGTGACACCTAAGAGAGTAATTGATGATTATAGGTAATGTAACTATTGGATATGCTTGAATATGGTTTCCAAGTGTCATTGGGATGAAAATTTAATTTTACAATAGATCTCATGATCAAAATCTTGCCTTTTGCCACTTATCAAGAAGGAGTTCCAAGGCTTAAAGATGATTATGAAGAGTTTGAATGCCACACCAAGGAAGGTGCTCAATTTTGGATGGACACATGTCCAAATCAGTTAATTTTTCTATCATACACATTATTTCCATGAAAAACTTGGCCCTAACATACTTTTAAGTGCTCTTGAAAGCCCATCATAAAGGTACTTTTACAAGAGAGAATGATTGAGAAGATTGTTATGCCACACTTGGGGAAGAGGTTAATTTGGGATAGAATGATGTGAAAATAAGTTTCATGACACTTATTACATATAATTAAAAATAATTTTAATTTAATTACACCTTTGGACACTTTTCCTTATGCCTCTTCAACTTCTCTTCTTTCTCTCTTCTTCTAAATTCTGTAAATGTGAGCCATCTTGGCTATTGTCAAAGAGACCATAGCTAGTATTGTGAGACACTATTATTATGACATTACATTTTGTATTTCAACATTGAATACAAATTTTATTCTAAATTAAGAACATTTTTTCTAAGTGTGTGAGTGATGTATAGTGGAACTAAGTGATGGTATCATCCTTATTCCTCTTTATACTTCATGTTTAAGTAAGAGTTCTGATTTTAATAGGTCATGTGAAGTATATGAATGTACTAGGATCCTATTCAAGTATGGAATTGTATCTATGGTGTGAAATATACCCATATATTATTTATCTTTTTGATTATCCTATGTATGCCTACCTTCACATTGAAACACTATGTTAGGATCCTTCAATGCCTATAATTGGTCTTGAAAATATTTATTTCTTAGTAGAAGTGTGATAGTTTTTGGGATATGTCTTGGTGTATCACCTCTTTATTTTATTTTCCTTTTGATGCAAAATCCTAACCCTTTTCCCATAAACAAGCATTATATTAGGTGATAAGAACTTAAAGATGAATCTAGGGAGCTAGCCGTCATAATCTAGAGATTCATGTCTCTTATAAGTTCACCCACAACTTGAGAGATTATTCCATGTTGCATCAAATTGTAAAAATTTTATAGAGTATCCTAAGTTGTACAATTTGATGACAATAGTTCTGGCATGCCCAGTGGGATAGATGGTCCTAATTGATTCCATGTCAAGGTGAATGATGGTCTTGACAAGCCCAAGGCTGTAAAAGTGTTTCTAATCCATCATTTGGTAACTCTAAAAGGTGAGAGTATATAGTTGTAGATCATTTTTTACACATTTTATTTCATATTCAAGAGGAAGAAGAAGAGATGGCTAGGCAACATGCTTTACCAGCCTTCAACACCCAAAATCCAATCAATCTTCCTACATATGATCATATCCCTCCTAATGCCACCAAAAGTCTCCCTAACTTCAATGGAGAATGTCCTATTACCCCATATGAACACATTAGGGACATCTAATTTTTGTGAAATTTACACAATATCACTCAAGTCAACATAGATATTAGGCTACTTTCCATGTCTCCAAAGGGTAAAGTACTTGATTGGTATAGGACATTTGGAGGTGGTTACATTACTAGTTAGGATGGGTTTGGAGAGTTGTTGGTAAATAGGTTTGAGAAAAAGGGTGATCACATTTCACTAATCCATCATTTGAATGTGATAAGGAGAGGTCCTAATGAATCTATGGGAGATTTCAATGAAAGATTTCAAAAAACATAGCATAGGTTGCCACCTATAATGAGACCCCATCCAAGCTTTATGTTCCCCACTTATCTCAAGGCCATTGGTACTGATGTGGTAGTAATGTTACAATCAATGGTATGATTTACTCTATCTGATGCATATGAGATAGCTATTGAAGTTGAGAATAGTTTGATACTAACTAGGAAATTATCCCTAAGAGGTGATATGCCTTTGTTATCTCATAGTTCATTTGAAACCCCAAGTGTATATAAAGTTCCCAATACCAATTTCAAGTCTATAATCACTCCCAAGAAAGTCGATAATGTTATAAATAAAGATGCAATGATTTAGTCATTATAAGCTTAGCTCAAACAAGCTCAATTGCATGCAATTATTCCACCCAATCCCCATCATTATCCTTTACATAAACTCATATACCTCCACCCCAATACAATCACCAAGGTCATAAATTTTTCAGTAGGTAACCTAATAGCTATAATCCTAATTCCATCCACAAAGGTTATTCTTCCAGTCCATACCAAGTTGGTTCAAGGAGAGGAACATTTGAATTATTGGGGACAATCTCAAGGTCAGTTTGTGTGTGATGGTCAAGGAGGTTGTCAAGCCTTAGTAGCATAAAAAAGAGATATTCCTTGCCTCACATCATAAGAACAAAACCACATGCAAAGGGATACTCATAGAGAGATTAGCATCCAAGGTACCATTCTTGTGAACTTTAAAAGGGAAGAAAACTATGTGAATAAGGTTGACAAAGCACCTAAAGAATTTCCATTCAGTACCTCTTATCTATTGACTTCACAAATTGAATATCAATTAATTGTTCTTAAGAATATACAAGTGTTGGGGGAGCATGTTATCATAGATGAGTTCCTAGAACACACTGAAGAAGGAGTTGGTTATATGGAGTAACCAACAAAGGTTTTGGGAGAACAAGACATTTTAATGGTAATACAAAAAGAAATAGACCTTGATTGGATTGATGAATTACCATGCTTCATGGAAGATGATGATGATCAACCTACAGCACAAGGTGAAGAAGAGGTACCCACTAGCCAACATGATGCTCCATAAGAGATTGGTAACAACATTGATAAACTTTAAGCCTTTTATATTGATCATGTAGAGTTGGAATTTTGGTATGACCTTGATAAATTTTTCTTGAGCTTGGATGATGCATCTCCACTTCATGAAGAACTTGAGAAAAGTTTTGAAGATGTTGCAGTTGAACCTATTGAAGATCATGAAACACCTCCACAAGAAGAGCAAGGTAATCATGGTTCATCTCAAGAAAGTCAAATATTTAAGATAGATGAAGAACATAAGGTACCAAGAGAGGTATTAAGTTTTGAATAAACTCTCTCATGCATTCAGTTGCTAGAAACACCAAAGTTTGATGGAAAACTTCCTTTTTAAAATGAATATAACCTTGATAATGAAAATCCACTTGAGGTTGAGGTTGAATGTAAATATCAAAATGAGTCTATAATCAATGGAAAAACACTTGAACCAAGGAATATGTTTGTCATTCAAATAA
>JARHVA010001931.1:495000-807500 GCA_037957365.1 Torreya grandis
CTTGAGTGTATCACCATGAAAATTATAAAAAAGAATAATTGAGAAAAATGGTACTTATAAATGGGTTTTAATAGTCTTGTAAGTCCTTACATTCTCCTACACAAGTAGACTTATGTAAAAATAAGGCTACAAGAAGACAAGGCCTAGTGAAGGCTCTATTGGAAAAATGGGGTCTTCGTGAGAGATTTATGATTAAAATTGGATTTTTTTCAGTATAGTATGATTATAATATGCCTTTAATTAACAAAAAATTCACCAATTGAGATAAATCCAAATTTTAGCTATTTTGGCCAAACTAGGCCTAATGCGACAAGGAGGCCTTATGACACTGAAGATGGGAATTGATGATTTCAGGTAATGTAACTATTGGATATGATTAAATATGGTTTAAAAGTGTCATTGGGATGATAATTTAAATATCCAAGAGATCTCATGATCAAAATCTTTCTTTTTTCCACTTATCAAGGAGTTCCAAGGCTTAAAGATGCTTGTGAAGAGTTTCAATACCACATCAAGGAAGGTGCTTAGTTTTGGATGGAAACATATCCAAATCAGTTAATTTTTATCTCCTCCACCTAATTTTTATGCAAAACCTGGCCCTAACCTGATTTTAAGTGCTCTTGAAAGCCCATCATAAAGGCAATTTCACAAGAGAATGATTGAGAGGATTGTTATGCCACACTTGGAAAAGAGGTTAATTTGGGATATAATGATGTGAAAATCAGTTTCATGACTCTTATTAAATATAATTCACATGAATTGTAACTTATTTCCACCTTTGTACACTTTTCCATGTGCTTCTTCAACTTCTCTTCTCTCTCTTCTTCCAAGTTCTATAAATGTGAGCCATCTTGGCTATTGTAAAAGAGACCATAGCTAGTATGGTGAGACCCTATTGTTATGACATTACATTTTGTCTTTGAACTTAACAGGGGTAAAAATTTATTAAAAGAAATGGAAAAACTAGATTACAAATTGTTTTCCTGGTTCATCAGGTGAACCATCTCCTGATACATACTAGCTGGGAGCATTCCTAGATCGGTAACGCTCCACATGGATCCCTTTTCCGAAGCCCATTTGGCAAGACGGTCAGCAACGCCATTCCATTCACGCGGAATATGTTTGAAAGCAATGGAATTCAATGAGATACTTAACTATTTGATCTGAAGAACAATGAGATTAAGATGCCAATCCACTTTACCTGCCAAATCATTGTTCAGTAAATTAACCACAACTTGCGAGTCTGATTCGCAGATAACATTGTGGCATCCATAATGACAACAGAGTTTCAAAGCTTCCAGAACCGCCATGGCTTCCATAATATTGTTAGTATGACAGCCTTTGTAAATCAAAAAGAGAAACTGGACTCTTCCGGAGCTATCCCGAGCAACACCTCCTATTCCAGCCTCACCTGGGTTACCCCGAGAGCATCCATCCGTGTTAACTTTGATCATCCCAGGCTCAGGGCGCTGCCAGCGCCCTTCTCTATTAACAGGCCATGCCTTGTGTTTGTTTCTTGGCTACGTACCACCAGCCAGCGCAGACTCATTACCAAGATTTAAGACTAAGCCCAGCCGTTGAAGTTGACTACCCTCCTCAGCGTCCAAATCAGCTCCATTCAGACACTTGGCGTGCAAAGTCTCCTGCAAAGAATTTAGGATTTTTGACCACAGCTGTCTCCACTCAAGCCGCTCACCCCTGAATATTCTCCTGTTTCTTTCTAACCACAAATTCCATAAAATAAAAGAAGGACCAACCTCCCATGTCTTTTACAGCAGCGAACTCCTAGCAGAACTAGGCCCGATTTTAATCCAGAATTCGCACAGCGAATGCACATGGCGGCATGGAGCGCCCCAGGCAGACCACCACAGGTGCCAAACCTGTTTAGAAAAGGGACATTGGAAAAATAGATGTTCCCCTGTTTCCTCACTGCTGTAACAGAAAATACAGATAGATGGCCCCTGAAAACCACGTTTACATAAATTTTCCCAAGTGAGACATTTGTTGTGTCAGGGTCCACAGAAAAAAATTGCATTTGGGCCAAGAAGTCGGATTCCAAACTTTTTTCCCCCACAGAACCTGCTCAACATTGAAAATTTGTTTAACCAAGAGCGTGTACCCAGACGAGACAGAGTATTGTCCAGACGCATCTCCACCCCAGGCAAGGACATCACACCCCTGAACAAAACTACATCCTCTGAACTCCAGGATATGGCGAAGCTCATTTCTATCCTCAGCAGATCCTCTGGGTGGCCAGTCAGAAGAATTTTTCCATCTATATCCAATAGCCAATCCCATGCTGATAGTCTCCTTATAATGCCACACGGTGTTCCAACCCACTGCGAGAAAGATTTCAGCAAAAGGCTGAAGGTGAGGATGTGTGGCCAGCAGGGGAGGCTTACCATCCCAAGAGTCTTCCCAGAACAAAGCTTCAGAACCACTGTTGCACACCCAGAAGAGATTCTGCTTCACTAACTGTGCACCAGCCTTAAGGGTACTCTAAACCATCGAGCCTCTGCCCTCAAGAGGAAATCTAGAAATGTCTTGAGGCACAGTATCAGGAAAGTACTTAGCAGTCAAAATTTTGGCCCAGAGAGCCGATTGATTAGAGCACCATCTCCAATATAACTTTGAAACCAAGGCCTGATTGCCCAAAATGGCTGACCGTAATCCCAGGCCTCCTCCCTGTTTTGGTCTACACACCGTCTCCCAGTTGATTAGGCTCCACTTGGTGTTTTGGAGATTCCCGCTCCACAAAAATCTCTTGGAAAGGCCATCATACTCTTTGAGAAAGTAGGCTGGGGCAGTTTGAATCATGCACCTATAAATCAGCAACGCCTGAATAACAGATTGTAGAAGAATCACATGACTTGCAGTGGACAGCCATCTATGGGTCCAATGGCTGATCTTTCGTCTTAACTTATCCAAGACATTCTGCCAAAAAAGCCTGGGCTGCCTCCCCACAACAATGGGAATGCCTAAGTAGGTAACTGGTAGTGTATGAATTTGGAATCTCAGAATGGCAGCTATTCTTCTCTGAATAGAATCTGGCGTGTTGAAGAAGAAAATAGAAGACTTGTGCTCATTGATCTTTTGTCCCGAAGCCTCCAAGTAATTATCAAGGGTGTGACGGAAAGCCTCCGCTTCGTGGATCCGCGCTCTACCTGCTAAAATGGTGTCATCTACAAATTGTAAATGAGTCAAGGTCATGATCCCATTTCCCCAATTCCATCCCTGTAAGGTATTCTGAGAGGCCCGAAATTTGAGGAGCCTCCCAAGCCCCTCGGCCATAATTATAAACAAATATGGTGAAAGTGGATCTCCTTGTCGAAGGCCACGCGAAGCACCAAAGAGATCCGTAGGAGCTCCATTTATAAGAACAGAAAAGGAAGGCATTGTAATACAACTGAAAACCCAGTTGATCCACTCCTGACTGAAACCAAAAGCAAGGAGGATTTTGCTCAGAAATCTCCAGCTAACTCTGTCGTAGGCTTTGGCAAGATCTAGCTTTATAAACATAGCCTTCTCCTGAGAAGTGCTCATAGAGTGGATTGCTTCAGCAACGATAACCACTTCGTCCAAAATCTGTCTTCTAGCAACAAAGCCCCCTTGCTCTTCCGAAATAAGGCCCGGGAGGAGACCTTTCAATCTCTGTGCTATAATTTTTGAAATGATTTTGTAAATAACATTGCAAAGTGCAATGGGCCTATACATCTCCAAATTAATAGCCTGTTCCTTTTTTGGGATAAGTGCCAAGAATGTAGCATTGAAGGCTCTAAGCATTGCTTTGCTTGAATATGATTCCTGAACCGCCTCCATTAGATCTTGTTTTATAATATCCCAAAAATCTTGAAAGAATTCAGCTGGGAAACCATCAGGGCCAGGGGCTTTACCCCTCTTCATGCTGAAGACAATCTCTTCCACTTCCAGCAAAGCAATTGGCCGCAAAAGGCATTCATTCATTTCCTCATTCACTAATCTAGGAATGCATGATGTAACATTATTTTTTGCCCCTTCGTCTGGCGCCGAATCACTAGCAAAAAGCTCAGAGAAATATCGGACAGCTTCTCCACTAATATCTTGGGAAGATGTTAAGACAGTTCCATCCTGAGTAACAAGAGAGGTGATAAAATTACCATTGCGCCGAGCCTGCACAGACTTATGGAAAAAGGCTATGTTTTTGTCTCCCTCTTGAAGCCAGTCATTGTGGGCTTTCTGCTTCCAGTAAATTTCTTCCTGAAGTTCCCATTCCGCTAAAGCATTGGCAGCTCTAGCTTCCTCAGAGCGAAGATCTTCTGAGAATCCACAGTCTCTTATTTGCCTGGTTATTTCATCCAACTGTCCTTGAGCTTGCTTTTTCCTGCATTGCAAGTTTCCAAAACAAGTCTTGTTCTAGCCCTGCAACTTTCTTTTCACAAACTGGAGCTTTTTTAGAAAGGCATACATGGCTGTACCATATGGAGGCCCCCCCATTCTCCACCACTGAGCCATGAGATCATGGAGTGAGGTGTCTCTAAGCCACATCATCTGAAATTTAAAAGGAGGCTTTTTGGGCCTATCAATATAGCCAATAGACAGCTTGATAGGCCAGTGATCAGAACCTCTCCAGTCCAAAATTTCAGAAATGATGGAAATAGCACTAGATTGCCAAAAGCAGGAAACTAAAAATCTATCAAGACGTTCGGAAATGGCAGCGTTACCTGGTCTTCTGTTGCTCCATGTGAACAGTCCATTTGAGGGCCTAACATCCAATAAGCGCAGCAATTCCACATTATGGCGAAGACATTCAGCAGAAGGACCAAGCCTAATCAATCCTCCTCTCTTCTCCTCAAGACTTAGTACCACATTAAAATCACCAGCCACAATCCAAGGCAGGAATGGGTGACATGATCGGATGTAACGAATGTGCTTCCATAGCTACAATTGTCCATCAATATCAACAGGGGCATAAACATTGGTGATCAAGCATTGTTCCCCAGACTCAAGATAAGAAGCCATCATTGTTAGAGCTGACTTGCTTGACATCCAATGAGTAGGTAGAATTTTCCTTGGGTCCCATCCTATGTCTAGGCCTCCAGCACTACCACATGCTCCGATACATTGCCACTGTCCTCTAGGCCAACTATTTGACATACAATCAGTAAAGGCTTCAACTGATAATTTAGTCTCTTGAATGCAAAAAATATCCAGGAAATTATCCCGAACCAGGTTACTCATAGCTTTTCTTCGAGGGGCGCTATGCAATCCCCTAACATTCCATGACAACACAATCATTGGGTGGGGTGGGGGAAATGTTCATCCAAGGTTTTGACAACCCCAGCTTCCACCAGCAAGTCACCAGTAATTTTTAGCCTATCTTGGTCCTTTCTTCTTCCAGCTTTGGAAGGAGCAACCGAGTTTGCTTTCTTAAATTGTTTTTGCATATGTCCAAGGGCACTGCTGGACCCTTTTTCTTTTTTCCCAAACTCCCCTTCTTTAACCAAATCCGCCCATCTGGCTTCCTTCACAGGCAACTCACACTGTTCCTCAACCATGCCTCTTTCCTGCTGCAGAGAGCAGCCAAGAGGCACTTGATCCTGCAAAATTGGGCCTGCGTTACAATCTAAAAACTGATCAGATTGCTCTATCTCTATCCCCTGCTCTTCCATTAGAATGCCATCGTCTATAGCCATACAGTCAAGAGCCTCAAATCTATTAAAGCATAGGTCCACTTGTCTATCAGCATTCCCACGTCTTAGTCCACATCCTCTTGCTCTCTTTTTGGCAGGTATGAAACCGTCCATCCCTATTTGAAAATGGTCTCCTGGCCCTTGCGCCAAGCCTAAAATACTTGCATTTTTCCCTTTGCCTAGTTTATCAAGAAGAGATTTAGTGTTTTCAGCCTGAGTTCTATGACCATTTTCCTTCCTACCATCAGCTGCCTTTGACATTTGATAATCTGAGCCAAATTCATTAACTTTGGCTGCCTGAGGACACTACCGGTGCAAGTGGCCATATACATGACAAACTCTGCACCTGAAGGGAATGGATTCATAGTCAAGCTATTGAATCCATGACAGAGAACCCATACAAATTTCTAAGGAATCTGGTAGCGGATTATTTAAGTCTATGTCAACACAAATGCGAGCATACGAAATGATCTTCTTATCTAGTGACTGGTGTGCTATAGCCGTTGGCTTACCCAACATAGCCCCAATCTGCCTGAGAATATCCTCCCACCAGAATTCAAGCGGAAGCCACGGAGACTGGAACACAAGCTGGGAGTTCATCAGCTGAATTAAAACCGATATGCCAGGGTTTAAGGAATAGACCCACCCTCTCATAGAAGTAAGGGCCTCCTTCAAAAATATGATTTCTGTCAGATACAGATGAAAAACTTACCAAAAAATACCCATTTCCAGCCAACATAATGTCAAAGTCTCCTTCAATGGCCCAGGAGCAGTGAATCCAGGCTTCTAGAGCCGCCAAAGGGATCCTGATACCCAAAAATTTGCAAATGAGTGTGTGTGAAGACAGGTATTCTACATCCTCTTGAACAGCAGCCTGGGGAATGACCAAAATAGGTCGATCTTGGCTTCTCAGAAGACACCCATTGATTTTGCTGAGCCTGGAGCGCTCGCTGGTGTAATAATTGTTTTGGCCATGAGAGCTCGCCCCAGGTGCCTCTGCCTCTGTCCTGGGGCCTGTCGACGGACCGCCGGTTCCACCACCGCTTGCAGCCATTCTTTCGACATTACATTTTGTCTTTAAACATTGAATAAAAGTCTTATTATAAGTTAAGAACATTTTTATAAGTGTGTGAGTGATGTATAATGGAGCTAAGTGATAGTATCATCTTTACTCCTCTTTATCCTTCATGTTTAAGCAAGAGATCTAACTTTAACAGGTCATGTGATGTGTATGAATGTACTAGGCTCCTCTTCAAGTACTAAGTTGTCTCTATGGTGTGAAATATTACCATAGATCAGTTGTCTTGTTAATTATCCTATGTATGCCTACCTTCACATTGAAACACTCTATTAGGATCCTTCAATGCCTAGAATTGGTCTTGGAAAGCTTTATTGTTTAGTAGGAGTGTGATAGTGTATGGGATATGTATTGGTGCATCACCTCTTTAGTGTAGTTTAATTTTCATGAAAACTCCTAACCCTTTTCCCATAAAAAAACATTATATTAGGTGATAATCACTTAAAGATGAATAGAGAGCCATCCCTCATTATCTATAGATTCATCTCTCTTAAAAGTTCATCCATAAATTGAGAGATAATTCCATGTTGCATCAAATTGTAGGATTTTCATAGAGTATCCTAGGGTGCACAATTTTATGACAATAGTAGGTATATTCTAACTTTATTTTCCTATCTTTTAATAGATATAAGTAGCATAAGTTTTGGCTCTAATAAAACTATCTTTCATATTTTATGTATTATGGTGTTACTCATACTTACTTTAATTGAAATTCCTTATACATGTTTGTTTTATTATTTCTAACCCTCACTTTGTACCACAAGCTTTGGTGTACACTAGATTAGATTTTACTTTTTTGCGCTAAGAATAGGGTGAACATTATAAACCTTAGGGATCCATTAGGGTTGTGTGATTGTGTTAGACTAAAGGATTTAGAATCCTTCCTAGCATAATATGTTGTGACAAGTGATCCCATAATTATGTCTAGTATATCCCCATATTGGTCATACTACTGCTTAACAAGTGTATCCCAATTAGAAGTGGAGGTATTATATATCTTATATGATCAAGGATTAGTTCATAGACATGATTCATTTTTTATTACATATATTTTGGTGAACCCAACATAAATCTTATCCCACCACTAGTTGGATTGTCTTCACATTTCCATTTTTGTTTCTTTTCTTGTTAGTATTAGCATTCACTTTTGCTTCACCTTCATATTAATTTCTGGTGAACTCGACATGAACTAACCCTTGCAGGATTTTTTTCACTTTACATGATTTATTTAATTTTTTATCATCATTTTTATCATATATTTTGACATAATGGATCAATTCTGTTAACCCAACTATTTTTCTTTATGTGCAAGTTTCTAGGAATAGGCAACTATATCAACCCAATCAACCTAGTATAGGTTTCCAACCTTTCAAATACCCAATTCATCCTGCTAGGTTAACCAAGTCAACCCCTTATAGTTTTATCAATTTTTCAGTAGGTTCTTATACAACTTGATCAATTACATCAACCCAATTTGTAGGTTTCTTAAGCATACTTCAAGGTTCTTGATCAACAATACTCTTTTATTGCATGTCTGATCAACCAAGGTTACTTTTTACTTCCCTATTTCTTTCTTTTAAATCTTTTCTTTCATAGTTTGTAATCTTCAAAACTTCCTTTGCACAATCAATTAGATCGACACTACCAACCCAATTCTATGTTCTATGTGCTATCTTAAATAACTAGATCAACACTATTGACTTAATTCATTTTTAGACTTTACTTTCATAGTATAGGTTCGACCCTGTTGACCCTATTCTATATTTTGTGCATATAGTTTCAACACTATACCTTGTTTTAAACTGGAATTAACCTCATATATATTAGTAATTAGCTCACACCTTTCTTTTCTTGTTGTTTACATGTTTGAGTAGTTCACATAGTTTAATTACTAGATTTTTAATTTATCTCTTAGTTTCACTATTTCTATTTTATGCACACATGGCCAAATCACATTAACATAAATAAGCACTTTAACATTTTATCTTCTCTAGGCCAACCTACTTGGATTTCATCACCAAGGAGTAAGACAACTTGATGCTCTACTAAGCACCTACCACCCTTATCACTGTAGTGTGTGAAGTTAGGAGTTAGGCCCTAATAACAAGCTTATATCATTACCACTATAGTCCTTTTCATCCAAAACTACCTAAAACAATCCTTAGATTACTATCTAGTACCTTGATTATAGCCAACTTCCAATCACATTTAAAACTATATCTTAATAATATAATTGAGAATCAAGTTGACCAATTAGTTAGCTCTTTACGTTTTATGTTGATTGCTTGCTCTTTGATCAATTGTGTGCGAAAAAAATTACATTACCTAGTTTCAGTGAAAAGTTTTGTTTTATATGACTTAATTGGATTGGCCAACATTGATCTAATTGATTATTTGTTTTCTTTCATCTTTTACATTCATAGATTATCTAAAAAAACTATCTTACTTCAATTCATAACTTGTCATCATCCTTCTCTTTCTCCCTATTTACTATACTAGATCAACCCAGTTGACCCTATATTTTTTAGCCCCTATTCACTGTACTAGATCAACCTAGTTGACCCTATATAGTCTACAACTTCTTTTCCATATTTTTCCTAACTCTATTTACTATATTGGATTGACTTAGTTGACCATGTATAGTTTAAAGGCCTTATTTTCTATACTTTATAGACCCAGTTGACCCTATACTATTTTTTTATTTCTCTATTTGTCAATCTAACTCCTTATCTTTCAATTTTTTTTGTTCATCTCTCTTCATTTATAATGACATCTCCTACTGGAATCTTCTTGGATATCTTGAATCCATTTAGGTACTACATGGGATGTTCATTTCTTCCTCTCTTTTCCTCCCAAGAGCACCATCACTCTTGTAGAACCTCTTCTCCTCCTTCATCTATGAACTACAATATGGTGAAAATAACACCAACATGAAATGACTCAAATATTTCATGATCTCACTCACAAAATTTTTGAAACTTATGTGGATGGTCTCATTGCTAAATCCAAGCATCGTAAGAATCATCTCTCTGATCTTGCTATCATATTTGACTATCTCCTTAAATATAAAGTTTGACATAATAATTATAAATGTGTCTTTGGAGTCACATTTGGTTTTTTTTAGGATTCTTAGTCTCTCTCTATGGCATTAATATTGATCCTACCAAAATTAGTGTTATCATCAACATGCCTATTCCTCATTCTATTCCTGACATTTATACTTATTTAGGAAAGCTTGGGTAAATTATACTCTTCATCCCCAAAATGGTATATTTAATTCACTCCATTAGTTCACTTCTTAATAGAATTACTACTTTATAATGGATGGATCCATGTCAAAAAGCTTTTGATAACATGAAAGAGTCTTTGCTTCATCCACCTAAAATTCCTCCTTCCAATGATAAACCTTTACTTCTTCCACCCCTATTTAAATTGGGGTTATTATTGACAAAATATATGATACAATAAGATATTATGCTATCTAATACATTATCTAAGGCCTCATCGACTATGAAACATGTTATACCAATAAAATGAGCATTATTGCTTCACTATCTATTTTATGGATAAAAAACTTCATCACTACATGCTTTACCAAACTACTTACATCATTATTCATTTTGAACCCCTTCATCACTTGTTCTCCAAATGTTTTCTTCTTGGAGGTAGAATTCATAAATGGATGGTCCTCCTGATGGAATTTGATCTTCACATCATCACTCAAAAAATTGTTAAAGGGAAATTCATAGCTAACCAACTTGTTGTAGCTCCCATCCCATCCACTTCTTCACTTCAAGATGACCTTCTAGATGACAATATTCATTACATTGATGGTCTTAATCAATCTATATCTCTTAAATATTATTTTCATAGCTTTATCACTGATCTTGAAGCCAATAATCTTCTCTTCCCTTTAGTACTACTAAACCAAAGGTAGTTATCAAGGAGTTCCCTAAAACTAATGTTGACTTGCATGAGGATACTTGGACCCTCCACTTTGATGGTGCTAAATTCCTTCATGGAGCTGAGGTAGGTTATATTCTCATAAGTCCTCTCAGTAAGATCATTCCTTTAGATTTTCATTTCAACTTTGATGTCACCAATAATATGGTCGAATATGAAGCTCTTATCTTAGGCATGTGAGCTACTCTCAATTTATACAATCAATACCTTCATGATTTAGGTGGTTCTCAACTTATTTTCCATAAATTTAATGGTGATTATCAATGTAAAAATGAGAACCTTATTACCTATCATCAAATTATGACTACTCTTGCTAAGGATTTTATCTCTTTCACTATTGAGCCTATTCTTAGAGATAAAAATTCTATTGTTGATTCTCTTGCCTCTTCAACTTTTCTATTTCATCCACATCAAGTTCTTTTTTATCCTTATTTACTTATACAAATAAAAAAATCTTTGTCTTTAACTCAACCACTGGATTCACTTATTTTTCATATTGAGGTTGTTACCATTAGACAAATCCCTTAGTATAAAGACATCATTATTATTACAACACCAAACTTATTCTCCTAATTTAGACTCTCATGAAAAGACACACATTCATAAAGAAACTTTCAAGTATGTATTTTAACATAACATCTTTTACTACCATAATGTTGAAGGCACCTTGATCCATTTTTATGCAATATGAGGTCCATATTATTCTTGAACAAGCACATGGGAGCATTTGTGGAGGTCACTATAACATACATGCTACAACACACAAATGCCTATGCATGGGTTACTTTTGGCCTACTCTTGAAAAGGATGCAATTGAATATGCTTAAAAATGTACTCCATATTAGTTTCATAATGATCTTATCCATTCACTTCCTACTAAACTTCAAACTATTGATTTTCCATGGACATTTTCCACATGGACATTCAATCTCATTCATAAACTTCCTTGTTCCCACAATAGGCATGTCTTTATCATCACCACTACTAAATATTTTACCAAGTGGGTAGAAGCCATGCCTATTGTTAATGTCACTGGTCTTAAAATTTCCAAATTTATTCTTAATCAAAATTTTTGTCACTTTGGTGTTCCCTATACAATCATTTTTTATAATAGAATTTCAAAAACAAACATGTTAAATTTTCAACAAATTCAAGATCAATCACAAGTTTTCCACAACTTATCATCTGCAATGCAATTGATCCAAAACTCAAAAGTTATGGTTGATAAATATTTCAATAACATAGTAAAAATGAATTCTCTGAGAAGACATGTAGTATTACTCAAGATCACAATACAAATATATGCTTATCTCTGAGAAGAGATGTTTGTCTTCACATTTCAGGTTACCTCTTCATTTATACATATTTTGAAAGCATGGGGAGGATGTATAAGGTCACTAATCTTGAGGGAGATTAAGTGGTTTGAATTCCAAGATTTAAAACAATACAAAATTTGAGGAATTACTATTTTTAGACTGCACTACTAAAATTGAAATTTGGGGCACTTCCATTGGGTTTTCAAGTTTCAAACTTCATTGATCAGAGATCCACACCATCTCACGGTGTTCTCTTCATTATTATCTTTCCAATGGTTCGAACAATGAGTCAATTGGAGCTACTGTGCAAAAGTTATGGCTCCCAAAAGTTTTTTCATCAATTGGGGTGGAACTGTCACCCGAATTGTCGCCTAAATTGTTGCCTAGATCAGAATTGGTCAAGCTGAGGCAACAAATAAAATTCTCAAAAAAATTCTCCAAAATAAAAATCATGAAATCTACATGGATTGACATATTCATCTTTACCCTACACTTTGTGCCTATCAGACTAGAATATATATTACCACTGGGGAAACTCCATTTTCTCTAGTTTATGATTCTAAGTCAGTTATTCCTTTAGAATTTGAAATTCCATCTATTTGTACATCTCTTCATGGAATTATTCTCGATGAAAAATTATGTGAATCTCACCTTCATTCACTTGATCTTTTTGATGAATGTCATCTTTCTGCCTTGCAACATAACTACCAATATAAGACTCACATCACTCGATAACATAACAAACATGTTAAAATATATACTTTTAATGTTGGTGATATTATCTTTAAATTAGATTACACCCATGATAAAGAAGGTAAATATTCCCAAAAATGGTGGGGCCCATATTTAGTTAAGACATTCTTAATCCAAGAACTTACCATCTTCAAACCAATGAAGGCCATGTTTTGAAAGATCCCACCAACACTCAATTCCTTAAAAATTACTTTTCCTAGACATTTAATTCTTGTCATGTTTTCTATCTATATATATCTAATAGTTTTTATAGGTTACTTAAGCATGGGTCTCTCCCTATAGATCATTTTCATTCCTTTCACAAACCTCTAGTCCTCCCTTTTGGTCTTTTGGTTTCTTGATGTACCATAGTGTTTTTTATCTTCTTGCATTTCTCTTGTTTTTTGCACCCCTTGGGTTTTTGTTTTGTGATTTGATTTATAAGACCATGGATAGGACCTAGCATTCCTCACAAACCCAGCATCTTTTATCTATTTCTCTTTTATTTTTGTTGCTTGCCAATGCTATTTTCGCATCCTTTGGGTTTTTATTTTGTGATTTGCTTTGTAAGACAGTGGATAGGACCCAACCATCCTCATAAAATTACCATCCTTTTCATAGTATTAATCCTTGTTCTTAACTTTAGATTTTTCTTCTATTGCTAGATGAAATTTGTACACAATAATCTATGTTAGCATATTTTCCTCCACTTCCCTCTTTATTTTGATAAGGAATCACCCTTTACTATCATTTTATCCCTTTTTTTACTTTCTCACATTTTTTTGAAATTTAAAGTAATTTAAATTGTTTCATGTGTCACTCCTCTTGATTTCCCCTTTCTTTTCATCTCCACATTAGATAAAACAAGGCCAAAGTCAAGATAACACTTTTATTTCACTTGTATTTATGAGACTCTTAGACCCCTTGGTCTTTGAAGTTTCTTTCTCTTAGAAACCTTATCCCAAGTATTCAAATGAAAGTCATCTTTAACACCCATGTTTGGTTTTCTAAATCCATATGGAGGAATTTAGAAAAATACATCAAGAAATTTAAAAGCCAAATCATTTAAACAAAAGGAAATGATATCTAAAAGGCAAAATATAAATTTCAAAAGTCTAATCACACTAAAATATGTGATTTCAAGCACATCTCCTTCTTCTAGTTAAATCTCAAACTCCACAGTTGGCCTCATGGTACATTTGAGGTCTTTTGGGGTGCTATAGTCTAGTAGATTAGAAGAGGATAATAAAAAATATTTTAGTGCTACCTAATTTCTCATGTAAGTACCCAATCTTCGTAGTAGACTGATGACACTGTAAGGGGTCCTCAAAAATGGGGAACACATCATGGGGAGGTAGGTATATTATACTTTTCATGCATATAACCTTCATGGGATGATCTATATACTCTATTTTTTTACCCAAGACTTGTGTTGCTAAGAGAAGTTATTCATAGTCAAAATTCCTCTTGTTTTGACAAACATAATTTGAGTGTCTTCACTTTGAGAAAAAGGTCTTCTACCTTAGTTTTTCCTTCATTCTACCCTCCATCCATTTCATTTCCCCCCTTGATAGATAAAATGTGATTCCAAATCTATTTTTCTTTCTTCTTTACTTTCTTCTTCTTCACCTCTTAAATAAATGTTAGCACTACTTTGTTTCAATTTTATCTATCCTTAGAGTAAAAAAACATGTTTGAGAAACTATGGTTTCTTATTTATTTACACCATGATTTTAAATTTAATAAATTTACTTTACTTTCCTTTTACCATTTATCATGATTTTTCTATCTTGTTATTATGGACACCTAAGTTTGTACGCTTTTTCCATTATTGAGTGAGGTTGGCTTGTTACTTCTCATTAAACAATGTTATTTTCCCTTTTATGATCCTTTTTCCATTGTTGAGTGAGATGTGGATTGTTACTGCTCACTCATCAATATTGTTTTACCATTTTGTTTAGTCTTTTACCATTGATTTATTTTTTTGTTTTACATGTATCTTTGGTTTGACTTGGTGAGTTTTCCCTTCTTACTTAAGGATTACTTGTTTGAGTTATTTGGTATTTATTAGCCTTGGATTTTTAGTTACTTTATTTACTCCTATTATTTTGTTTTACATGGTCATTTGATATAACATATAACTTATCACCCCAACTTGACACATTTACCAAGTACATCCCATCCTCATAGCACTAGCTATATTGAATTTTCTTTTATTTGTTTGCTTTTGATCCTTAGCTTTGTATTCTTTAGTTTGTCAAAAGTAGTCTTTGTGCCCTACATAATAAAAACTAACAACACAATAGACAACCATCCTATGATGAAGGTAAGTTAAGGTACACATTGAATTTACTTTTTAGTTATTTAATTTTTAGATTAATTTCCCTTTCAATTATTTACTTTTAGTTATTTTTTATTGAAAATATTGTAATTTTTTTAGCATCATTATTGTGTGTGTCATTATGTTATTTTTCTAAGCACCATCCCTTATTACACCTTAGTGACATGTGATGAGATTATAGTGGGGCATATGTATACATAATATTTTTCAATGTTAATGATTATTGATGCTTTACATCTTACAAGAACCCATTGAGACTCAATCTCTCTGAGTGCATGCCTAAAAGGTGCACTAGGAAAGGGGTGGGTAGACCTTTGGTGCTTCATAGGATTTATTTCCCTTATTTCCACATTATTACTAATCCAACTAACTCCCAAAACCATTTCATAAGCTATTTATCCTCCCTTGAGTATTCCTCTAGTCATTTTCTCTTTCCATTCCTCCTTTATTGTCTTAAACTCCTTTTTGACTATTGATTGTACTAGGTCAATTAGGTCAACCCAATATAGTTTAGGGGTATTCTTTAATTTCTTAGCTTGTTAGCCCTTTGGCTGACCTAGCTCATACTGGGTAAATTGTCCTTAAAAACACACTGAGTTAATTAGGTCAAACTTGTACAATTGAAATTCATGAAAGGATTTAGGGCAAAATCCACCTATATATGCAAGATCATTTTGGTCATTATTCATATGTGAAATCAAGAGTTATTATTTGCTTTGTCTTCTTCACAATTTGCTCTTCCATCATTTTACTTGAGGATACTTATCTTAGGTTTCTTATTTGGAGAATCTAGTCTTGTGGAGAAGTCTTGGATGCTTTGGCCTTTCTTAGTGATCATTACAAACCACAATAACTTCTTGCGAAGCCCCTTTGGCCAATAGAGAGATTAAGTCTCGATGAATTCACATTTAGGTAAGTATATTTTAACTTTATTCTCCTCTCTTTTAGTAGATAGAAGTATCATAAGTTTTGGTTCAAATAATATGATCTTTCATATTTTATGTATTAGGGTGTTGCTCATACTTACTTTAATTAAAGTTCCATATACATGTTTATTTTAGTGTTTCTAACCCTCATTTTGTGCCAAAAGATTTCGTGTGCACTAGATTAGATTTTACTTTCTTGCTATTAGAATAGAGTGAACGTTTTAAACCTTAGGACTCCATTAGGGTTATTGTGAAATTGTCTTAGAATGTAGGCTTTGGAATCCTTCATAGCATTATATGTTGTGATAAGCAATCCCATAATCAATTTTATCATATCCCAATATTGGTTATGCTCCCACTTAACAAGTGTATCCCAATTAAAAGTGTAGGTATGATCTTTCTTATCTGATCTAAGATTAATTCATAGACATGATGCATTTATGATTATATAGAAAATGGTCTGAAGCATCACATTCCAAGATACATCTGACATTTTTACTCCTTGATTGAATTGATGGGTTAGTGAAATTCAAAACAAACTAAAAACTACATTTTAAAGGATTTTTGGAATGTTAGGATTCAAGGAGCAGTATAGATACTTTATAAGTTTCAGAGACCCAATTAGGCTTCAATCCCTGACTAGCACTATAGGAAATGAAAATAAATATCCATGATCTAGTTAGGATTTAAACCTCAAATATCATTGAAACCCTTCACTTGAACCTGTCTTAACTAATTAAGATTTTAGGCCCAATTAACAATGCAACTCCACTCAAATCTTATGAATATCTAATCAGGGTTTTGGGTCTAATTATCATTGTAAACTTCAACGAGAAATATTAAGACCTAATTGGGGTTTTTGGACTGATTTTCATTGATAATGTTTAAGGAAAGTCCCAGAGACCAAATTGGGTCTGATTAAAACTATAAACTTCAACAATGCCCCCCATAGAACTAGTTGAAAATTTGATCCTAATTAGCAAAGAAACACCCTAAGACCTAATTATGGTTTCTTTCAACTTGATGTTTGAGAATTAATATTAAATTTTATTGTTAAATGTTAGTATGGAAAATTTATTTCAAAAACTTGACCAATTCACTAGTGCATAAATCAAAAGAAAACAAAAACTTATAAAATCAATATCCAAACAACCACACCAAGACAAAATGACCAAGAAATAAATAAAACACATAATTATATTTTTGGGTGATGAAAGATAGAATGTTATCCATGGATGCTCCTTCATTACACACCCATGATAATGAAAAGGACCATCAACTCCCACTCATAAACCAACTTTGAGTTGATTTATAGTCGTACAATGTTTTTTAACTTTAGAAACATCCGTTCAAGTCACATCTTAAGATAATATATCATTATAATTGAATAAGTACTCATAGTATTCATTTATTTGTGTCTTCTTGCCAAATTATATGTCTAAAATAGATTCCATCTCCTCTTTTGTTGCTCATGGAAAATTCTCTCACTAATGCTCAACTGAAAAATCCATGCTATCATTTTTTTATCCCTAAATATATAGGTACACATATGCTAAATTTAAGATAAGATGAATACCTAATCCATCTAAATAAAAATATAATAACTTCCTTAAAATATTTCAAGGCCAAATATTCTTCTAATTGAATTTATTTTACTTACCTTTGAAAAACCTCTACCTGCACAAATGTGCCAAAACCAAGTCTCCAACCTCAAAATTTAATTATTTACATTTTATAGAACTCACTTCAATTATTATCTCGAATTTATTATGAACATCATGCATATCTTGAGATGTTAGCAGAAGCTCCTAGAAAACCCATCAAAACATGTTAATATAGGGATAGCTATGTGAAGTGTGACAAAAGTATACGATAGGAAATAACTCATTCTAAACATAGCCATTAATTAGTTAAATTAAATATATTAATGAATGAAATATAGAATTAATAGTTAGATAACATTGAGTATAATCTAAAAGACTAACAAATTTAGATAAATAGAGCATTAAATACAAACAAAAAAATTATAAAAGACACTTCAAGAGAACCATTTTATAACTTCATATTAATCTCTATCACATCAAAACTCTTTTAAAATATAATTGATAACTATATATATATATATATATATATATATATATATATATATATATATATATATATATATATATATATATATATATATATTTTATTAAAGGTTTATTTCATATTTTAGAATTTTAATACAAAGATAAGAAAGGCTATTTACATTGTGAAGACACTTGACATGATTTACAGTGTTGAATATGTATAAAATATATATAAAAGATAAAATAGTGTGATTCACATATGTGTTTATTAATTATACTTTATGATTTTGTACTTATATTTACTACCAACACTTTCCAAAAATTAAATACTTATCTTGTCCTAAGAAAAAGTCATAGGCAATGTGCCTTATGTTGAGGATGAAAATTGTGCTTGAAATGAGGAATGAAACTAGAAACATATTTTACAGTAATCATTCAAGGAATTTACCAATTTTAACCCCTTACACACTACTTCACTACTCTTTTAGGTTTTAACTAAGTATCATATTAATCTACTGCCCTTTTAGGTTTTCAATTATTAGCATAACCAGGTTGCCACCCTTTACAAGTTTTCAACCAACTTAGCCCCATTCCTAATGTTCAAGCCCTTCCTACTAAAAAATTCTTCAAAATTAAAAAAATTAAGTGGTAAAAATACCTATAATGATTGTGGTAGTATAAACTATGTTTTGTAAATTAGAGGAGGCTATGTAAATGGTTTTGCTTATTGTTTTAAAGAATAAGTTATTACTATAGAATCTAGTGGTGGAGGCTATGGCTATAGTTGAGGTAGAAGCTACAAATCCACAATAATATTTATTTGATGGAGTTTCTATTTTAACTAATTTTGAGAAAAAAATTGAGGCTCATGGATGTATACAATATATTTATTTAAACTATCTATGTCCCTTTTAAAAAATGTATAATCTATGATAGCTTCTCTGACCATGTTTATACTAGTGTGTAGTGGTACTTGACACTCAACCAAACTTTGTATGTCCTCATCCTCTATCACTAATATCATATCCTATACATTGGATTATTACACTTAGATGTCATGGACTAGCTCATCCATCTTATATGTGTGATACCTCATTTAAACACCAACAAATGTAGTGCATAGTATATCATTCTACCAAGTATACATCTTCAACATAACATTATCTCTAGTTTCAAGTAGTTTCTTGAGTGAAATTTCTAGTGCATATAAGGTAACATATTGGTCATTCATTACAAATTTTACTTTATCCAAATTTATAAAGTCTGGTGTGACCTCCTTCTAAGTGTTGGATAATTACTTCTTCCTATCGAGCATGTTCTGAGCTATGTTATGAGATTGGTGCACAATAACATCAAGAACTTGTTCATAGTCTTCCAAGAGATAAAAAAATAGAATCTATCTTAGTATTGAGGTTCTAACCTTCTGTGTGAAGTGTTTATAGCTTATATAGAACACACTAATAGTTTTTGAGCTGAGAAAGAAGGGTTATGAGATGATTTTATTTTGACATGACTTGGTCACCCAAAACTTGAGTGAACAAATAAAGACATGTAGTATCAATTAAATAAAGATCTTTGGTGAGGCAGAGGTTGAGATCTATGTTATCCTCCCTTAGATATAATACCTCATACTCCAAGGGTGATGCCATTTGTATGATATATTCATAAAATACAACCATTCCATCAATTAGTTTGGATAGAGTTAGCTACAACACATATAGTGATGCCTCTTGCATGGTTGTATCCAAGGCCAAATTTTAAGATGAATATTCCATAAATGTTTTTTTTGTTAGAATATCCCATAACTATTGGTTAGAAATTTGAGTCTTGTGTTGAGATGCCTCCTCTTATGTACCCCTTGATTAGAATATGAACCGTTTGATGTGGAAGATGGATCTTGGGTATTGGGGATCCCCATCATCATAATAGTCTCAATTAGATTTTGAGCTACACATAACATGTTTACCCTTGTACTCAATTGCTTCTTTGGATTTGGCTTGGGCTTCTACATCAGCTTTGGACTCTATATTCACCTTAGTTTTAGCATCTACATTTACCCTGGTTTTAGAATCTACCTCAACCTTAGCTTTGACATCTACCTCATCCTTATATTTGACATCTTCCTCAGCCTTAATCTTGGCCTCATGTTTATGATCATACTTATTTAATTTCTCCTTATGAATGCACAATGCTTCATTTTCATTTTCCTATTATTATGTCTTTGCTATGGCTTTAACTTCATCATTATTCTACTTTGCTTCCTACACTTATTATTTTTTATCTTATTTTTAATCATAACTTTTTATTCTTCTTACTTCTTTTCCTAAACTTCTTTAACCATTTTATTTTTTTCTTCAAATTATTTAGCCTTTTTATTGTGTTTATCATCTTCTAATTATTTCTTCTAGTATTCTCCCCCATTACTAACCTTGTGTTTGGCCTCTTACCTTTTATTATTCTTCTCTACCTTTTGATCTTTCTTCATAATCACTTATTATGAATTTTATTATTTTTGTTGCATATTGGTAGCTTGTTCTAGTGTTATGATATCTATTTGTTTGATAGGATGTTTGGGCTATGGTGGAGTTGCCTCTTCTAGCACCTACATATGAGTTAGAGAATCAAGTGGTGACTATAAACTAGATGTTGTTTTCAATTTGACCATAATACTTATGATGATGCATTTTACCAAGAATATGGTGGAGGAGTGATATTATTCTTCACTCATAATATTGAACTATTTATTAGGGGTTTTTCTCAAGTCTTTGGGCCTGCTACATCAATACTTCCACCACTGGATCTATAAAATAAATCATCCATTCCTATATTGATGGAGACACCTTGGGCACAAAATGGGTCCTTAGCCTATGCACTAGAGTTGGTGGTGGGATTTCCTGTAATAGAGAGTTATTTAATTATAAAACATAATATCCTACAACTAGATGAATGTAAATAATCTCAACTTAAAAGTGTTGGTGTGTTGATTCTTAATCAATAATATCTACTATTATTTAAGGATGAATTAATTTGATGTTAACCCACAAATATTTTTGCACCTACTTTCACACTTAGTAGTTATGTACTATCTTATAAAATAAAAAATATTTCTTTGTCAAACATCTTATTACATAGGTCTAAAGTCATTGACTATAAGATTTCTTATTCATCGACAATTAACTCTAAAAGATCACATTCTATAATGATTTTTGGTACATGCTTGTTATCTAGCCAAGATTCAGTGTTACATGTCCTCTTCTTTGGTGGTAGCAGTGAAACACATCATGTAAGTGCCTTATACTTTCCCTTATCAACATGTGGTGTAGCTTATCCTATTTATGTTGGTGCATGTGGTTGTGCTTGAGAGTATGTAGTCAAAGGTTATTATTAGTCTAGAGGTATAGACCATAAGGGTTATACAAATATGTAAATAAGGGCTTTATATCATAAGAATTTTGCCTTAGCATCCAACATGGTAATGAATAAGAGTAGTAGAGTGGCTATTATTTTGGGTAATTCATGTACTTTTATGTGAATCCCATTATGAAACTTTGTTATAGCACATGATACCCTAGATACTTTAGAATGTCCTTAGGAACCCTTAGATTTGAGATGATCAGGTTTTAAATATCAACCCACCATTGGTTGAATCTAGATAATTGATTATAGTATTCACAATATTGGTCTAGGCAAGGTTGGAAAATTTAGTCACAAACAAATTTTATTCATCTAGGTTGACTAGACCCTATGGAGTCTACCATTGGTTAAAATATAGTAGTAGGAAAGAATTGGTATTGAAACACCTACAATATCAAGGACATTCTAAATGTTGGTTGTGAGCTCAAAGGATAAAAATTTAGGGTAATTTAAGTTATCATGCATCTAAGTCATTTGGTAAGTAATGCCAATAACCCCTTTTATTACCTTCCATGTACTCTTGATGGTCTACTAGAATCACTTGGTGATGTACTTAGAAACAATTTCCATTGATATGTCATCGACCATGTTGATAGTGATCCCCCTATATGCCCAATTATAATTTTATTTTGCATCCAAATGCATTGGTAGAGACTTATTTTTTAAGGTATAATATGTTTTCCCCAAGATGAGAAAACTACTTCTCATGCCATGGTTACATCATTGATGAATATGGTAACATCCTATGAAATATGAATCATTCCCTCATTATATATAAAGACTAATGTGAGAATAACCTCATTTAAATGACCAAAAATAGGAATATTTATGATTTTTTATGTATTAGATCTTTATAGTGGCTATTGGAGTGTTAGGTGTATGTAATGGGAAATGCAAAAAATATATAAATCAATCCTATCTTAGAGAAGATAAATCTTACTTACACTTCTCATTTGGGACACATTAAATAATTAGGGTGATGACCAATATAGATATGCTATACATAGACAAGGGATATATTACCTTAATAATATCACTAGGATGGGTGCCAAAACCTCCAGTCAATTAAACATATGTAATAAATCTAACTAGGTCCTATGTTTTCATATTCAATAAACTAATAATAAGTAAAGTAAAGTCTAATCTAGTTCTCACCAAAGCTTGTGTCACAAAGTGGAGTTAATAAACATGAAAAATAAACATGCATAAGATAATCCTAATCAATATATGTATAGGTAAGACCCTAATACATGGAGAGAGAAATATATTCAAAAGCCATTACTTATGTTGCTTCTGTCTATAAAAAATAGAAGAAAAGTTAGAAATACTTACCTTGAAGACAAACTCATTGAGACTCAATCTCTCCCTTGGCCAAAGGTGATTTTAAATATGTTGTTGTGGTTTGTATGGATCACTAAAAAAGGCCAAAACATCCAAGACTTCTCCACAAGACAATATTCTTCTTTAAGTAGAAACCATAAAATAATAATCCTCAAGTAGAATGGAATAAGAGAAGATTATAAATACACACAAATGAATATGTTTATATAGGTATATCTAACCCTAAACATTTTATAAATTTTAGGTTGACAAGGTCAACCTAGTCAACCTAGTATCATAATTGATAAAAACAAACTAGGTCATGGACTAGGTTGGCCAAGGGCTAACCTAAACCCTAATAAATTTTATTAGTAAGAATACAAGGTCGATGGGGCTGACTATGTAATGTAAACTATAAAAAAGGATTTTAGGTTAGGAAAGGGCTAAATGAGGGTGGTAAATGACTAGAGGAGGGTGAAAAATAGGGGCAAAGCTTAGGGGAATGTTTTAGGAGATAAGTGTGGAGATAGCAAGTGAAAAAAAGGGACAATAATACTTAAAAGCACCAATGGTCTACCCACCCATTTCCCAATGCACCCTTTATGGCATGCAATAATATAGATTGAGACTTGATGGGTTCCTTTAAGATAGAAAACATCAGTAATTGATAAAGTTTGTAAATACTATGTGTATACAAATGCCCCACTTGAAGCTCATCATGTGCCACTCTAGTACAATAGGTGATGATGATTCAAGAAAGAATATAGTAACACATAACATTGAAACTAATTTTTAAAAATATTTTAAAGCATAAAATTACTAAAATTAAATGATGGAAAGGGAAATAACTAAAAAATAAATGTATGTGTAACTTGACTTACCTTTATCACTAGATGGTTATCTGTTATGTTTGTAGTTTTGATTATGGAGGGCATAGATATTAATTTTGAAAAATCCATTGATACAAAACTAGAGATTAAAAACAAAAAAATACAATAAATCTAAGATAACTCATTTTATGTGGATGGGGCATACATGGAAATGTGTAAATCTAGGGTGATGAGTGTTATTTTAGACCAAATGACCAAGTCAAAGTTTAGAGTAAATTAGGTAACCAAAAAATTGAGGCTATTAAACACCAAAAAACTAAAATAAGTAAAGCTTAAGTAATAAAGGTAAACTCACCAATTCAAATCGAAGATACATGTCAAAAAGGATGGTAATCAAACATCAATGTGAATGTATTAATCATAATTAAATAAAGATGGGCAAGTAAAAGTGGTAAAACAAGATTAATGAGTGAATAGTAATAACTCTCACTTAATCATCAATGGAAAAATTGAATAAAAGGAAAACAACATTGGTAAGTGAGAAGTAAGAATACAACCTCATTTAATAATGAAAAAAGTACATGAAAGTAGAAATGGACTCAGGTGTCCAAAGAAAGGGTGGTACAAAAAAATGGTAAAAGAAATCAAGGAATATCTCAAAATGTATAGCCATGGTTTAAATAAATTAATCCATAGTTTCTCAACCATATTGTTTTGTTCTAAAGAAAGATAAAACTAAAACAAAGTAGTGCTAGCATGTTTTAAAGATGTGACTAAGAAGGAATATATAAATTGGAAAATAGATTTAGAATCACATGTTCTTATCAAGGGGAAAATGAAATGGGTGGAGGGAAGAATGAAATAAAATCCAAGGTAGAGGAAATCTTTATCTAATTCAAGACACTCAAATTAGGTTTTTCAAAACAAGAGGAATTTAGACCTTAAGGATTCTAAAAAAAATCTCCTATCCATACAAGTCTTAGGTCAAAAAATAAAGTATGTCTATCATCCCATGAAGTATACATGCATGAAAATTAAAATAGACCTACCTTCCCATAATTTGTTCTCCATTACTCAATACCCCTTATAGAACCATCAGTCTACTATGAATAGTGGGTACTTGCATGAGAAAGTAGGTAGTACCATAGAATTTATTTAATTCTCCTATTCCAATCTATTATCCTACCATACCCCAATGGAAATTTGATCTATTGTGAGGCCAAATGTGGAGTTTGAAATTTAATTAAAGATAGGATATGTGCTTAGAATCATGTATTTTGGTGTGATTTTCAATTTTGAAATTTGTATGTTTCCTTTTATATATTATTTCCATTTATTTAAAATGATTTGGCTTTTAACTTTATTGATCACGTTGATGAAGTACTATTGAAACAGGGCTAAGAAGAGTATAGAGTCAACTGGGTCAACTATATACTATTGGATAGAGGCTAAGAAAAGTACAAAGTGAATTGGGTTGACTATGTATTGATGGACATAAGGGATAATAGATTGATAAGAGACACATTCATGATGGTCAATTGTGGACTATTGGCATGATGAAATATAGATTCTATAAGAAACTATATTGACCAGAATGATAGTGTTCTAAAATATAGTAAAATTTTGTAATATTAATGATGTAAGAAGTGAAAGTAAACACACAAACAATTGGATAAATGTGATTGATCCAATTTGGGCACATAACACAAAACCTATCACCAATAATGGCCAATGCAAGTTTTTGTAATATAACACATAATGATCAGAGAGAAAGTGGTTAACTAATAAGTAAATTATAACTAAGTGTTCATCCTATGTGTGTTATTATATTATTATAAATTATTGAGTTAAGTGTGATATAAAATCTAGTTGAAAATAGTGAACTAGAAAGTAATCTATGGATGGTTTCAAGATGTTTAGGTTGAAAGGGATCCATGTTGGCAATGGTATTGGCTTGGTTTTGGGACCTACCCCATTACTTCACAATCCCATAGTGATAATTGTGTCATGTGCTTTTCCAATATATACCATTAATCACATATTTATAGTTGGCCATAAAACCAAGTTGACTTCTCACTTGGTGATGAAATCCAAGTAGATAGGCCTTGGGAAGACAAGTGTTAAATGTGTTTTGAATATTGTGTAATTTATTAGTGTGTGCAAAAGAGAAAAACAATGTAAATAAATGGTAATTTAAATTAAAAAAACTTATTTAGACTATGTGAGTTACTCTAATCATATAAACAATTGAAAATGAAAGTGGGAATTAATTACTAGAAAATAGTTGTTAATTCCCAAATTTAGAATACTACAGAGTTAGTTTAGATGACACTAAATATAAATAGTATATACCAGAGATGATTGGGTTATTAATATTTTGTGGAATAAAAAGTATTTAAGAATAGATTCAAATAGGTTGACTTAAAATTTTAGACAAGATACATGCTACAAAACTAAGTTGACCAGGTTGGCTTAGTTTGCTTTAGGGTTGCAGTTTTAAAGACTGCTAACTTGAATAAAAATTGAAATGAATTATTGAAGTGATAGAAAGAGAAAGAGAGGAACCTTGATGGGTTGGAAGATGATTAATATTGAAAATTTTATGTTGAAGTTCCTTTAATGATGATTTTGAATTTTGTAAACTAAGTAGACTAGTTTGACCTAAATCTACAAAACCCGATGTGTTGAATAAAGATAAGATGACTGGTCGACCTCTTCAACTTAGTTTATTGATCTTAATGTTGACAAAGAGAATAAGATTAATAAGTTGAGTTTTTTGACTAGTATTCTTATCTAGAACTAAATAAGAGGATTGTGTCAACCTATTCAATCTAGGAACCTATATATGATGAAGACTTACATAGATAATACATAGTGATTTTGATGTGATTATGTGTTAAACCTTCATACATAAAGTTATAACTATATTGAATGGTTTGATATAGTATCAAAAATATATAAAAATAATAATATCATATAACTTAAATCATGAAATAAAACATGCAAGGGTTAGATTCACGTCAGGTTTACCAAAATGTATGCAAGGGGAAATGTAGTAAATCTATAAATCAATCCTAGATCAAAGAAAATAAAGCCTACTTACACTTCTAATTGGGGATACATTAGATAATCAAGGTCGTGAATAATATGAATATAGTATAATTAGCCAAGGTATATCTTACCACAATGATATTGCTAGGGAGGGTTATAAAGCCTTTAGTTAAGCAAAATTATGAAAATACCCTAAATAGATCCTATGTTTTTATATTCAATATATTAATAACAAGTAAAGTATAATCTAGTGCTCATCAAAGTTTGTGCCACAAAGTGGGGGTAATAAACATGAAAATTAAACATGCATAAGATAATCATAATTAAGCTATGTATAGGTAAAACCCTAATGCATGGAGAGAGAAATATATTCAAAATCCATTACTTATGCTACTTCTATCTACTAAAGAGAGAAGCAAAGTTAGAGATAATTACCTTGAAGATGAACCTATCGAGACTAAAAACTTTCCCTTGAATAGAGGTTCTTTGCAAGAGGTTATTATGGTTTGTATAGATCATTAAGAAAGGCTAAGGCATCTAAAACTTCTCCACAAGAAAAGATTATTTTCCAGGTATAAACCCTAAGCTAATAATCCTCAATAATAATGGTGGAAGAGCAAATTATAAAAAATATTAAAACAATAATTAAATCTTATTGTATCTCTAATAATGGAAAAATGAATATGTTTATATAGGTGGATCTAACCCTAAACCCTTTTGAAAGTTTAGGTTGACTAGGTCGACCTAGTATCATAATTGACAAAAATAAACTACTTCATGGACTAGGTCGGCCATGGGCCAACTTAGACCATAATAAATTTTACCAATAAGAATACAAGGTTTATGGGGCTGACTATGTAATGTAAACTGTCAAAATAGGTTTTAGGTTAGGGAAGGGATAAATGAGTGTGGTAAATGACTATATGAGGGTGTAAAATAGGAGGCAAATCTTAGGGGAATGGTTTTAGGAGACAAGTGTGTACATATAAAGTGGAAAAAATGGACAATAATCTTAGAAATCACCAATGATATACCCACCCCTTTCCCTATGCACCGCTTAGGTCGTATACTTGGGGAGATTAATATGTGACGTGTTTATGCAAGATATAAAGCATAAATAATTGACAAAGTTTGAAAATATTATATAAACACTAGGACTCTTATTTGTGCTTATTTAGATTAATCATGGTTGAACATATTGGACTTTTTAATGTCAATGAAATTGAAGGGGTTTAGATCATGATATCTTATTTTTCAAAGTGTTAACCCAATCCCCCTTTATTTATTTTATTTATATGTAAAATGGATTAATAATTGTGCCCAATACATGGTTCTTATTGTAGACTTGTTTACAAAATTTATTTAACTGAAGTGGTGTTGTCAAGTAATATGTGAATAATTGACTAAATTAGACTCAAATCGTAAAGGACTATTATTTACAATAGTGTGTAATTTCCTTATGTTCTATATTCCTCTTGTTATATATATTTTATCACTCAAATCCATTTGAAAAAATAGTTTAAATGTTTTGATTAGTTACACATGATTTTTCCATGTGAATTAATTTCAATATATTACTGGAGATGTGATGGTTTATACATACATACATACATATATATATATATGTATATATATATATATATAATTTAATCCATCTAATGTTAGTTATTGATGTCATATGTCATCCTCCCACATATACACTTTCCTTGATTATACATCCTTTTATTTGGACATTTGATATGCTTTGGGAAAGATGCAATATTTCCAATGTATTATCATTAATGGTTTTTAATGACCATAGATTGTCCTTTGTCCATAACTTAGTTATTTTTACCTCATTCCCAAACTTAATTGATGATCCTTGCGTACACATTATAATCTATCTTTCCCTCAGGATGGATTTGATTACAAATCACACTCTATGACTTTGACTTTTCAATGTTAGTTTTGATGTCTTATGATATAGAAATCAAGTTGTAAAAACATTCAAAAACCTAAAACAAAAAACAAGAAAACAATATGTTAATAAAAAAATATTAAACTACATGGTTCTACTCAACACTCTCCCTCATTTTTATGTGATAATTGATAGATATTATTGATAGTAAGGCTTAAGATTGTATGTAAGTGAAAGTGAAGATGATCAATAAATAAATCCTATCTTAGAGAAGATAAACCAATTAACTATACCACTATTAATAGTCAGATAATCAAGGTCATGACCACCTAAGAGATCTCTTATCATATAGTATGGATAAAGAGGGTTCCAAAGCCTCTAGTCAAGCAACACCACACAATAACCCTAGATAGGTTTTGATATTCAATGTAATAATAAAATAAATTAAATATAATATAGTGCTCACTAAATATTTTGTCATAAATGGGGTATAAGCTTAAATAATAAACATGCAAATAATTACTCTACTCAGTTCAATGTAGAGGTTATCCTAAGTAAGAAGAGATAATACATTCATTATACATTATACATGTAAATCTATATACTCAAATAGAAGAGTGAGAGTTAGGAATAATTGTATTGAAGATGAATTAGTTGAGCCCCAACCTCTCCCTTGGACAATGGTTATTTTGAAGAGGTTATTGTGTATTATTAAAGAAAATAAAGATGAATAATGGACTATAGTCTAGCCAAGGACATCCTAGTTAATCTCAAGCCTTCACAAGATAAATGTTCTCCTCCAAGAAGTATGAAACCCTAATCAGTGAATCCTCAAGTAGAATAGTAGATAAGCATATAAAAAAGAACAAATGAATGATTATCTCTATTAGAAATTAGGTGAAATATGTGTATATATAGCCTAATTTGACCCAAAACCCTTCTATAATTTTAGCCAATGTAATTGGTCCAATTGACCTAGTTAGTTAGGATAATATAACCATTAGGTCCTAGAATAAATTGTTTGGGATAACTTAGTCCTGTAACATGCTCAATTCCTAGAAATAATCTCACCCAATAAATTAATTTTGATAAATTAGTAAAAATAGGTTTTGTCCTAAGTAGGGGCTATTTGAGGTAGTGAAATATTTGAACAGTGTAAAGGGGTGTCAAATCTTAGGGAAACATATATGGGGGGTTTCTATTGGTTTTAAATGATGGTATAAGGAGAAAAACTATTGTGAATCACCAAAGGCCTGCCCACCACACGCTTTAAGGTGTGCACTTAGAGAAGTTGATACTCGATGGATTCCCATAAGAGAGAAAGCATCTGTAATTGATAAATTTTTAAGATATTGTGTGTATACATATACCCCAATCAAAGTTCATCACATGTCACACAGTTATAACATGGGATGGTTCTTTTTGAGAATAACATAGCAAACAAACAAGGTTGAGATAAATAAATTTTAGTACAAAGCAATAAGATAATTAAAAGGAAAGAATTGAAAAATATGTACCTTTACTTACCTTATTGTTGTAGGGTTAAAATGTTGTGAGAGAAATAGAAAGGAGACCAATGTATGGAAAATTAGGCAAACCTGTAAAATAAGATAAAATTTATTTTATTTTTTGTAAAAATAAATATAGTATGTAGAAAAATTCTCTACAAGGTCAAGATTCACGGTTTGGAAAATGAGCTAGTATAAATAAAGTTATGAGAAATATTCATAATCTAGTTGTAAATAATTGATAGGTAAATAATTTTGAATGTTGAATATAAATAGGGTAAAAGTTTGTTCATTTTTAGTTTTGTTAATTATGATGAAATATATCTCTAAGAGACCTAGAGGAGCCCAGAGAGTGATCATGGTAAGGAGATGACATGTGTGAGTTAGAGGATGCCTAGTAATGGCATTGGGTGCAGTACAAGTGATGCATTAAATCAAAATTTATGGTTTTTTTGCTGAAAATTAAGATAGATATGAAAAATTAGATGTTATGTGAAAAACATGTAGTGAAATTGGCCATAAGAAATTTTTAGGTAGAGTAGGAATTAAGTGGGTCAATGGGTAGGAAGTGGTAGGAGCAATAAATGCCTCGGGAATTTATGGTAAATAATAGAAAAATTTCCACCTTTTATGAATAGAATCAGCTTAGCAAACTTAATTGAAAAGGTTAAGGGTGATGAAAGGGGTTTAATTCATAATCAAGGGTTGATTTAGTATTGTTTTATATGGTTGACTATGTAGTAGAAATTTAATTTAGTTGGAAAGTTGAAGTGGTCAACTCAGTACATCTTGGCCTATTTAGTATTGAAAGAGGGTGGCCAAAATAGTTTGTGAAAATGGTATGAATACATAGGAGAGGGCCACTATAGTTTGACAATATGGGTAATAGGGCCAAATTAGTACAAAAGTGGCAGAATATATATGTTAATAGGGCCGATTTTAGTAGAAAGGTGGTTACTATTGGAGCTGATAGGGATGACTTAGTATAAAGTGGCCAACTATGTAGGAAATAGGAAAAAAATAGCAAGAATAGGTTGATGAAGCAGTTAATTTGTAAAATTAAATATTTTTTTAATGTATTTTCATGACTTTTTTATTGAATGTAATACATTCTATGTTATATGGCATTTTTTTAGATGTGATAGGTATTTTCATGCCTAGTGGATGTAGCATGGTTGTTAGACTTTCTAGAGAGAGTATCATATAATTATCATGATTGGTTGGCTTCTATATGGTTTCAAAGCATTATGGATATGTGTTGTATCTTCCTAAGTATTGACTTAGTCATCATGCTACTTAGAGCATGGGAGTGACTAACCAATAATTTATAGTGGGAGGTGGATGGGGACACTATAAAGTTAGGGATCAAATTGGAAGATTTCCATGTTCTACTTGGATTACCCATAATATCTTATTAGATTATGATCTATGGTTCCCTAGAGTTTAAGGCTGAGAGGTGAGCCTTTGCTCTATGCGAAATAAGGTTAAAGAAATATCTTATTAGATTATGAGTGTGCTTGTTTAATGTCTATATATCAACCATTTCAAACATCCAAAAGTTTATGATAGGGATTGTGACATCATGTGTTCTTTTTCACAAATTAGATGAGAAGGTCTCATTGTATGTGGTGGCCTCATGTTAGTCTATTTTGGAATAAGAAACTCTATATGACCTCAAATTAGTGTTTTGGGTGCAGTTGGTGCATGATAAGTATGGGATGCTATCTATAGGGAAGAAGACCATGGGCCCTATGATTTTGTTGAGAAATTAGATATATTAGAGGTTCTTAATATACCAATCGATTGGGTTTCCCCATGTTATGGATTATTGGCTTCCTCATATGACGAGGTGGTTACAAGACCATGTAGTATGGGTTGTGTCACATAACCCATCACTATAAATAATCACACATGGTGAGATTATATGGTATCCATATACATATATTGATCTAGTTGGCCATATTAGGCTATTGTTTCTATTGTATTAAGTCTATCTCACATTACTTAACATTATACCTGGTGGGTAGAGCCATACCCTATCACTCATGTTCCTATATAGTTTGGCCTACCATATCTAATATCTCCTATAGTAGTGTTTGATATGTTGGCATGACATGCTAGGGATCTGAGGGGTAGAGGTGGTGTAGGATCACTAATGAATATACCTATGATTTATTCATGGTAAGGGAGACTATGGATAGGTTAGGCTCAACAATAGAGGGTAGCTAAATTGGAGGCTAAGGAGGTAGATATGGTAGATTTGAAGATTGTGGATGATGAGGGTGAGGGTGAGGATGTGGCTACTACTAACCCAAAATAATAATGATAGTTTCTTATATGGGCATAGAGGAGATGTAGATGATGATGGATGGTACAAGTGATATAAGAGGTAGTAGATGCATAAGGAGACCCTACAACATATGCTACATAGAGTTAGCTATAGAGAGATAGATTCAAAGAGGACATCAACATGCATAGGTTATTAATATAAGATTTTCATCTAATCATAGGAAGATTACATTGGAGCTTGTAGGTAGTCATGCCAATGGGGAGAATAGTGTTGGTAAGTAATGGTTTGTGTTTTGAGTATTAGATAAATCACTAGATGCTTAGTTATATATTTTCTTTTTGTATATATATATATATATATATATATATATATATATATATTTCTGTGTGTGTGTGATAGAGAGATATATAATGTAAACTTAGGTTTTATTTTACAAATGATATTAAGATTTTAGGTGGGGTGTAGTAGTTCGGGATACATGCTATGACATTTTAGATGGGATGATATTGCATCATGATACTGCTACCATGGAGGATCCTATTAAACCATTTTACACATCATATGTTAGTTGGTTTACATTGGTTGGTTAGGCGATTTGAGCGATACAAACATGAGGGGATGGTTTATAACTACCCATGGATATGGAGATGGAGAGGCATGATCTTGGTAGATATTTCTCTAGGATCAAGTTGATCATATGGCCACTACTATAGAGCTTAGATGTGTACAGGCCTAGGTTTCCAATCTATAGGGATAGGTTGATGGTCTTAAATCCCATACTACCTTATTATAAGGAAATATTCATAGGGGTCAGTCTCATGCATCTATGGGTAGTGTGGACTGACCACCAAATAAGAATGATAGAGCATAGTCATAGAGCTATTTGATATTATTTTTATACTATGTATTATGTTTTGTGATATCAACCTCTTCATATATATGGATATGAACATTTCTTAGCTTATGAGTTATAGTTGAAATAAGGATGTATGGATGTTTGTGGTTATTTTAATTTTAGGACATGTGTTTTAGGATTAATGTATATTGTATAGGATGTATTATTTATTTTCTATCATTATGTGAGATACATGCATGGTTAAAAAATAAAACATAAGATTTGAAGAAGTAGGTAAATAATAAAAAAATGTAATACACATTAAATCATGATGGGAAATGTGTAAAATAAAAGATGAAAATATAGTAAATGTTAAAATGAAAAAAATAGAAAATGTTTGTAACAATGTAAATTGAAATAAAAACATACCAAATAAAAACAAGATAAATATACTAAGTCAAGATGGGAAGTATGAAAAATTTGTAATAAAATGGAAAACATATTTTTTCAAATGTTTGAAAACTAAGCACACTGAATCAAAATAAGATGAGTCATACTAAGCCAAGATGAGAAGTATGATTTTTTTTTAATAAAATGGAATACATGTTATATCAAATGTTTTAAAAGTAATCATACCAAATAAAAACAAGATAAATCATATCAAATCAAGATGGAGAGTGTGTAATTTTTTTAATAAAATGGAAGACATGTTATCTCAAATGTTTGAAAAGTAATCACACCAAATTAAAACAAGATAAATAATATTAAATCAAGATGGGAAGTATGAAAAATTTGTAATAAAATAGAAAGCATGTGAAATGAAAAACATGATTTAACAAGCAAAATTGATAGTTATTTATGTGATGAATGGTATAGGAGTATTTATGAATATTTTATGAGGAATGCATGGTCTTATCCATAGTATTATATTACAAATCATGTTGGGGTCTAGTATGGGTTGTATAAAAACAAGCACGAGCATAGGATAACTTCTTTTGCACTCAACATTTAAGCACTCATCTATGCTAACATCAAATCACATAACTCATAGTCCATATGCACTCAACTGAAGCACAAATGAGAAGGAATTATGGCCTGATTTGGACTAATTATGCCATGGCATGAGGATTCAAAGGGGGAGCTCAAGAAATGAAACATAAACTTATCTAAGTGGTAGATCCATAGGACTAGGCCTATTTTGGGGTAAGCTCAAGGTCCTATAGGCTCTAAGAGGGTCACAAGACTAATTTGATTCAAGTTGTCCTCTATACTTAATAGATGCATATTAAACAAAGGGTAGGTTTACAAGAATAGATATATACCCATTTTTCATGTATAATGATGTTGACATCAAGAAATTACAAAGACTCCATTAAAATTTGAAACTAGTGAAATACAACAACTTCATATCAGTATAACTAACCAAAATGCGACATAACATAAACTTAATTTCAACCCATGGCAATACTATGAACATGAAAACCAATAAAAACTAAAATTTACTTTAAATCAACACCATCACTAATTATTTAAAGTAAATAATAATATTTTAAATCCAAAATGATACTACCTATAACATAGAAGCTCATAGGTGAGCTTGGGTACATATAATTAGAGCAAGAGTAGCCTCCATTCTATATCTAATCCTAGCCAAAGCTCTAGGTGACGTTAATGGATGATGGAGGAAACTCTAAAGGGTGTGATTGAAAAATAATTTCACCAATAATTCACTACAATAATCTTGGTCACCCATTTTTTGATCTCAAACTCTTTATATAGGTCTTAAAGAGTATCTTTACCAGGGGGAGGCTTTAAGCGAGTGTTGAACTAGAGTTCTACCATCATAACTACTTCCTTCATGATCCCATGATTCCCATGATCCACTTGACATATTTATTTATATATTTATCAATGTCCTAATTATTTGAGAGTTGGTTTGTTATCAGTTAGTTGGTGCATGTTTTGTGTTGCATCCTCCAGTTGGCTATCAAAACTATTAGGATAACTACTTGCCAAAATAAGTATACATGTTAAGGTGGATATTAGGTTGGCACAAAATATCCATCAAACCAATGTTTGGGGCCCAAAATTACCCCATATAAAAATCCTAGTCCTCCCTCAGACTATGCCATCAAATTTTTAGGAGCACAAAACTCAAGCACATTCTCTTAGATTTATACACTAAAGTCCTTAAAGTCCTTTATGGATAGGTTGATCTCATTCATGCCACTATTAGTTTAGATTGAATTAATAATGAGTCTATTTATATATACTTTATCCAACTCCTTTATGAAAGCTTCTAGGTTGGCTTGCACCTTTGCCACACTTCCATATAAAATCTCCCCTTGTTCATAGGCCTTAGTCTATAGGGCATGGAAGAGTTCTTCCAAGATCCTCTTCTTAGCCTTGATCTAATTACTCAACTCATCTATGTTTCCTATGATTTATGTCCTTTTTTCCTTGCTTATGGATTAAACCTTTATCATCAGCTTCTCATTCTCATCCTTTGTTTACTTCAAGCATGCATTTATCACTGAGGCTTGGTTGGAGAAGTTAAAAAAGATTATGTCTGTTATATCTTCTCCTTCATTATGATTAGTGAAAATATCCTTTAATTATTAGAACTTGTTTGATAACTAATTATTTAGTGTGAGGTTGGGGTCTTCCTCTTCCTCTTCTTATTGCACTGGCTTGGGTTAGAGACTTTGGAGCATCTGCTCTACCAAAACACAAATTTTATCGACCTATGAAAGGTCTAAGGTGTTAACAGTTATCAATAGAGATGGCTCAAACACCTCTATGCACTCATAAAGTTATAGTTTTAACTTATTTTCTTTTTCTTTCTCCCTTGCTTCCTAAAGGAGTTTCTTTAGTTTAAGTAACTTGCTATCATTTATGACATTTTAACATGTTACTTTCGTAGACATTAGTATTAGTGCATTTCTAGATTGGAATAGGTTCATGTCTTGGGGGTCAACAAAAAGATATTTTTATCCTCCCTAAGTATCCTCTAGGCTTTAAATTGTAGCCTTTGGCACCTCAAAATGGGGATCCTCCACATAATATTCTAGTACAAATGAAAGTTTCTTGTGTGTCCTTATCATGGTGGCTTTTAGGAGCATGACTTTATAAAAATATAGTTCCTAGTCCTCCCAATATTTAATCAACATTTATATAATGTTGAGATATTTTTATCCCTTTAAGATGATGATTTTTTCTTCCATGTTCACTTCTTCCCCTTCAGTGGCACCATCTCTCTTTTCAGTGTGATCCTTCATCAAACTTCTCCCTCTTGTCCATTTCTTCATCCTAAGGATTCTCAATATTTATTTAAAGGTTCATACCTTCAACATTAGGGTCACCTTGTTGATACTAGTACTCATCAACTATCCCATTTATTGTTTCAAGGAACCATCATTGCCTTCTTTTGGTTCAGACAACCCTTCACTACTTGGGGGTTCTTTAGTAGTTTCTTTTGTTTGTCTGGTAGAGCCACTTGGAGTCTATTTGATTACCTCTACTTCTATTTTTGCACTTGAGGGTAATTTTGGGGACCTCTTCTCCAACTCAACCTTCTTTTCTTAAATTTCAATTTTAAAATTTTCTTCAAGTGCCAAATCCTATTTTATATGTCACCGAGACCCATATTCTTGTATGTTACTCTTTTTTCCTGTATAGATTAATGGGCCATTAGGGATTGCATATATTTGGACATTGGAATTATATTATTTGGTGGGATATTTATCAAGGTTACACCAAAGGTAAGGATTTACATTTCATAAGTTTCTTTTATTGTTGTGGCCATGCCACTTTACAAGGCCTCCTAGATGTTTTTAGTGTTAAAACCCTCTTCACCTTCCTATATTCTTAGGATATAAGTCCCTGCCCTATCTTATTTAGTTTCTTCTTATATTATAGGTTTTAGGGCCACCTCTTTCTCCATATCCTAAAGTGTCTTAGTAGGGAATGCCATAGGTCCCTTAGTATTTCTTGGATTCCTACTGGAAGAAGCACCCCCTTGCTTGAATGTTACCTTCTTTTTTGACATAGGTGGAATTATTGGTTCCTCAAAGGTTATCTTTAGCTATATGAGCTTTGTAATTTTCTCTAGTTTTTCACTATGCTTCATCTAGAGTGACTTTACCTAGAATTTTGGCACATCTTTTCTTCCATCACTAGCTAAGAAGGGGTACTCATCATCATTGTTAATATCTCCACCCTTATTGCATGTATTCATCTCATAATATAAGTTGAAAATTTTCCCATTGATTATAACCCTCTTGAAGGGACTAATGTCAGGTATATTTTTATCATCCTCGTCATCCTTGGCTGCATTGGTTCCATGGCATAGAAATTGGCACTTCATCATCTTCCATTCAAAATCTATGGCCTTGGTATGGATGTCAATTTGATGTGCATTTAGTATCCTCTTAATCACCATCATGAATTATTTGTGTAAAAACACATAAGGCAATCATATCCAACCTAAAAGATTTCCTTCTATGAGTGTTAGGTATTCCAAACATAAGTGTTACATCACAATAAAGGTCACCATTCCCATAAGTTGTTGAGGGATTTATTATGGGATGTGATACTCCTTTCCAAATTCCTCTACATACTTTTTGAACCATCCCTACACTTTGGTTTTGTAATTATGAAAAAAAATTAGGTGGTAGATGTAGTCTTGGTGCTTCACTACTAGGGATTTATGATTTGGTAGAAACACCCATATGTGGTCATCATCAACATCTAGAAAACCTATCTTGTTCATTAAAATTAGGATAAGTATATACCCTTAATAAAAAGTATTATGTGCTTGATGTCATTATTGTGCATTCTTTATAATATCTCTATGACAAACTTGGAGATGTTGAAGATTTCTCCCTACACCATATGGTGGGCAATGAAAAGGAAGTTTTTTTTTATGTCTGACCATCAACCACTAGGGAAAATTTTGGCACTTATTAGGTGCACTACTACCCTTATGGTTTGGTCTTGAATGTATTTTATGGGGAATGAAAATCTTGACTTGTAATATCTCAAGAGCTTTCCGACCCTCTCCACTTTTATAACAGCTCCATCATCTCACTAATATTCATACTTGAGTAAGGTATCCCTATGGTTTTACTTCTAATGAAATTACTTATATATTCACATAGAATGATTTTATATTACATAGAATAAGAAAATATGAGATATTACATAGTGATAATTGATAGTAGAATAGAATATTAGATAATATAGCAAAGGCACTTCGAGGGGGAAACCTCCACAATAATGCACTAATAGTAGAATACTTCATGTGATGATTAAAGACTAACCACTACCTCTTATATATAGTCTACTTAGCCAAGGTTATTCTATAGGCTGACCTATCTAAAAACATAGAGAAATGTAACAAGTAAATAAAAGAGGTATGTAAGCCATAAGTCGGCCACACATATCCCTAGACACACCAATGGTTAAGGGCATAAAAATCCCTTCCCATTCAAAACAATGTTGTCCTCAACATTGTGTCAACTTTTGATGCTACTTCAAAAATGCTTCATCCTCCCAAGTGGCATCTTCACATGGCAGATTTTTCTATTTGATCAAGTATTTTGTAATTGCTCTAGAACATAGTTGTTTGGTGTACCGTTGAAGGATCACCTCAGGATCAAGAATAAATCTTCCTTCCTCATCCAATTATGGTAATTTTTTTTGAATGGTAACTCTATGTCCAATGACTTTCTTAAAGTATGATACATGAAATACTGGATTTATGCGATTGGATAAAGGAAAATGTAACTTGTAGGCCACACTGCCAATTTTATGCAAGATCTAATAAGGCCCATAATACTTAGGGGACAGCTTGTTATCCTTTTTTAATTTCTTTAATTACATCTATTTATATGGATATAAGTGAACAAAGACCCAATCACCAATGTCAAACTACCTCTCACTTCTATGTTGATCTGTTTGTTGCTTCATGCAATTCTAGGCCATAGCTAAATTTTCACGTAAACTTGCAAGGACCTCCTATTGATGGTGAATATGTTCTTCAACTACATGAACCTTAGGATGGACCTTTAAGGTTGAAGTGATGGATGGAGGGTAGTACCCATATAGTGCCACAAAAGGAGACATTTTTAAATAACTATGAACAGAAGTATTATACCACCATTCAACAAGTGGCAACTAATGAACACATTTATCTTGTTTATCAGAAATAAAATAATAAAAATATCTTTCCAAACATTTTTTGACTAACTTAGTTTTTCTATTAGATTGAGGATGATAGGATGAACTATGAGCCAATTGAGTACCTAAACATGTAAATAACTTAGTCCAAAAATTACTAGTAAAGATGGGATCTCTATCACTAACAATGATCTTAGAGGTCCCATGCAGTTTTTGAACTATATTGAGAAATGCAGAAGCTACTGTACTGGCAAAAAATGGCTTGGATATTGAAAAAAAATGATCATACTTATTGAGATGATCCAGAACAATGATGATAACATTTTGACCATCAGATCTTGGCAACCCTATAATGAAATCCATAAATACATCTTCCCAATGATAGCTAGGGATAGATAAAGGCTATAAAAGACCTAAAGTTTTGATGGTTTTGCCTTTTTTTTGTTGATAGATCATAAATTTAGACACATATTTTGGACATCCCCCTTGAAACCTTCACTAAAAAAATCCCGCTTTATCTTGTGACAGGTTTTCAAAAATCCTGAATGACCCCCAATTGGAGTTGCATAAAGTTCTTAAAGGATTTTTTGTTTAAGAAGATAATTCTTACATAGGTACAATCTATTTTTATACCATAATGAATTACCTTTCCATGTGAATTTTTCAAATCCATCTAAACCTTGCTAAATATTTTGAATCAATGCATGAGTAGTACTATCATGTTCCCATTCTGATCATGTTTCCTCTAGCCAATTTACCTAAAAAATGGTTATGGCACATAACAATGCCTCAACTAATTCATCTTTTCTAGATAGTGCATCTACCACCACATTGTCCTTTCCTCTTTTGTATACTATCTAAAAATCATAGCCTAGTATCTTAATTACCCATTTCTATTGCTCTTCAGATGACAACCTTTGTTCTAAAAAATATTTAAGACTATCATGATTGATTTTTACTTGAAAGTGATGACCCATAAAATAAGGTCTCCATTGCTTGACTGCATAAAAAATGGACATCATTTCCTTCTCATAGATGAGTTTGTGCTTATTTTTACCCTTGAGTCGATGAATTTCAAAGGACTATGATCTACCTTCTTACATGAGTACAACATCCATACCATACATAGATTAATCACATTCATCCATAAAATTCTTAGAAAAATTAGGAGTGGCCAATACTGGAGTAGTGCGCATAGCCAATTTCAATTACTCAAATGCTTAAGTAGCTACATGAGTCCACTAAAAGGAGTCTTTATTTAACAAAGAGGTAAGTGGGGCTACAATACTACCATAATTTTTGATAAATCTGTGATAGTAACTAATAAACCCCAAAAATCCATGAAGTTATTTGAGTGTCTTAAGAATTGGCCATTCCACCATTACTTGGATTTTTTCTGGATCCACTTTCAATCCATAAGACACCAAATGACCCAAATATTCAACCTCACCAGCCCCAAAAGTACATTTGGAAGGTTTGGCATACAATTAATTTTGCTCTAAAATGGAGAGTACATATTTCACATGTTGCAAATGGTCTACCCAAATTTTACTATAAATGAGGATATCATCAAAGAATACCAGAACAAATTTCTTCAAAAATGGCTTTAAAATAGTATTCATCAAACTCTAAAAAGTAGATGGTGAATTTGTTAGGCCAAAAAGCATAACCAAAAATTCATAATGGTCCTCATGAGCCTTGAAAGCAATTTTAGGTATGTCTTCATCATGGATCTTGATTTGATGATACCCACAATGAAGATCTAACTTGGTAAAATAAAGATCACCATTTAATTCATCAAGAAAATCATGAATGATAGGAATTGGAAACTTATCTTTGATAGTGTACTTGTTGAGTTCTCTATAGTTAGGGCACATCCTCTAAGTCTCATCTTTCTTTCTCATAATGATAACTGGTGAAGAGTATTCACTTTGGCTATGGAGAATGATTCTTGCATCCAACATTTCTTATACCATATTTTCAATTTCATTTTTTTGGGCATAGGGATACCTATATGGCATAATGTTGGGTGGTGTACTACTAGGAATAAGTGTGATAGCTAGAGAATATTTGTCATTTGATGGGAGCTAACAAGTTGGAGAGATTTAGCCTTTAATCCTCTTATCTCAAATGTACTTTCTTTAAAATGAAAATGCATGAATATTTCTTGAAAATTCATCTCAATAGTGCCCAAAGTGGTGAGCCACTAGACTCCCAAAACAATATCAGCTCCACCCATCAAAATAGAAAACATAAGATAATATAATAAGTAGTCTCCCATGGCCAAATTAATACTATGACATTTTAATAAATAGATAATAGTACCACTATATACAATCATAACCTAAAATTTTGGAGCTAGATAAATGAAACAATTCAAATGAGCAGCCTACTTACTGTGGATGAAGTTGTGTGTGCTCCTAGAATCAATCAAGATAGTGACCTCCTATTTCTTAAGGAAACCCATCACCTTAAAATTTTGGGGAGTAATAATACATGATAGGACATGGCATGAAATAGTAGGCTAAGAGTTTTTAGATTCCTCCTTAAAAACTTCTACCTTTGCATCATGTACTTCTACATCATCTTCATCATCATTAGCACCTTTAACGTAAAATAGCTTCTTTTCAGCACAATGATGGTCTTTAATCCATTTGATGTCACAACCATATCACAACCCTTTGGCTTGCTTCTCCTCAATTTTTCATTGTGTTAATTTGGTGGGTTTTGGAAATGATGGTGTTAGAATGTTATGATCATGACTAGTAGTGAAAGTTTTCCTTTTGACCATCTCTTTTTCTTCTATCATACGTGCCTTAGAGATAGCTCCTAATATAGATGTTGGGCCAAACATTCAAACCTCATATTGGATGCTATCTTTGAGGCCACCCAAAAAAAAATCCATCAAATTTCTCTCAATGATATTTTCCACCTGTAAAGAAAGATTTTGAAATTATTGAATATAATCTTTCATAGGTCCTATTTACCGTAGCTTGGCTAATTGGCTAAAATAGTTCTCATAGACATTATTATAATAATGAGCTATCAAATTCTCAATAAAAATAGTCCATGTAATAATAGCACCATTCTTCTTATTTTGAGCAAATAACGAGTGATACCAAATGAATTGCTTAGGTTCCATATATAGGGATGCCACCATCACCCTCTGAGAAGAAGGGGTTTGATGTAGCTCAAATAAATTATCAATTTGGTTAATCCTAGTGAGAGGATCCTTACCATTGAAATTAATAATTTCCACTTTTGGAAACATCAGTTTCATACCAGTATGGGAGTTTTAGAGAGGAGGATTTGAATGTTGAAGTGAAGGGTTGTTAGGTTGAAACTAAGATGTGAAGGTAGACAATCGTGTAGTGATATACTATAATTCACTATGAACTCCATTAATCTCTTTGCACATCCTTGAAACATCAGCTTAGACTACAACAAATTCATCAATCCTTACCTAGTTTTTTATGTCCTTTTGAAGCTAAAAAATCTCTAGATCTAAAGTTCTAGATTCCATGTCATTGGCAGAAGGAGTTTGAGGAGTTTTTGGTGCCCCTTTTCTTCCCTGAGTTGAAATACCTACCATAAACAAACCCTAGGAGGGTGTTGACCTAGAAAAAAATGTACTAATAAATGGTATCATTGTGATGACCTTATCAAGACAAATCCAATGATTACCTTTGCACACTAGAGTAAAATTTTTGATACCCAAAAAGTGTATTGACAAAATATACCATTACGATCATCTCACTGAGATGAATCTAATTACTAAAAGTGTGCAAGGAGAAAAAAATTCTAGACATTTTTTTAAATATTTTTTTAAAAAAAAGTGTTTTGAGCAATACTGTGTTGATAGAAAAAATTAATTCTTCCCAGATTACAAGTTATGTTTTTTCTCTTTCAGTACTCCCAGAAGCCACACCTCACTAGATGTAAAAAAATATCATATGAAACTTGCCCAAATCAAATATCTGATACCACTTGTAATGAAATTACTTAGATATTTACATATAATGATTTTATATTACACACAATAAGAAAATATGAGAGATTACATAGTGATAATTGACAATAGAATAGAATAATGGATAAAATAGCAAAACCACTTCAAGGGGGAAACCTCCAAAATGATGCACTAATATCAAAATATTTCACATGATGATTAATGACTAACCACTACCTCTTATATATAGTCTACTTAGCCAAGGTTATTCCATAGGCCGACCTATCTAAGAACATAAAGAAATGTAACAAGTAAATACAAGAGGTATGTAAGCCATAAGTTGGCCACACATATCCCTAGACACACTAAGGTTAAGGGAATAACATTGATTATGTGGCTCTTGGAAATTATCATGTGCCATCTAATAAAATAGAACCAACCACCATGCATCCATGAGAGAAGTAAATGCACTAGGTCTTCTAGCTTGTCTAAGCTTGGAAACTCAAAGAGTTATGTTACACCCATGATTTTTAACTTGTCTTTGATGGAGATATCAAAGAGCATAGTTCCTTTCTTTATATTTTTGCCTATATCCACCATTGCATATTTATTCATCTCTTATTCATTACTTCCCATTCTATGTTTGTAGTCTTTTAACTTAAACACATGGGTGAAGGATACCCATTTTACCCCACCATGACTAATGATAGGTAATCCATTTCTTAGTCATTTATATTTTAATCATATTTGGATTAATCTTAGTGACATTAACTCCCTCTACAATTTGTACTTTAAATTTTATAATGGATTCGTCTCTCACTCCTTTTATTTTCTTCACATCCTTGTATGTTTTTAGTGATTTTGTGCTTAGTATTTGCTTCCCCTTCCTAAATATACTAGTGTTAAAGCATGTATGATTGACCCTATTGAAGCCCAAAATGGTATCTAGTCTACTTAATAGCTATGGGAAATGTGGCTATGTGTTTAGATTTTGAGATTCTTACCCCTTCAATGGTAGACTGGTTATCCTTCCAAAATCTCTACTTTCTCACTTATCCTTCAAATTTGGTCCATTTCCCTCCTTTTCAACTTAGGGTGAGACAATATCCTATTATCTCTTTTACTCACACTTAGAAAGGATGTGAGGAACTCATTTTCTCTTTCTAGTAGCTTCATCTCCTTGCTCTGATATCTTGAAAATAATAAGTAAACCCCATACCTTTGAAAAATTTGGTCTTATACCCTATTTTCATCTACAAAATAAATGGGTAACACCATTGCGATCCATGAATTCAACTAAAATTTATCACCATTGGGTGGGTGTTAGCTATAAAAATGGTCATTTCATTAGACTTTATTTATCTTGTCATGACCCTTGCCTTCCTTTTGGTTGCCTATGTGTAATGCTTTACATGCATGAAATTCAACCTCTTAGGTTCCATCTCTTATTTGATGTTGTGCTTACTTTTATGTGTGCCTCATTATCTTAGTTAGTTTCTCTATTTTATACTTTGACCTCCCCTAACTCATTAAAATCCTTGTGCTAGTCATCTAGTACCTCATTATCTTTTTTTTTTAATCTCTTAATGTACTTGTCAAAATTTACTTGTAATTTAATTAGCCTAGTAGATTTAACATGCACCCTAAAACTTAGGTGTCTATCCATAGGTACTTAAAAAGTGAATGGACTCAACTCACTCGATTGAATTCATATGAGTGTAAGAACCATGAATTTTATACTTTAGGCCTGATAATGTCATGCTTATTCAAAAAAAATAAAAGAAACAAAACATTAGACAAAGATATGGCTTATACCAATTTTATTATTATCATGATACAAATTGCCTAATTTTTGACCAAAAATATAACATTAAAGGGAGAAAGATCCATTCCATTTATGGTATAATTTCAATCTATTGTCATTGAAATGCTTGGGGATTATTTTATTGAAAAGTGTTCTCATGTGTGTCAAGGTTTATGTCATTAATGTCAAGGTGCATCGAGTATAGATGCATGGTGAGTTGTATTTGAGGTATGAGTTTATGTGCTTGATGTAAAAGGGAATCCATGTGACATGTGATAATTTTAAGGTAACCTAATGTCTCTTTTATTGAGAGTTAACTTGAATGAAACCTACTATCTCTTCTATTGGTTGATGTAAAAGTTGATGTCAAGGTTCAGGTCAGCTTGAAGTTGTTATTAATATCATAAAGTAGTATTATGGTCAAGTGAGCACTAAATCATGTTGATAAAAACGATTTTTGTTATAGTGGTGTGAGAGTTTTGTCTTAATATTTTTATTGTTTTATATATTTAAGGTAAGCATGTTTGATTACTAGTTCTTGAGTATAAGGTGACTTGAGAATCCTAGTCTATACTATGTGAGATGGTGTGCATAGTGAAGAAAGTAAGAATAATTTTATGAGAGGTTTTCTAAAATTGTGTGATCATGAAAGTAATGTATATACACTTTCATAAGTTTTTAAAGTTCAGTTGTCAAGTTTCATGTGCTTAAGAAGCCTAGACATGGCACTAGTCATGGTGTGTATAGTCCTTATGAGAAGGTATGAGTATGGTGACTTGGTAATATGAGTGAACATAGGCATGATTGGTTGTATAAGGTTGATTTAGCATATATATTAGGCATTATAAGACTCATGAGAGTCTCATAGTGATCCTATAGTGGTAGGACTTTTAGATAAAGTCTACAACTAGATCACTTCTAGACCCTACATGGCCTAATGAGGTATCATGATCTATTATTAAGACATATGATGCATGAGGTTTCTTTAGTATGTGAGAGTTTTGGAGAGTGCATGAAAAGAATAATTAATGTTATTTTTAATGCCTGATATGGTTTATAAGTCAAGGTCTAAGCAAGAAGAGAGAGTGTGTGTGGCCTAATGATGTGTCATGATCATATTTTAGAGTGTTTGAGCTTATGTAAGCATTGTTAGAGATGACGCATGTTGTAAGTGTTTCCATGTATTTTTACATCATGGTTTTCAATAAAATTCATGAAAAAGTGATTTTGAGGTCTCTTGATTACATATACTAAAGGCATACAAATCTTGAAAGGACTTTCAAGTGGTTATTGGCATGTGTAAAATCTACATGGGAACCTAAACTATTAAGGAGAGATAGGTAAGGGTCCTATATAAAAACTATAGGAATTGGATTTGAATTTAAGGGGAAATCCTTTATGAATAATCGTTAAGAGATGGTCATCATTAATTGATTTATCAAAAACATGTTTTGAAGGTTATCAAATCAATAATGTGATTGGTTTTATGCTAAGTCATCTAGGGGGTTGGTTCCTCCTTACAAGTTGGTACTTAGCTAGTGGGGTTTGGTGACCATGTGGAGTTGGTTCTCCACTAAATTATGATATTTTGACTTATAGGATTGTAGTCAATTTTCAAGGATCAGTGGTTTTTCTTATCCTTGAGGGTTTCTCAATATATTTTTTCTTGTGTAATATTGTTTTAGTTTTGTATGGGTGATTGATTATGCATTATTTGATCTATATGTTGATGTGATTGTTCATGACTGATAAGGAAGAATTGAAAGGAAGTATTATGACACTGATTTAACCCCCCCTCTCAATTATTTTTCTTCCAAAATTTGGTATCTAAGTACATCATTTGAATTATTTTTAACATCTTAAAGGAGATCTTAGAAACAAGGATGGCTAGTTAGCAAGCTCAAAGTGGTTTATCTATTAGTGAGTCTTCATTCTTCAATGGGACTAAGTATGATTTTTGGAGCATCATAATGAGGACATATCTAGTGTCAATGGACCCTAACATATGGTAGTTAGTTATGGATGGATACACTCCACCTCTTACACCACTAATTGATGTAGTAGGTAATAAGGAAAGAAAGAGCAATTCTAAGGCAATGAATACCATTCTATGTGGCTTATCATAGGTAGAGTTTATAAAGGTGATGCACTGTGAATCAGCCCAAGTGATATGGTATAAATTTAAGACTATATATGAAGGATACACAAAGGTGAAGATGGAAAAGTTACAAACCCACTAGAAATATTTTGAAATTCTAAAGATGAATGAAGATGAAACTATTGCATATTATATGTTGAAGATTGATGAAGTTGTCAATGTCATTAAAAGATTAAGAGAAGAAATGAAAGAGTCTATAGTTGTTCAAAAGGTATTGAAATCACTAACTCTTAAGTTTTATTTTAAGGTGTCTATATTAGAAGACATGCAAGATTTGGATAAGATCGATATGGATGGGCTTCATGTCATCTTGAATACTTATGAGATGAGAATAAATGAAGGAAGACCTTCCAAGAAGGAAACAACTTTCAAAGCTGAGAAGAGGTCAAAATATAAGAAGGTCAAAGATGAAGTATGTTCAGATGTTGATGATGATGAACTCATAGCCATGTTTGCTATAAAATTATGGTTTGGATTTGATAATTAAAATGGTAAGTTTCCTTTCAAATGTTTCAACTAGGGTAAGATTGGTCATTTTACATCTAAGTGTCCTAACAAGGATAAGAATGAGCATGATGAAGAAAATGATGAACATCATGTAGATGATAATAAGGTCTATAATCCTAAGAAAATAAGAAATATTTTAGGAAGTATGAAGGTAGGAAAGGGTCATTCAAGAATAAGAGAAGTTTCTATACCAAAGAAGATATTAACTCACCTGATGTAAGTGACACAAGCACATTTTATAGTGATGATGATAGTAATGAAAATGAACATGACAGCCATAAAACCTTATTCATGGATATGGAAATAGATAATGAGGGTTTATGAAAAGGGAAAGGCCTTATAGATGATGAATAATCATATGAAGATGATTTTGAAGTGAACCCTTAGGTAGAAATGGTGATTACTATAGAGGAGTTAACATTATAAATAATAAAGACTCATAAATTGAAGTCATTGGTTAATGACTATAAAGAGCATATTGGTTTATTTGAGGAGAGACTGAGTAACACATCCAAGGATTATGATGAGATCATCAATCAAATTGAAACACAAATGGAGATAGTCACTATTACCTTAAGAGCTAAAGAGGAAGAATGCACCAGGTATGGAACTAAAATAGAATATTTAAAATCTCATTTGGATCAATCATCTAACAAGTTGAATATCATTATGAAGTTTTAAAAGAGTATTGATGATCTAGATGACATCTTGAGTAGTCAAAAGTCTGCAAGTGATAATACATGTATTGGTTTCAAAGAATATTTAAAAGAGGTAGCTTAATTCAAGGTGAAGGCTAATGAAGACAATAAAGTCAATATGAAAAGACCAATCATACAACCTAACACTATAAGGTATGTTAATACATTCAATGGTTATTATTTTTCATGCAATCAGTTTGGTCATAGAGAAAGAGAGTGTAGAAGACTTTGTAAGAATGAATATGCATTGAATTATGAAAGGAATCATCAATCAAAAATTATGAATAAGGTTGTTTGAATCAATTTTCATAATGTGGGACACATTTCAATATTTTTTCCTAATAGAGTTAGAAGGCCATCAAGTCATAACAAGAGGTTTGAAACCCCTAGAGTACAACAAAGAAGTAAAATGAATGTATGAAAACCAAAGATAGTAAAGTTGAGTCATGATCAGTTTATAAGCCCAAGTGGATTATTTTCTATGATAGAGCATACTTGAAATAAGAAATCAAATTAGGAATGTTCATTATCAACTCAGATTATTGATCACACAGATGATGAAAAGGTCATGACAAGAGACTAATCAAGCCCAAAAAGATCTTGAAGGATATTTAGTCTTGTGAGAGCATGGAGATATAAGAATCTCCTAAGTTTGTGGTATTTTAGTGCCCTATAAATAGGATGACTCCATTAGGCTTCATGGAGACACTCTTCAATTAGAATAATCATGAAGTATGCTTGGTTTGAGTGGGAGATATTTAGGTTGTTCAAAATTTCCAAGTGTAGTTGTTGACAAGCATAAAAGAGTTTTTGAGAGTAGTTACCAAAGAGGGAGATTGAGTGGTTTCAAAATTTATGGTATGTTTGACCCTTTATCATTAATGTCAAAGGGGGAGAAAGTTCAAGAAGAAAGATTGATCAAATTGGGGGAGATGAGAGTGATCAAATTGAAGAATCTTTTACCATAAATGACAAAGGGGGAGTTTATTGAGAAGTGTTTCATTGATGTCAAGGTTGATGTCATTTGTGTCAAGGTGCATTTGGTAAAGATGCAGGGCATGTTGTCTTTAAGGTATGATTTTATGTGCTTGATGTAAAAAGGAATCTAGGTGACATGAAATAATTTTAAGGAACCTAATATCTCTTTTGTTGAGAGAGAATTTGAAGGAAACCTATTGTCTCTTTTATTCATTAATGTCAAGGTTGATGTCAAGGTTCAGGTCAGCTAGAAGTTGTTAATGTTTTCATAAGGAAGTATGATCATCAAGTGAGCATTAAATCATATTAATAATAAATAATTTTATTACATTGGTGTGAGAGTGTTGTCTAAAGAGTGTTATTATTTGATATCTTTGAGATAAGCATGTTTGAGTACTAGTTCTTGAGTATAAGGTGTCTTGAGAAGCCTAGTATAGACCATGTGAGATGGTGTGCATAGTGAATAAAGTAAGCACAATATTATGAGAGGGTTTTTGGAATTGTGTGATAATGAAAGTGGAGTATAGACACTTTTATAAGTGTTTAAAGTTCATTTTTCAAGTTTGATGTGCTTAAGAAGCCTACACATGACACTAGTCATGGCATGCATAGTCCTTATGAGAATGTATGAGTATGGTGACTTGGTAAGATGAGTGCACAAGGGAATGAGTGGTTTTATATTATTTATCAAGAATTAATATGAGGAATTATGTCACTCATGAGATTATTATGGTGAGATTATAGGGGTAAGACCTTCAAATCAAGTCTATAAGTAGATCCCTTCCAGACCTTGCTTAGCTTAATGAGGTATCATGATTAATTAGACATTAGTACATGGAAAGAATAATTAAGGTTAGTTTTAAGGCCTAATATGGTTTTTAGCTAAAGGTAGAGAGAGAGAGAGAGAGAGAGAGAGAGAGAGAGAGAGAGAGAGAGAGAGAGAGAGAGAGAGGCCATGATCATATTTGAAAGTGTTTGAGATTATTTAATAATTTTCATAGGTGATTTATGTCTTTTAAAGTGTGATCATGCATTTTGAGGTCATGGTTTTCAAGAAGATGCATGAAAAAGTGGTTTTGAGGTCTCTTGAGTACAAAAAATTAAGGCATGCAAACCCAAGAAGGACTTTTAGGTGTTCATTGGCATGTGTAACCTCTACATGAGAACCTAAGATATTAGAAAGATATGGGGAAGGGTCCTAGATAAAATATATAGTAATTTATTTTGAATTTAAGGGGAAATCCTTTATGAACAATCATTAACACCAAAACCTATGTCAAATCACTTTAAAACCCTAAAAAGGATCATATGTGAAAGATCTTGTTAAAAATAGTTCAGAATGGTTTTAAATGACTATAAAATCTATTGTAAGTTGTATTCAACTCTCCCAAGCACCTCCAATTGTAATTGAGTTATCAATTATGTGACTAGACCCTATAAGGAAATGCATATTTCTTGAAGATTTACTGTAGTAGTTAGAGTTAGCCAATTAAAAGTATGAAAATGGATAGAGGATGAATTTTGTGACTATTTTTTCATGTCCATGAAGGTTTTTGGATATGTTATATCCATAAAGTGTGTCAAACCAGTCATCAAAGTTAGTTTCTAATAGGCCTAATGGTGAAAATAATGAGAAACCTAGGCAACAGTGAGAAGATGATTAAGAATGGGTTATAATGATAGAGTGATGAAACCAAGTGCATGGATATTTTTTTTATAGTGGTGAAAATGATGAAGCCTAAATGGCTTGTCTAGATTAGTGAGGTATGTGTAAAATGAGGTCATAAGATTGGTCTACAAGACCAATATTTTCTATTTGAATATATTATATTTCTATTCAAGAATGATATATTGACATCATAAGATCATATAAATGAATCATAAGTCATTAAAGATGTGTACATAGGTGATGAGTGTCATTTAACTCTTCATTTAATTAATATTAAATTGATGTCGTATCAACCAGGGCTGGTGTCCAAAGCTATCTGCAGTAAGGTATGGGATGAAAAATCTAGAAGGCTGCTTATGGGGGTGTTTGATTATCCTATTCTAAATTTGACTAAAGAAAGAGATGTGTCCTAAACTAATGATAACTCCTGAACTAAAATAGGTTGAACCTTTTCCTCGCTTAGTACGAGTGCACAAGTATTTCATTAATTTCAAAAAAACAAGTACATAAGGGTGCCTTTACTCCGTTAACCCTTTTACAATGCAAACATGGATTTATATAGTTTTTACCAATGATCGATAAAAACAACTAATCCTATAACCAACTAAATATGGGAAAACAACCTGTAAGGTAATTCTAATTAATAAATATAAACCATTAAAACTACCTAATAATTAAACTAAGTAAGTTTATTTTATGGGGGTGTCTTTACTAAAAGATCCATGCCCCATTTACAATAATTATTTATTACCTACAAAAAATATAACCTAATGTTAAGACTTTGGAACAAGTCCTAATAAACCCCCCTATGATCCAAAGTCAGGTCTTTGGACACATACCAAGCATTTTTTTGAATTTTTCAAATTTGATTCTGTCAAGGGGTTTTGTGAAGATATCAGCTGTGTGATCGGCAGTTGGGAAATATATTGGATCAAGAGTTTTCATTGCCACTAGAATTCATAGATAATGTTATTTGACATCCATATGTTTTGTTTTGGTATGAAACACTGGATTCTTGGACATCTTGATTGCACTCTGATTATTAATGTATAACTGTGTAGGAGAAAATTGAGAAACCTGAAGATCTTCAAGAATATGACGAAGGTAAATAATTTATCTAGAAGCATCCCATGCTGCGATATACTCTAATTCTACTGATGAATTTTCCACTATATCCTACTTCTTACAACACCAAGCAATGGTAGTTGAACCCATATGCATGGTGTATCTTGTGGTTGACACTCTGTCATCCACACATCCACCAAAATCTACATCACAATATCCAACAAGTCTGAAGTTCTGGTATTCAAGGCCATATGTTTTCATTCCCTGAAGGTAATGAAGTACTCATTTTTCTTCATGCCAATGAATTTCTCTAGGCTCATGCATAAACCTAGATAAAATTCCAATTGAAAATGAAATATTGAGCCTGGTAGTCATCAAGTATATCAAACCTCTCACTAATTGTCTATATGTGGTGCCATCAAAAAAGGCACTGCTATCATCCTTAGACAATTTCAAGTTACTTTCCATGGGAGTGAGGGCAGGTTTGCAATCACTCATGCCAAACCTCTCTAATAACTTAGAAATATACTTAGTTTGTGAAATGAAAATACTATGCTCTTTCTGAGTTACCTCTATGCCTAGATAGTAGTGAAGAAGTCAAAGATCTGTCATCTCAAACCCATATTTTAATTCCTTCTTCACAGACTTGTTATGGTTTTCATCATTACCTGTGAGAAAAAAGTCATCGACATAGAGAACAAGTATCACCATTTTCTTACCCTACACTCAAAAATAGAGAGTATCATCAGATTCACTACAATGAAAACCAATGGATTTCAAGTATGAATCCATTTTATCATACCAAGCCTTGGGTGCCTGTTTGAGTCCATACAAAGCTTTTATCAATTTACATACTTTGTGCTTAGCACCCACCTATTTAAAACCCTGAGGTTGTTTCATATAGACTTCTTCCTGTAAATAATCATTTAAAAAAGCACTTTTAACATCCAATTGATGTACTTTCCAATTATTTTGTGCTGCTAAGGCAAGTACCATATGAATAGTGTGCCATTTGGTAGTTGGTGAAAATTTTCCTCATAGTCAATACCTTCTTGTTGCGCATATCCTTTTGCAACAAGTCATGCCTTATGTTTATCAATGGAGCCATCTAATTTATACTTAGTCCTATAAACCCATTTACATCCGATGGGTTTAAATGTGGAGGAGGATTAACTAAAACCCATGTATTATTATTAAGTATGGAATCATACTCAAATTTCATTGCATGTTGCCAAACATGTTCAATAGATGCCTCCTCAAAAGTGGATGGCTCAGTGGAAGAAGTAGTAACAACCATAACATAGTTTACCTATTTTTGAGAATTCCTGGGCCCTATTAAACCAACTTCATCTACTGTCAATTTAGAAAAAGTTCTTTGAGCCCATTTTGGATACTTAAACAAATTATTCAATTCAGGGACTCCAAAATTCTCAACATGTGCATCATTCAAAGGGGGACTTAGAGAATTTTCAACAATTTATAAGTCATCAACCTGTGAACTTGTAGATGAAGGAGAGGAAAGTGAAGTAATTTGAGTCTCATACCATAACTTTGAAGAGTTATCCCCATTATTCAAACCCTTATCTCTTTTTGTATTTTTCCTCTCTAATCTATCAAGTTGAGAATCAATCTCTGCAGTGTTCATAGTCCCAAACTCATCAAATATTACATCTCAACTCACTATGAATTTACCTGAATCCTGTGCAAGCAAATGAAACCCCTTTTTATCTTCAGAATAACGAAGAAAGATGCATTTTTGACTTTATGGTTCCTACTTAGTTCTATGTTTAATAGGAACCAAAGCAAAACAAACACATCCAAACACTTTCAAGTGTTTAACTTTTGGTTTAAATCCATACCATGCCTCATATGGAGTTTGTTGTAAAAGTGCAACTGTGGGGGACCTGTTTCTCAAATACATTGTAGTACCAATAGCTTTAGCCCAAAACTTATCATCAAGTTATTTATAGTGCAACATGGCACATGATGTGCCCTCTAAAGTTCTATTCATTCGTTCAAATACTCCATTTTGTTGTGGAGTATAAGCATTACTATATTGTCGATGAATACCATGTTCTCAACAATAATCTAAAAATTCATTAGAGGTATACTCACCTCCATTATTTTAATGAAGAGTGGCCAAATGTGAACCTATTTTTTTTGACTAAGTGTAACCAATCAACAAACTTCATAAAAACTTCAAATTTGTTTTTCATAAAGAATACCCAAGTCATCCTAGAAAAGTCATCAATAAACAAGACAAAGTATCTACACCCACCAATGGATGACTTTTACATGTCACATACATCACTATGAACTAACTGTAAACATCTGTTAGCTCTCCAAGATGACTGTTTAGGAAATTTTTTGCAATTTTGTTTGCCCAAAACACATGACTCACAAAGAATACTATCTTTGTGAAAAGTGGGTAACCCATTTACCATACCATATCTCTAAAAATCCACTAAAGAGTGGATATTCAAATGCCCATAGCAGAGATGCCATAACCACTGTGTAGACATAGTACCTGTACATGTGTCAAAAACTGCTACAAGTTTTATATTGGGAGGAAGCACCTTACAATGCAATCTAACCAAGTCTCCATCTTCATATCTTGTATACATTGTTTTATAATCATCCTTCACTAAATTGATGTAAATGAGCCCATTTTTAAGCATAATTTGATAACCTTTCTTTCGAATAGTTACCAAAGAAAGTAAGTGTTTCTTTAATGTGAGAACATACCAAACATCCTCCAAGTATTTTATAGACCCATTAGGAAGAAGAATCTGAATAGATCCAAGTCCTAGTGGTGTATGCATAGACTGATCTGCTAAGGTAACTAGAGAGAGAGAAGCTTCCTTATAAGACCAAAAGAAATCTCTCCTAGATTTCATGTGTTTGGTTGTTCTTGTGTCTAAAACCCATACATCTGTGAGCTCATCTCTAGCCTCATATTCAATATAGTCAATGTGCCCCAAAGTAGTGAATGTAGATTCATCAAAAACATTACTAGATTCATAATAGTCATGATTGGCATACTCTGAATTTTATCAAAAGGAATCCTACATTGTGAGGCAATGTGACCAAATTTTCCACATCTATGACACTGAATGTCTGATCTACCTTGACCTTTGCCCCTATATGAGTTGTGACCATGTCCTCGATCACTTGTTTCATGTGAATGTGATTGATTAGATTGTTGATTATTTGAATGACCCCTACCTCTATTTTGATATCTGCCTCCTCTATAACCTTGACCCCCTCTATAACTATTTCCTCTATTGTTTTGATGCCCAGATGAAGATGAACTAGGCTTTGACTCCAAAATATGGGATTCTTCAATTTTCTTGGATTTCATGGGTAGAGAGAGGTCATGTTGGATGAGAAACTAAGCCAACTTATCAAAGGTGATGCATGTGATCTTGTTAGAGACATGCAACATTTCAAAAAAATTCCTATAGGACCTTGGTAGTCCTTTCAAAGTAGCAGTAATTATGAGTTCATCATCTAGTTTTCCAAAACCAGCCTTAGTGTACTCAGTAGTGATATTTTTCAACTTAGACATATATTCTCCCATATCCCCATCTTCATCTAATGACAAAGTAAACAATTGTATATGAATATCTATCTTCTTATGCTTAGGTTTCTTACCATAAAAATATGATAATGTTTTCCATGCAGTGTAACTATGAGGAGAATTCTCAATATGAACATAAGTATCACAAGTACAACAACATTTAATGAGAGATAAGGCCTTAGAATCATGCAAATTGAATATATCTAATTTAGCCTGCTCTGTTGGCAATGTGGGATTTTCATTTTTAACAATATCCCATAACTCATTAAACACTAGTGAAGCCTCCATCAATCATTTCCAATCTAAATAATTGGAAATTGTTAATCTATCACCATCTAAAAGCAAATTATGAATTTTTGGCATTTTGAAATGAAAGCAAGTGCAGTAGAGAAAAGTGCAACAAAATGCAAAAGAAATGAAACAAATATCACACTCACTACACAAGACACTGCTTCTATGGGGTTTTGCACTTAACCTCCGCATAGAGCATAAAAGAAAAATAAGTATTTTTGATGGGTTTTGCACTTAACCTCACCAAAAAATCAATGATTACACCCTTATTTCACCAAATTACAACCTTATCTCACCACAACAATGCAAAATAAATATGATTTAATTTCCCCTTTTTCAAAAAATTAAATAACACAATACAGTAAGTATGTGTTTTACAATATTCAGATTTAAAAAGGGAATATTCCTTTTCAAAAAAGCAAATTCCAAAGCAAAAAAAAAAAATCTCCAAAAAAAAGGGATTTGAACCCTTGACCTCCTCCTTTGCAAGCTTCTAATAAAATAAGCACAAAATAAGCTTAACCAATTGCTCTAGGAGCATTTGCAAAACATTATACTCAAAAATTTCTACTTATTCCAGATTTTGTGTATGAGGAATTTTTAAAAAAAAATAACATATGATTAAACAAATTCAAAATTTTCCCTTTTTACATCCTTCTTAAGTAAGCTTCCTCCCGTGGGACCCACTAAGACAAATTTTTGATATAAAAAACATTAGAAATAGCAAAAATAAATTTTTGAATTTTATTGTAGCACCAAGTTTATCTGGGATGCCATGTAAGCTCCTAGGAATTTTCTTTTCACCTATTTTCTCTCTCATAGTCCATACAAATCCATACAGGCTGGGTAAAAAAGATTTTCACTGAGTTTTTGCAAATTTTTTGAGGTGTATTTGCAGGGAATGAGATCAAAATAAAGCCTAGGCATTGGAAAGCCATACCACAGGCCGTACAAGTTAAAAAAATTCTTAGATTTACAATTTGAATGCAAAAAATAGGGGGTTAATATCATTTGATCAAGATTGGCATGTGTTTTAGCTATTAAGAGGCCTGAGAATGAGATGAATCAATAATGATAGCCATGAATAAATATTACAAAGGTTTTTTTTCAAATAAATAGGCGATACAAATCTAGTTTTGGCAAAAAAAACAATGAATTTAATAACATTAAAATGCTAAAAATTCATTTTTATGCTAGATGAGGAGGTTTGAACACAAGACAATGGAGTATGAATGATCAAAAAAGACCAGACTGTGGTATATGGAAAATATATAGGTTTAAATATAAATAATACTTGAAAAGTTAAAATAATTTAATAATTTTTCAAAATAATTAAACCAATACTATATGGCATACCTTATTTCATGCCAAATGATATCACGTGAATTGATTTTTCACCTTGCTCCTTCGAATTCACCAAGCTCCCAAAATAACCATGCTCTAATATCACTGATAACTCGTGAACCAAAATAGGTTGAACCTTGTCCCCACTTAGTGCAAATGTACAAGTATTTTATTAATTTCAAAAAAACAAGTACATAAAGGTGGCTTTACTCCATTAACGTTTTTACAATGCAAACATGGATTTATATAGTTTTTACCAATGACCGGTAAAAACAACTAATCCTATAACCAACTAAATATGTCAAAACAACCCGTAAGGTAATTCTAATTAATAAATATAAAACATTAAAACTACCTAATAATTAAACTAAGTTTATTTTATGGGGGTGTCTTTACTAAAATATGCATGCCCTATTTACAATAATTATTTATTACCTACCCAAAATCTAACCTAACGTTAAGACTTTGGAACAAGTCCTAACAACTACATGATTCACTCTTTTTCTAAAAAGGAAGAAATCAAATCGATCCACTCTTTTACTATAATTAATAATCACACTCCTATTTATGCTTGCATGAAAAGTAAAATCACACTCTTCACTAACAAAAGGAAATTTATTTTACACGTTTGCTGTAAAAAAACACACACATTGCTTAGAAAGGAATTGACTTTGGAATAAGAAAAAAAAAATTTAAAATTGTGAATTTATTTTGATATATTTACTGGTATGACACAATCTTGTAGTCTTAACATGATTTGTATAGTCCTTAAATCTATTTTTCCATGCTATTTGATTTTTAAATGCATAATGTAATGCCTTCAGTTGAACTTCTCCTACATGAAGGTTTATCAAAAATGTATTGTGCTCATGGTCTCCTAGAATCAAATCATGCAAATAAATTTCACAAAGCAAATCTTACTGATCAGGTTCAGCACTATAAAATTTTTCCAAAAATGTTGTTGGATGTAATATTTTATAAGGAAGATGAGAAGAGATCCATAAAAGCTACCAAAAATGTTGTTGGATGTAATATTTTATAAGGAAGATGACAAGAGATAGAAGCTACCATATATAAAATTGTTCAAATTAAAAAAAATTGTATGTAGGAGAAGGATTCCTACATGCCAAAAGAGATTCCCCTAATTTGCATCCATCCTATAAATTTTCTTCTAAATCTTGGACTTTAGATTCTAACTCTTTCTTTTCATTTTCCAAGAGTTTGTTTGAAGAAGTTGCATCTTTGTTTTTCTATTTAAGCATAGAATATTCTTCTTCAATTTGATGTAGTATTTACAAGGGTGGAATACTTAGATCACTTATTTGACAACCATGGTCAACAAACACCTTAGGAGGAGAAGGTGCAACATCAAGTGTTTCAGAAGAGTGTACCAAACTCTACTATCTCTTATTTTCCTTGTTTAAATTTTCTACATATACTCAAAGATCTATTTATTCACTTTCATGTTCCTTTATTGTTTCCTCTAATCTATAAACTTCTATTGCATGATCAACATATGCTATATCTAATTTTTACGCCAAAAACGAGTTGAGATGATCTTTGTTCTAAAATTTACTGATCAAGTTAGCAATGTCAATTGTTTATTGTTGTTCAAGAGCTTGAGCTTGAGAAAGATGCAAAGTTAACTACATAACATGATCATTTAGATTAGATGATTTACCTTTCTCATTGGTACATATAGTTTTTCCTTTATCCATTGTAGTTTCAACTGGAATAGGTGGTTGTTCTATCATATTTGACTCCTCTACCATGTGTGGCTCTTCTTCTAGATTTGGCTCCTCCATTATGATTGGAGAGTTCCTTTCGGAAGGAATTTGTTTAATATCTATAGGTGTAGGGATATTTTTATGTATGGGGGAATGAGATACCATTTTAAGACTTTATAGAATTTATGTAGCCTCTTGTTCATTTTCATCTGTCAGAATAAGCGTTCTCCTTCTTTTAGTCACTCTCTAAGCTACACTCAATTGGCTTGCCTTCTCAACCATCAAACCTTCAGTCTTCTCAAGTTCTATAGCAACATTTCATCTTAATTTTCTTCTTTTTGACAAGAGAATTGGTTACACTATAGATTCATGAGGTTCTTTTGGAGACCTTGAAACTTCATAAATTTGAGACCTTGTGATTCTTCTTGAAGAAGGATTTTTTGTTGAGATTATAGTCTATGATTTCTTCCATGGCATTATTTTCTCAACTAATATAGTAGGTGGAGATGAGCATTTCTATGGTGAATTTGGGGTTCTTATGTAGGCAAATATGGAATTTTTGGTACTATACTATTCTAAAATTCTTACCAAACCTCTTGTCCTTACTGAAGGAAGTGATGTTGGATAATGAGATGAATAAGGCCATGATGCCTAAGAGCAGCATTAGGGGTTGTAGACTTAACTTACAAAGCACCATATAAGGATGGAAGGTTAATTTTGTACTGAGGGTTTGTCTCCCATGCTTAAGATGTATTAACATTTTCATGGTGTCTCCCCCTAAAAGACTATGTTGCCCCTCACAAATGATATACATGAGTACCCACTTGGCTACAGATTTCTAGGGTTCAAAAAGTGAATTTATACAAATCCCTTTTGATTTTCCCTTAGAATCTACTAGACATGAAGTTCCAGTCTAATCATTACCATTAATCTAACTAATTAAATCACTAAATGAAATTTTTCTTGTAGCTCTCATTTCCTCTTCTAGAACTTGTATAATTTGGCTTATAACTTGAGTTGTAACAAGAATAATAATGCCTTTCACAATTAAAAATTTAGGGGTGAGATTAGTGATGAATTTACTTACCATTATTTTATTGAAACCCTAGAACTTTTCAATCAAAGATAGCCAACAATTGGATCTAAACATTGCCACATAAGCTTTGTCTTTATGAAACTTTGTTACATTCTTTGGCTCTGATCTCATCTTCTATCCCATTTCTATGGAGAGTTACAGTCAACTCTATTCCTTTAACTCTGATTGAGGTGTAGACTAGTATTTTGTTGAAATTGGTAGGCAACTATCACTAAGGATTGGTAGGCAAAAATCATGGAGGATCTATAGACCAGCTTGTATTGAAGTCTATAAAAATGAAATGCTACAACTACATGAGTTCATAGTTTGATATGACGACTTAATACAGTTAGGCACCACACATTTATACAAAGTGTGCCAACCATTTTGTCTCATTAATATAAGTTGGGTGAAATGATTATGTATCACTTTAACAGTGACAGTGATTCATTACTTCATTTAAAACCCATTTTTATGGCATCTTATCATTATCATAATTGATGACTCAATTGATTATATCAAAGCTGAAAACTTATCCATACACCTTTGGTGGCTCAGTTGCATGCTTTTTCATTATGGCATGTGTCATGTCATTCCATTTTGGAAAATTCAAATTTCGGTCATCTCCATAGAATAATTATTAATTAAATCAAATATAATTAGTTAATTAAACATAGATAAATAAAATGTCTTACTTTCTTTGACCTTAGATGTATCCTTTGCTCACCATGTGTTATGCACAAATAAATTTACATGGATTAGTTTATTACATGGAGACTACCAATCATAGTGAAATGATGAGATTCTCTATTTTTTCTTATAAATTTTGTTTTTTTCCCCTTTGGGCAGCCATTTCTAGTTTTCTAGCCAGAGCCCTTTTTGTAATGCACAACCAACCAACAAGCTAGTTTTTTGGGCATGCATTGTCAATAGTGTCCCTGAAAGGATTTTCAATATTGATATATTTTATTTTATTTTATTTTTTATTTTTTTGAATTATCAAGGAACATGTTCTCATCTCAAGAACATCTACTTGATCCTTTACCTTTTGAATAAATTGTTCCTTATTGAGAGGTTTTTGATAAAGTTTCAATCTATGTCTATTGACTAACAGAGCTCTTCTGATGTCATTAATAGGTAATAGCTTAACAAAACCATTTTTATATACCTCCTCAATCTGATAAGGTCCCAACCACCTTTTTTGTAGTTTTGATTTAAACTATTGAAAATTGGAATCAAACAATAGTGCCCAATCTCCTTTCTAAAATTTCCATTGCTTGATTTGTGAGTCATGCCAAATTTTTCTTTGATGTTATACCAATTAAGTTCTTTTTAGTGATTCCATTCTCATCTCATCAAGTTGATTAAGCTATAAGAATCTTTCTTTCTATATTTATTGTAATTCAATTCCTACTTCTATAGCTATTTTCAAATTTTATAATTCATATTCAATAGAGATTAAAGGCTTCTTACCATAAACCAATTCATAAGGTGAAAATCTAGTTATTATTTTCTAAGTAGTATTATAGGCCCAAATAGCTTCTAGTACCTTATCTACCCAATCCTTTCTTCTATAATTAAAAACTTTGGTTAAAATGGATTCCAGTTCTCTGTTAGTGACTTCAACTTGCCCATTAGCTTGCGGATGGTATGGAGATGTTTTTTTTGTGTTGAGTTTGATATACTTACATGAAGTGATTTATCATGTTTGACATGAATTATGGTTCATGATCTGAGACTATCTCCCTTAGAGCACCTAATATTTGCATGATTTTGAAATATAAGAAATCAACTACCATCTTTTTTCTAGCATGAGTTAATGCTTCCACTTCTACTCACTTGATCATGTAGTCTGTACATATTAGGAGATATTATTTTCCTATAGAAGGAGGATCTATAGGACCTATAAAATCAATTCCCCATTTCTCAAATGGTTTTAAAACTAATTACGGATGAGGGTGAAGAGGAATATCTGTTGAAAGAGTAGGCTATCCAATTCTCTAAAAGGCATCATAGTGTCTGACATAAGTTTTTACTTGTTGATGAAGATGAGGCCAATAGTATCCTACTCCTAGGATTTTATGTATGGTTCTATAAGGTGAGTAATGACCTCCTCCTAGTTCATCATGACAAGCTCTGATGATATCATAAGCTTTACCATTTGTCACACACCTATGAAATACATGGTTAGGTCCAAGTTTAAATAACATTCCATTAATCCATTGAAAATAAGAACTTTCTTTGATTAAATGTTTCTTTTCTTTTAGTGAAAATTGCAAAGGAAACTTCCTTGTGGTGAGGTAATTGGATATATCAATAAACCACAGAGATTTTAATGAGATAAAAAATAGTTTTCCATCTAGAAAGTCATCTTCCACTAGTTCATCTTCACTTGTAGTGTTCATTCTTGACAAGAAATCAGCCACCACATTAGACATCCCTAGTTTATCCATAATAGTAACATCAAATTCTTGTAAGAGCACTAGCCATCTAATAATCCTACCTCCCATAATTGGTTTTTTGGTAAGATATATAAGAGTTGAATGGTCTGTATAGACAAATACCTTGTAGCATGTTATGTAGTGTCTAAATTTGTTAATTGCATAGACTACAACTAGGAATTCCATCTCAGTTGTGGTTTAATTTTTCTCAGCAAGTGTCATGTTTTTTCTAATATGATATATAGCATACATGTTACCCTCTTCATCCTTTTGTCCAAGGACTACTCCTAGTGCTATATTGGAAGCATTTATGTATATATGGAATGGCTTCATCCAATCTGGTCCTCTCAATACTAGAGTAGTAATAAGTTTAGCTTTGATGGTCTCAAAGGCCTGCTGGTAACTATCACTCTATTTGAATGTACTATCTTTTGTAAGAAAGGCAAACATAGGGGTATATATTTGGCTAAACTTATCTATGAAGCATCTGTGGTAACCAACATGTCCCAAAAAACTCTTAATTTTATTTTGTGTTTGTGGGATGGATAAGTTGGAGATTATTTCAACTTTTTTTGGGTCTACTTGAATGCCTTTTGCATAAATATGGTGTCTCAAGACTATTTATTCATCCATAATCAATAGAAATTTCTCATGGTTGAAAGATAATTGATGTTCCTCACATCTCATGAATACTCTTTCCAAGTTGGTAAGGCCTCTTCATAAGATTTACCATAAATGGTGAAATTATCCATATATACTTTAACACAATCATTTGTAAGGTCAAATAATATTGCCAAAACTTCTCTTTAGAAGGTTGTTGGAGCATTACAGAGTCAAAATGGGAGTACTCAGTAAGCAAAAGTTCCCCAAAGGTAGGTAAATGTGGTTTTATCTTGATCTTTAGTGACTACCATTATTTGGTTAAACCCACTAAACCCATCTAGGAAAAAAAATATCTCTTTCTTGCCAAGTTGTCAAGAACTTAATTAATGAAAGGTAAAGGAAAGTAATCTCTGAGTGTTGCTTTGTTCAATTCTCTATAATCTACACATACCCTTAATTTTCCATTTTTCTTGGGTATAATTACTAGAGGTGAAACCCACTAACTATCTGAGATGGGGTAAATAAACCCAGCATCTAGCAACTTTTGGATTTCTATTTTGACTATTTCCTTTAATGTTGGGTTTATTCTTCTTTGTGGTTGTCTGACTGATTTGATAGATTCTATGTAAATTTGATGAGTGCATATGCTGGGGTGAATTCTTATCATGTCGGTATAATCCCAAGAAAAATCCTTGGTATGTCTTTTTAGTACTTTAAAGATTTGATCTTCCTGTTCATTTGTTAACCAACTATTGATGTTCAAAATCTTTCTAGGTAATGATTGGTTTTATACCTGGGTAGTTGGATTCTATTTTCTTGAATTCACTAATAAATGAGTTTAAAGGACATGGATGAGAAAGTATCTTATAAAACATGGTTAAATTATCAATAAACTCTTTTCTAGGAGGAATTAGTCTTGCTAAAGAATAATGGAATGCATTTAAGAAATGAGTTTGCTATTGTTCTACTAATTTTCACACACTTTCCTGAATTAATCCATGATCATATGGTGAAGAAACAATAGAATAAGTAGAAGTGGAGGTTTCATAATATTATATTTGACCCAAGAATCCTAAATTGAGGTAGTATAGAGTTTCTAGATTGGTTGAGTCCATAGCTTTTGGACTGGTAGAGTCTGTAGCTTTTGGACTGGTTGAGTCCATAGATTTTGGACTGGTAGAGTCTATAGATTCTGGGTATATGTCTCCATTCAATTATTCTAAGTCTTTTTTAACTATGATAATAGCTAATAAGGAAATGTTGTTTAATCTATTATCTGATTTATCCACCCAAAGTTCTTGTATGCAATTTATTGATGGTTTTGCAGGAGGATACAAAGAGATGCATTTGGACTTTATCCCATTAGAAATGGTCATGTCTCTTGACTTGAAATCAATTAATGTTGCTATAGTAGCCAACCATGGTCTTCCTAGGATTATGGGATACCTGAGATTCTTTATTTTAGGTTGCAAGACCATGAAATCTATTAGATATTCCCAAGACTCTATTAGTACTTCAACACTTTCTATAGTCCATTCTGGTTTAGTTATAGACTAGTATTCCATTTGAAGAATCATAGTTGTGGGTTAAATTTTCATAAGAGATAATGTATGGAGAGTATCAGTTGTCATAACATTAATTGTTACTCCTAAATCTACCAAGATGTTAGGAATTTTTTTACCCTTGATTGTGACTGTGATCACTAGGCTTCCTGAATCTACATATTTTTGAAGTAATAGTTTTCCTGCTAATAAATCAACAACTTTTATGTCAACATGAATGGTTCCTAGATATTTTGCTTTCCTCCTAGGTGTCTTGATGCAAAGGTTTTTGATGATCTTGTTTAATTTAGGTATGTCCCTAATAGCTTGTATTAGGGGTACTTCAATATTGATATTTTGCAACTCACAGACCAAGTTTGATTCTAGTTTAATATCAATTTATTTTAATCTTTTATGAAAAGGAACTACTGGGGTAGTAGTTTTTTCTTTGTTTGCTTCAGGGCTCATTTTCATTTTAGCCTCTCTAGTGTTTAATTGAGATAATTCTATTTTTTCATTTTCATCAGGTATCTTAGAAATGAGAACTGGAGGTTTTTTTATAGTTTTCCTTGATCTTAAATGTATGTACAAACACTTAATAACTATAACATAAATTGTTTCTTCATGTTCATTAACATAAATAGGTGTTGGTTGTTTATTTTTTAGATTTGTTATTAGGTGTGTAGGCATTGAGGGTTGATTGATTTGTCCTTATTGTTGAATAATTGGGGGTGGCATAATAGTTTTCTATTAAAGTGATCTTCTTGGTTGGGTGAATTATGGTTATGAGCTCCACTATTGATTCCATTGTTGATATGGCTATGCCATCTATTTCTATTTTGGTACCCATTGTTGCTATGGTTGTGGCACCATCCATGGTGGTGTTGGCATCTAATCTTGTCCTGCCCATGGATTTTAAATTGATGGAATTTAGGGTTGATTCCAAAATGGTGAAGGAATTGAAACATTCCATGGTGCCATCCATAGATTAACTAGATTTCTTGCATTAAACTATCCTTGAGCCTAATTTTATGGGGTAAAGTTTTGTCTCTAAATATAATTTACTTCTTCAGTGGATTGGACTTGTGTTTTCATTTGATTCTTTAAAATGAGCAGAAGGGTACAATGTTTGGTATCATGATCTATTTCATCATAGATCCTGCATGATGAAACATTGGTTCTATCTAGGGGGAAGTCTCTAAGGGCGTGTTTCTATCTGCACTTAAGATGATAGATTACTAAGGGTTCTATTACATTTGCCTTATCTTGAAGGCCATCCGAATTACTATTTAGTGTAACCAAGATATCTATCTTTAGATTAGTAAATTCTTCCATTAACTTACCCACTTCATTAGATTTCGCAAATCTTCCTTTCCTAATTCCAAGTTTCATATGAGAGTAGTTGGTACAAAGATCAAAAATCTGATCAAGATGTAACTTATTTATATCTCCACCTCCCATAAAATTTAAGGTATCTCTAGTATCTTCATCCAACCCTTTCAAGACAACCAATTTCTAAATGTCTTCAGTGAGTGTATAATTGATTCTTTCATAAGTGAACATGAATCTATCCAAATAATCCTCTAAAGATTCATCCTCATTATATTTGATTTTGAAGAAATCCTCTTTTCTTTCTCATACTAAACAATAATCTTGGTATTTGTTCAAGAATTTTGTTTCCATGTCATCCCATGTTATAATAGAATCACCAGATAAACCCATGAACCATCTCATAGCTGCATATTTAAGTGTAGAGATAAATAGTTTTAATTTCTTGCTATCTATTATGTAATCATAGGTTTGACATAGCACCTTAAACTCAAATAAGATTTGATTAGGATCTTCTATAGATCTTCCCCAATAATTTGGTAGATTAGCTAATGAAATATTTTTCATGGGAGTTTGATCATTAGGATCTACAACAATAGGAAAAGAAAAAGTCCTTCCTGGTTGTACAAGTTGTTGATTTTGTTGGAGAGCCATTTCTTCTTCTGATGATGTTTCAAAGCTAGGATGATCTTCCCATTGAATATTTGTGGTATTAGTTATGGGTTGTTCAAAATTCTCAAAATTTTCTTTATTTACAGATTTTTGAAATTCTTATTCTAAATCCTTGGCAACTTCTAAATAGTGTCTTCCTATAAGAGATTGATCCTGAGGAATTTATCCTATGGGGCTTACTTGTGGCAATGGCCTAGGTTCTATTCAAGTTTTAGAAGATTATTGCAAATAGTTTTCACTTGTAGCTTTTGGTTCACTACTGAGAGATGTTGAAGGAGTGTCCACTTATGTTCTTGGTGGAAACTTTGAGATGAATCATCCTTTAGAATCTCTAGGATGATACATCAATTTATTAAATTTTTATGGGTTTTTATAATGTTTTCTATTGTTCACTCTAAACCAATAATTATTACCTTACTAACACCTTATGTTCCCTAGAAACGGCACCAAAAATGATGAGTGTCATTTAAATCCTCATTTAATCAATATTCAATTGACATCTTATCAACCAGCACTAGTGTCCAAAGCTATCTATAATAAGGTATGGGATGGTGGATCTAGAAGGCTGCTTATGGAGGTGTTTGATTGTCCTATTTTAACTTTTATTAAAGAAATAATTGTGTCTTAAACTATGTGATTCACTCTTTTACTAAAAAGGAAGAAATCAAATCAATCCACTCTTTTGTTGAAAGTAAAAATCACAATCGTATTTACACTTGCGTGGAAAGTAAAATCATACTCTTCACTAATAAAAGGAAATTTGTTTCACATGTTTGTTGTAAAATAAAACACACATTGTTTAGAAAGGAAATGACTTTGGAATAAGAAAATGCTTTTTAAAACTATGAATTTATTTTGATTTTTTATGAATAAATGTAAATATTAACAAGATTCTAATTAATTATAACAATGAATTAGTAAAACATAATATAAATATCTTACACACTTCCTGGTTCTAAGGAGAGTAGGCCCTTACTCCTCTCAGACTTAGGAACAAAGATTAATCAATGCTAGAAACTAAATTATTAATTCATAAAATTGAAATGATTATAATCTGGCTAAAACCTATAATATGCTCACACAAATTTTCCTCTATTATCTTCTCTCTGTCATTTGATATCGATATATCATTACATATGAAAATCTTATATTTTATACTAATATAATCAACTCAAAATAGGATTCAAACGAATAGGATTCCCTGGTCGATCCATTCATCTAAAGATAGGAGATTAGATTTCTAAGAGATCTAATTATTCTGATAAAATAGATATCCTATCCTATAATATTCCTAAGATCTAAATATATATAAAACTATATTAAAAGCAAATCCTAGAAAATAGTAGACAGTTATTTTCCTTATTTAAATCCAACTGGAATGATTCTTTCTTATGCTATCTAGCCACTAGGTTCCCTATTTATAGCTTCATCCTTACAAACTTCTTAAAATTGATCCTATAGAGTTGGGAGGAATGAAAGTCTATAGAAACAAGCCTGTGGAGTCCATAGAAACAATGAACCTGTGGAGTCTATAGAAACAAGCCTGTGGAGTCCATAGAAACAAGCCTACAAAGTCCATAAAAATGAGCCTACATAGTCTGTAGAAACAAGCCTACAGAGTCCATAGAAACAAGACTATAGAGTTTGTAGAAATAAGCCTATAGAGTTCATAGAAACAAGCCTATAGAGTCTATAGAAGCAAGCCTACAGAGTCCATATTTCTTCTGGATGGAGATCAAAATTGCACATTCACTATACATCACTTGTGCCTTTTTTTTAGCATTATTTACAACAAAAAATCACTAAAACATGCTATGTATTAGACATTAATGAAAAATTAAAGGTTTAGTCTTTAGTTTAATATAAAAAAACAAATATCTATTTTTCATGTAATAGCTATCTAATAATCTAAGATTTGCATAAGATAATATCCTTTGAGAGATGAATTGAGGGAAATAACATGTCAATAATGAGCCATATTCTGAGTTCAGTGGTGAAAATGAGGGGTCATGATCATATTTTAAAGTGTTTGAGATTATTTAATAATTTTCATAGTTGAGGTATGTTTTTTAAAGTGTGATCATGCATTTTGAGGTCATGTTTTTAGGAAGAGGCATGAAAAAGTGGTTTTTAGGTCTCTTGAGTACACAAAATTAAGGCATGTGAACATGAGAAGGACTTTTAGGTGTTCATTGGCATGTGTAATCTTTACATGAGAACCTAACATGTTAACAAGATATGGGGAAGGGTCCTAGATAAAAAATAAATGAATTTTTTTTGAATTTAAAGGGAAATCCTTTATGAATAATCATTAACAACAAAACCTATGTTAAACCACTTTAAAACCCTAAAAAGTATCATATGTGAAAGATATTGTTAAAAATAGCTTAGAATGGTTTTAAATGACTATAAAATCTATTTTAATTTGTATTCAACTCTCCCAGGTGCCTCTAATTGTAATTGGGTTATCAATTATGTGACTAGACCCTATAGGGAAGTGCATATTTCTCGAAGATTTATTGTAGTAGTTAGAGTTAGCCAATTAAAAGTATGAAAATGGATGGAGGATGAATTTTTAGACTCATTTTTCATGTCCATGAAGGGTTTTTGATATGTTATATCCATAAAGTGTGCTAAACCATTCATCAAAGTTAGTCACTAATAGGCCTAATGGTGAAAATAATGAGAAACCTAGGCAATAGTGAGAAGATAATTAGGAATGGGTTATAATGATAGTGTGATGAAACCAAGTGCATGGATATGCTATTTATTAATTTTATTTCCTATTAAAATTTTGTAAAAATCTTCAAATTCAAGTATAGTGGTGAAAATGATGAAGCCTAAATGGCTTGTCTAGCTCAATGAGGTATGTGTAAAATGAGGTCATAAGATTGGTCTACAAGACCAATATTTTCTATTTGAATATATTATATTTCTATCCAATAATTATATATTGATATCATAAGATCATATAAATGAATCATAAGTCATTAAATATTTTTACATAGGTATTAGATGTTTGAGTCATCATGACTATGCTTTAAGGTAAATTGGGAGTTCTGGGTAAGCAAGTTGTAGTGATGAGTTTGAGGCTCTATGACTTGAGTTGAAGTATATAATTCACATGGTGTTTTTTCTTGAGAATTTTATTCCTTATCAATTCTTTTAATAAGTTTTTATATTTAGTGAAATTGGTTGAAATATTGAAACCAAAATGGCTTGTCTGGTTCTGAGTTGACTGTGTGTAGTGAAATCAAAATATTGGTCTGCAAGACCAATATTTGACATTAGACCTTATGGTTTTTTAATTATAGAATGGTATATATATGTTAATGTATATTTTAAAAGTATAATTATTTATGTTAAGTGTTCTTTTAGGTATTTAAGATCAAGTTTTTCATGACTAGGTTTTGGAATGTTTTGGCAATTCTAAGTGGGCTATTTGTAGAGGAGCATTTGAGTCCTTTTGCCCTAAGTTATGAATTATAAATCATATAATGATGACCCTGAGGTCATGTAGTTTATATATGTGATTTATTAACATGTTTTTTTAATCTAATTTGTTTCAAATCTTTAGTAATTTAGGAAAGACTTTCTATGTTGAATCTTTAGTTGGTGTTGAGTCATCTAGGGGGTTGGTTCCTCCTTACATGTTTGTGTTTGCTAAAGCCTAGTTGAGTTGGTGCTTATCTAGTTGGGGTTGGTACTCCATGTGGAGTTAGTTCTCAAATAAATTATGATATTTTGAATTATAGTAATCTAGTCCATTTTCAGGGATCAATGGGTTTTATACTCATTGAGGGTGCCCACATATTATGTGTTGTCTTATGTAATCTTGTTTCATATTTTTATGGGTGATTGATTATTTATTTCTTGATCTATATGTTATTATTTTTCATAAATGATAAGGAGGAATTGAAATAAATTATTAATTTAATAATTCACCCCCCATATTAGTGATTGTGCTTACAACACATTTCATAAGTCAACATGCATAACTTGCATGCACAAATCTCTAAGATGTTATAGATTATATAAGGTCCCATCCACCTAATATGTAGTTTTCCTAGGTACCTTAGGTATTTAGAATCATACAATAGGACTAAAAAAAATTATGTAAACATCTTAACCTTGATGTGCTTATCATTCCATGTCCTTTGGTTAGCTTTCTCTATTTGTTAGCTCGATCATGCCTAGGTGCATGTCTCATCCAACCTATCCAAATCTTTTAGGCATGCACTTAATGAATCTCGATCATCCAATAGACTAATACACATGATGCACAATGATGGAACTAAGAAATCCATAGGTAAAATGACCTATATACCAACACCAATCGGAATGGTGTAGCCTTATTTATGCACTTGTATGTCATGTAATAGGCCCATAACATAGCTAAAACATGGTCATACCAATCCTTATGACCAACATCATATATTTTTAGGCATGTACTAATTATTTTATTAAATCATTTCATGGTGCCATTAGCCTAGGGGTGGTAGGGTGTCATTTTATGGTGTACCACCATATACTTAGACAATATGATTTGAACCTTTTCATTGATGAAATGTGTACCATGATCACTATTCAAGCTTAGTGGGCACCCATACCTATTGATAAAATTTTCACAAATGAATATTGTTACCATCATGATTGTATAATATTTTTTGGTCCTTGAGTCCATCCACTTAATAAAATAATTTATAGTAGATAGAATGTACTTTGCACCTGTTAAACTCATAGTAGGAGTTATAGGCCCAATAAAATCAATGGCCCATTTTTATAATGGCATTGTGTAAGCATGGGGATGAGGGGCATCTCATCTTGGTGGTTTGGTTTTCTTGTTCACTAGTAGACATGACATTTTTTGTGTATTATTTTGCATCATTAAACATAGTCAGCCATCACAATCTTAATTGTATAAATTTTCATGTTGTGGCATCTCTAACACAATGGCCTACAACAATCCCATCATACACTTCTTGTAGTAATAGTCATGTTCATACTCTAGGACACATCGGTGCATGATCTCATTATAGCCTAATTTGTACAAGTCCCTACTAATGAGTTAAAATGGGGTAGTGTAAACCATGAGCTACATTTTTTATTTAGTTTTTATGTCCTAAGGCACATATCTAGAGGTTATAAATAATCTAATCTCTACTAAGTCTTCTTAGACATGTTGGATCCTATTGAATTGAGCATCGAGCATATGTTGGAAATATTTTCATTGATGTTAAAAGTCTAATAATATTGGTGACAAAGGCCCCATAGCATTTATTTTCTAAAGGTGTTTTTTTAATGATCATATTTTGGCTAAAGTATGTTGATATTACTTAAATATTAATGAGTATATTTTTGGTTGCATAAAGTTAAAAGAGGGGCCATAAATAAGTCAAAGAGTCATGAGATAAAGACAAAAGAAGGAAAGGATGAATTTTCCCATGAAAGGTCACTTTGAAGAATTTAAAGAGTCACCAAGTGAAGATAAAATAGGGAAGGGCACATTTTTCCATGAAGATTCACCTTGAGGAATTCAAAGAGTCACCAAATAAAGACAAAAAGGGAAAGGATGAATTTTATCATGAAGCATCACCATGTGACTTTTCAAATGAAAGGATTCAAAGGGTCATGTAAGTTTTGCACCATTTTCCATGTGGATTGAAGGGTCACAAAGGGTGAATGACAAAGGTCATTTGGAAAGCTATAAAAGGAGGCTTGGGAAACCATTTGTAATATGCAAGAGAGTGTATGGTTAGTAATTATTTTATATAAGAAAAGAGGATAGAATATAAAGATATATTGTAGAGTTCTATCATTTATTGAGAAAGAAACATTGAGAGATAGTTATGTTTAATACATAAAAGGGGTTGGTGCTCCTATGGGTTGGTGCTCCTATGGGTTGGTGCTTGGCAAAGGGGTTGGTGATATTTAAAAGTTGGTGCATTAAAACTTTATAATTTGAGTTGGTGCTCATTCATATAATTGAAAATGTTCTCTATAGTTTTTTCCACATCAGGTTTCCATGTAAAAAGATGGTGTCTCTCTCTCTCTTATGTGGTGAATGTCATTGTTTAAATTTTATTGAATATCTTGAATGTGTGATTAAGTGGTTAAAGAAAAGAAATCAGATTAGGTAAAATATTTAAAAGAGATATGATATACTAATTCAGCCCCCATCTTAGCATATCATATGTTTTAAAATTGCTATTAGAGCAAGTTCTTTTGGAAAGAGTTTAACAACTCGAAGGTAGATCAAGGAAAGAATGGTGGGTGGATCACATGAAGATGCCTCCACAAGAAAAATTATAGATGTTTAAGAAGAGAAAAAGGATGAATCTAAGGTTAATCTATAAGGATAACTCATTTGTGCCTTAGAAAAATTAAAAGCTCTTGAGAAGAAGAATCAAAGATTGAAGCTCCAGATCAAGAAAAATGAATTAGAGTCAAAGGAAATAATTGAAGCTATATTTGCACACATTAAAGAAGCCAAAAAGACTAAAAAATATCTTAAAGCTGAATTACAAAAAGTAAGTGAAGAATGTGAAAATTATGTTGTTGAAATTGCCTCCTTAAAACAAGATATTAGGAAAATAAATAAATTAGTCAATGATTCAAAATTTGAGAATAACACCAACATGTTGAATAAGATATTAGAAAGTCAAAAATCTATATCAAATAAGGCAAGTATTAGATTTGAAAAGAAAAATAGCTATGTTAAAGCCCTTATAAAAGAGGAAATAAAAAGGGAAGTTAAGAATGTCGAAGACAACTCAAACAAAGAAGGTTGGAAGGAACATAGCTATAAAAGACAACTAGGTCAAAGATACACAAATCAGAATAGGTTTTATTTTCATGGTTATTATTTTTATTGTATTGGTTATGGTCATAAAAATATAGATTTTTGGAAAAGAGCTAATAATTTTAGAAACAAGGAGAAAGAAATTCATGTAGAGTCAAGTAGAAGCCACAACTCTTTTGTTCCTCTATCAGGCTTTGATGAATAGACCATAGTATATTACAAGTGTAATAATTATGGACACATAGCCTAGAATTGTAGAAGTGTGTTTGAGTCAGTCAAGAAGGACCAAAGTTTTAAGGCTCCATTCATCAAGAAGAAAGTTTAGATAGGTTCATGGTAGAAGAAATAACCTAAAAAGTCTATGTTAGTCTAGACATCTTTGCATGTAAGAAATGAAGAAAATACATAGTTCATTGACAACAAATGTTAAAGGCACATTACAGGAGACAAGAGAAAGTTTTCAACCCTAAATAAGATCAATATTGGCATAGTGAAATTTGGAGACAATACCACTACAAGAATAGTTGAAAAAGGTACATTTTTTTAGATAATGGTAGAATTAAGACTAAAAATGTTCTATATGTAGAAGGTCTTAAGCATAATTTGTTTAGTGTAAGTCAAATTTGTAATGATGGTCACACATTAATGTTTTATGTATAAGGTTATTGAATTAGGAGAAAAGATTTAGATGTATTGATTGCAAATTCTCAAATGATAGGCAACAATTTATATATGTTATCATATATCAAACGTCAAAGATATTGTTTGAGTCAGGTTGAGGAAAGTTGGTTGTGGCATAGGAGAATGGAACACATAAAGTTTGAAAATCTTGTCAACATTATCAATAAGAAAGTAATTATAAATATTCCAAAGATTATAAAGCCCTCCAACATGCTTTATGAACCATGTTAGCATGGGAAGTAGGTCAGAAGATGGTTCAATACAAAAGAGTACTCAATCACTCAGATGTTAGAGCTTGTTCACACTAATCTGTGTGGATCTAACAAAACTCAAAGTACTTAAGGTGATAAATATTTCATGTTGCTTATTTATGATCTTACACGTATGACTTGGGTGATGTTTTAGAAGAAAAAATTAGAAGCTTTCAACTACTTCAAAGAATTCAAGGCTTTAGTTGAGAATGAAACTAGTTTGAAGATTAAATGCTTGAGATTAGATCAAGGAGAAATTTCATGTCAAATAATTTTATTGTTTATTTTGAATACCATGGGATAAAGAGACATTATTTAGCAACCAAAATTCCATAGCAAAATGGAGCAATTGAGCATAAAAATCAAACTATTTAGGTGATGTTGAGGATAATGATAAATGAATACAAGATATCAGATAAATATTGGAGAGAGGTAGTAGGCATAGTAGTGCATATCTATAAAATGGAGTTTTTAAGAGTCAACAGTGACAAGAATCCCTATGAGCTATGGACAGACAAACTAGCTATTATTGATTATTTTAGAGTTTTCAGCAGTAGATGCTTCATAAAGAGAATTGATGAAAAATTGGGTAGGTTTGAATCTAGAATAGATGAAGGTATATTTATTAGATATTATTTAAAAAATAAATATTATAAATTTTAGAAAAAAAGAATGAAGAAGATAATTAAAAGTGAAAGTGTTAGGATAGATGAAGATGTAACACAAAGAGCCAGTGATCCAATAGACACTCCTAAAATCATTGAAGAAGATTTTGAAGAATCAGATGAAGATGAGAAGGAGAAAAAGGTTACCAATACCCCATCCAAATATGTCTAGAGACATCCTAATGAGAGTGACATCATCATGAACATAAATGAAAAATTTCATACTAGAAGGAAAATGGTAAGTGAATCTGAGCAAGTTAATTTTCCTTTGTTATCCAAAATTTAGCCTAGAACTTTTTCAGAAGCTAGACATGATGAGCATTGGGTTAAATAAATGGTGAAGAATTAAATTATATATAAAGTAATGATACTTGGGAATTAGTGCCTAGACCAGAAGATCAAAAATTGATAGAAACAAAATGGGTATACATAAATAAGATGAATGAAGATTATAAAGTTACTAGGAATAAAGCAAGGTTAGTATGTAAAGGATATGCTTAGATTGAGGGTATATATTTTGAAGAAACCTTTTCACCAGTGGCAAGGCTAGAATCTATTAGAATATTTCTTGCATATGTAGTGTTCAATAATTTCAAAGTGTTTTAGTGGATGTCAAGTCTACTTTCCTAAATGGGATTCTAGAAGAAGAGGTCTACATTGAGTAGTTTAAGGGATTTATTCACTTAAATGATAGTAGTTATGTATGCAAATTGAAGAAAGAACTATATGGATTGAAGCAAGCTCTAAGAGCTTAGTATGTAAGGTTTGATAAGTACCTATAGGATCAATGTTTCAAGAGAGGTTTTGCTGATAGTAATCTCTACATCAAAATAGAAGGTGAACATTAGTTGATTGTTGTGGTATATGTTGATGACATAATATTTGGAGGAAACATTGAAAAGAGGACAAAAAAAAATTTTTATAATATGAAAAATGAATTTGAGATGTCTATGCTTGGAGAATTGTCATTTTTCTTAGGGTTGCTAATATTTCAATCAAGTAAAGGAATTTTCATATCTCAAAATAAATATGCAAAGGAAATGTTAAAAAAAATGGTTTTGAGGATTATGCATCAATTGGTACACCAATGGGTATAGGGAATAAGGTCAGTAAGGATGAAGATTCACCTATTAAAGATCTATATATATATATATATATATATATATATATATATGATTGGTAGTCTTTATATTTGATAGCATCAAGGCCAGACATCATGCATGTAGTAGGCATGGTTGCGAGATATTAGGCAACCTTGAAGGAGAGTCATGTTCAATTGGTGAAGAGAATATTTAGATATGTCAAGGAAACATTGAATTATGGATTTTTGGTATCTCATAGGTAGAGATTTCACTTTTTTTTATTATATATATTTAGATTGGGAAATTTGTTTGAATAACATAAAGAATATAAGTGGAGGAGATTTATTCCCTGATGATAGCTTAGTATCATGGATAAGTCAAGAAGCAGAACTCAGTATCACTTTCTACAACTCTATTAGAATATATTGTAGCAGTGTTTGGTTGTACTCAATTGCTTTTGATGAAGAAAAATTTAGAAGACATCAAGGTAAAATATGATGAACTTATCTCTATTTTTTGTGATATCATAAGTGCTATAAATATTTATAATATCCTAGTGATGCATTCAAAAACAAAACATATTCCTATCAAATATCACTTCTTGAGAGAGCAAGTTGTAGATAAGCAAGTTAAGTTAGAATATATAAGTACTATAGAATAGATTATAGATATTTTCACAAAGGCACTACCAAAAGACACATTTGATTATCCATGAGAGAAGTTGGGATTATTATTTTTTACTTCCTACCATTAAGGATTATCATCAGTTAAGGGAGATATAAGTATTAGCTCTAGGATAGACCCTTTGTCAGTGATGTAAAAGGGGTAGAAGTATAGGAATAGGTACAAAGAATAGGTACAAGATGATACAGTAAGGGGGAGTTACTTTATATTTTTTTGTTGGTAATATGGGTAGGTTGGCAGTACAAGTTTTAGGATGTGGTAGTTTCAGTTTGAGGTTGCCATCAATGACAAAGGGGGAAATTTTTGGAAATATTGTCATTGATGTCAAAGGTCTAACATTATTGGTGGAAAAGGCCCCATAACATTTATTTTCTAAAGTTTTTTTTAATGATCATATTTTGGCTAAAGTATGTTGATATTAATTAAATATCAACAAATATATTTTTGGTTACATAAAGTCAAAAGAGGGCCCATGAAGAAGTCAAAGAGTCATGAGATAAAGATAAAAGAGGGAAAGGACACATTTTCCCATGAAAGGTCACCTTGAGGAATTCAAAGACTTACCAAGTGAGGACAAAAGAGGGAAGGGTACATTTTTCCATGAAGAGTCACCTTGAGGAATTCAAAGAGTCACCAAACAAAGACAAAAGGGGAAAGGATGCATTTGCTCATGAAGGGTCACCATGTGAATTTTCAAATGAAAGGATTTGAAGGGTCATGCAATTTTGGCACCATTTTACATGTGGATTGAAGGGTCACAAAGGGTGAATACCAAAGGTCATTTGGAAAGCCATAAAAAGAGGCTTGGGAAACCATTTGTAATATATAAGAGAGTGCATGGTTTGTAATTGTTTTATATAAGAAAAGAAGAGAGAATAGAAAGAGATATTGTAGAGTTATATTATTTGTTAAGAAAGTAACATTTAGAGATAGTTGTGTTTTACAATTAAGAGGGGTTGGTGCTCACAAATAGTTGCTATGTTGGTGATCAAAAAATGGGTTGGTGCTCCTACAAGTTGGTGCTTGTGAAATTTACAATTTTAGTTGGTGCTCATTCATATACTTGAGATTATTCTCCATGTTTTTTCCTTTTTTTTTTTCACGTAAAAGGTTGCTCTCTCTCTCTCTCTCTTGTGTGGTGCATATTATTGTTTCTATTTTATTTAATATATTGGATGTATGATTAAGTGGTCAAAAATAAGAAATTAGATTAAGTAAAAGATTTAAAAGATTTATGATATATTGATTCACCCCCCCTCTCAGTATATCCCATGCTTAACAACATACCATCTACAATTAGAACTATCACATCTATAGATTTGATGCATGATAGATGGTCTAAGCCTGAGTTTTACATCTAGGCTTGACTATAATAGAAAATTAGAACTCTTAGAATAATATTATCCATTACCAAATGCACCCATGTAAAATGGGCTTGTTCACTAAGTAATTAAGTAGCTTGTGATCAATAAAGAAGACAAATGGGGTCTCTAGAAAATACTATCTAAAATTATACAGGGTGTAAACTATGGTAAGTATCTCATGCTCAGTTGTGGTGTAATTTTGTATTAGATTGGTCAGTTTCCTACTTGAAAAATAAATAAGATGATCCATTTCCCCTTCTCTTGGTTGTATCATAATGGCATCAATTACAGTATTAAAGGCATTGATGTGGACATAAAAGGGACTTTCCTAGTTTAGAAATTATATTATCGGTGCACTTTCCAGCATTAACTTTAGGTCCTTGAAGGCATCTTCTTGCATCACACCCTAATAGAATGGGCCTTCCTTATATAATAGTGCCTCTAGTAGTGCCACAATCCTAGAATAATTCCTTATAAACTTCATATAATATCTAAAATTTCCAAGAAAGACACATACATATTTTTGGATTGATGGTGTTTCAATCTGAAGGGTGATTGTTATTTTGGCTGGATTAATGAAAAAACCATCCTTGCAGATGGTGTGCCTAAATAATGTGCCAAATGGCATCATAAAAATAAAATTCTTGAGATTCAAAGAGATTTGTAACTATAGACACCTCTCAAACATTAGGCACAAATTATCATAGTGATATTTTACCAATCTATACACTATCCAATTGTCTAAATATACATAGAGGAACTTGTGAATAAAGTATTTGAATGTGGTGATCACCACCCAAGATAAAACTACTGGTGCATTATTCAACCCAAAGGGTAACATATTATACACAAAATATTCCCACATGATTATAAAGGTGGTTTTTGACTTGTCTTATTCCTTAATTTGGACTTGATGGTAACCTAAAAATCCATCAATAAATGTTTATATTTCCTAGCCTATGATTTCTTTTGATACTTCATCCATGAATAGAGTTGGGAAGGGGTCAATCATGTAAGCAACATTAAACATCTTGTAGTCAACAAAAATTCAAATTCACCCATCCTTTTTGATGTTTATGACCATGGGGATAATCCATTTAGAATCTTGCACTGGCTAAATAACTCCTATGGCTAGCATGCCATCGATCTCAATTTTTACCTTGGAATGAAGATTTGGGTTCATTCTATAGGGTTACTTCTTGAATGGTCCCACACCATCGACTAGTTTGATACTCATCTTCCCAAAGGATGAGTGGATGCCTTTCATATACTTATAGTTTTGTAGGAATAGGTACTAGAATTATTTTAGTAGATCAACAATACAAGCCAATTCTAAATCAGACTAATAGGCACCTAGAGTGGTAATTTTGGGTTCCCCCTCTGAGCTGATATCTACCTTGGTAGTTTCTAATGGTGCTCAAATATGCTCATGATTATCCTAGTGTGAATCTGGGACATATCTACTACCCTCAATTATATCTACTTATATATGGGTAGGGTCTTCTTCTTTGAGGGCACCATTTAAAAACCGGTGCACTAACTTCTTATTTTTGGCCAAATTCTTCCAATTGTGCACTTTCCAATTGGAATCATCTTCATTACTAGAGTCATTATTTAGATTTTTTATTTGAAGAATGTTAAGAACACTAAACCTTTTTTTTCCAACATGTCCCTTAGGTGATCTTCCAGTATAACGATGTCCTTAAACACTAATCTTTGAATTATCTATAATGGTTCAATTATTTCAAGATTTTACAAAGAAAAGGAGAAGGTTTGAACAAACCACGTCTTAAGTGCATCCCAATCTATTTTTCATAGTGCATCTGATTTACTACATACCACACCCACAACCAAGTCTTTAAGGTTCTATAGGATGCATGCAACCATAAATTTATCAAGGCATATTCACCATAAATAGTCCATGTTTCTTCCCAAAGTTGTACATGTGTTGTGGTTTTAGATTTGTTATAATAGGTTATAATGTATAGGTCCTCATTGCTTTTTCCAAATCTAGTGAAAATGGCCTCCTTTATATCTTAGCAGGTTGGCAAGCTAGGATTTTGTGTCACCCACCAATGAGTGGAAATGATTTTTAATGTGTTTACTATTATGGCCATTCTATTCACCTCTTTTGGTATGCACAACTCAATGTTGCAAACATAGTCTTCTATAGGATTACTTCCTTTATACTTTAGGAGTGCAAATTTTTTTTCCCTTATTAATATATAATAATCTTTTTCCCCTTTTCTTGGTGTAAGGGATCCATCTTTTAAGAGCATGATCAATCTGTATCTATCCTATTTTACTAGTTTTAGTGCCTTTTCTTGTACCAAGTGGCACTATCAACCAATTGTCTCATATGCTTCCTTGACCCATCTATTGAAAGAAACATCTATGGTGTCTGAGGTCAACTTTCCATCCTTTTAAGAGAATATTCCTTGATTATTTGGCTCTAGGATCTCGATTCCTTTCACTATGATGTTATAGATATGGTTGATTTTATCTTTAATATCCAGCATAAGGGGTCTTTGGTCATTTGAAAGAGGTATGAATACTCCCTCCTTCCCATTTTAAAAGGTCATGTAGTGCCTTTTGAAGCACATATATGCATTATTTATATAACACCATAGCCTTCCCATAAGTTTTATGTAGTTGTCCTAATCCACTAACTCTATTACTTTAAAATCAACTTAGAATTTGGTGCCCACGATATATACAACCACATTTTTAGAATCCTAATAGGCTATGCCTGAGTCTTATTTTCCATGAAGAGAATATTATGGGAATGTCTCAAAGTTGGGCTAACCATTTTATCCTAATCATTCTTCATCAAGATGTTGACCTTGATGCCTATGTATACAAGAACCTTACAAAAAACTATCAATAATGGCGTCCACAAGGAGTTATTGGTCATATTCAATATTTTGTGTGTGTCAAAATTCTCTCACCCTTTTCATGCATAGTGTGGTTTCCTTGAATTACTTTTGGCCTACATGTTCCAAGAGTAAGTTATTCAATAGTGAAAGTATACCCTCAGTCTATATGAGGTGTAGGATATCAATCAATTCTTGTACTTTAGCCTCTCAGTTATCCTACTTATTTTGAGCTATGACAGTTTGTGCTTCTAGGTATGATGCTAATTGTAACTCTACCTACAAGTTTTAGATTACGCTCATAACCTATTATAGTATTTCATTTTGGTGTGTTGGGTCTAGATAAGGTACAAATTTTGGTTTAAGATGGATTATGCATTCATTTCGACCCTTATCCCCATACTCAAGGCATAACTTAGCTACTAACATAACTAATAGCTAAGTGGTGATCCCACTTTGAGTAGTTACCTTCACTTTGACTTCATTGTGCATATAGGCTATACTTTTAGGGTCTATTTTTATGTCTTCTACTCCTATTTGATCATCCTTGTGCTCTTATCTACACTAGGCATTCCTTGGGTCAACTTTTTATAAAGGCTAGGGAAGTCTTTAGCCTTATGGGATCCTCAAAAATAACCATAAGTAGGATGTGTAGGGTAGTCACACTGATAATTCTCTATTAATCCATATCAATAACATGAGTGTAGTAGGAAACTTATACCATTACATCTTACACCTTACCCTTTAGTGTCTTGCTACATCCCAAATCCAGCACCATTTTATCCTTAGCCATCATTACCTTAGTTTTCATGCCCTCCCATAGATGTTGTATCCTAATACACTCCCCGTTCCATGTTTTCATACATTTCATTAATCACTTCATAGTCAATAGTGTTATGGTGTAGGTGTTGCACAAATGACAATAGATTAGTGTGTTGACATAGATGACATGTTATAATAAATGGTAGTTTTGCATGTTGTGAATTTCTTGATATCCTTTGTAGCTTAGAATTAGAGTGCACACATTCTTATATGGGTAGTTAATTATATTATGGATTTTCACTTCATAGTCAGTACACCATGGTTCACTTTGAGTGTCATATGTAGAGTTGGAAATAAGATTTTGGAGTTATGATACCATAGATGATATATGTGCCTCCATAAATGGGTTGATCCCACTATCTATACTTTTGATCTCCTTGGGTCTAATCATGGATTCAATTTCTTCTCAAGGGTTTATAAAATTCTTCATGTAAATTAACCTTTAAAATGACATGAGTAACCCCCAAATAAATCATTGTGCATGTTGAGAAGGGTGAATATCATATAAAATATTGAAAAGAAATATTTGAATTGTGTATCATATAAGCAAACACACTCTATAAGTCTTTGGGTAATTTCTTTTAGCATAGTGATACTATGTTGTTCAAACTTTAGGATGTTGAAATCCTTAAAGAATGTATACTTTAGGGTATCATGGACAATAATGGCTTGGTTAGGATTAAATATTCTATACTAGGTATGGGAATGATATATTATAGTGGTTAAAAATTGAGTATCCTTGTACTTTGACTAGGTTATGCCTCCTATGCACCACTATAATTCACACTTCAACACATATTTTATATTATTTTCCATGTCATGATACACTAAGAGGTGCATAGCCATTTTATAGAAGATCTATTATGGGGGTGTGACTAGTACTTGTGTCACTTATCCCCTAGTGCCTTCCCTCTTGGTAATGGTCATGTTCCACTTGGGATGATACTTCCTCCTCCTAATGGGTTTCTTCAAGTGCCTCTACCCCTAGTGGTAGGTATTGTTCCCATCATTCCTCCTAGCATAGTAAATGTTGGCAATGTTATGCTACTTATTTTTGTCACTAGACCACTTCTTATGGGTTGTTACTCATGTTTCATTACAAAAATTAGATATTATGGTGAGATTTCACTCAATGGAATAGATATAGGTGTTCTCACCTCCTTGCCTGGAATAGGCTATTCAATAACAAAATGACAATCTAAAGCTCCAAAATGTCTAAGATATGAGTTATTGGTAGGGTTAATAATCATTTCTATACTCTATTTAAGTTGGGGATCTAATGAATGGGCATAAACCTTAGGTTAAAATAAGGTAGACACATCATGCATTTTTACACTCACAAAATTCTCAAGGAACTCAACCAGCTCTAGGCCTATCAAGTATTGAGCTCTGTCAATCACTTTATTAAGCCTCTCATTTTTGTATTATTATTATTTAATAGATCCTTCCCTATGCCATTACTATTTGCTTTAGGTACTATCAACACTTATAGGTTACATATCCTCCATAATTTAGTGTCATATCTCATTATAGTCTTATCTTTTGAGTTATTGGAGATCAATTGGCTCATTCCCTTCCATAATTCCTCACCTACACATTCATTTCTTCCCATTTTCACAACTCACATGTGAACATATTTTATCTTTCCATTTCCAAATTTTCAAAACCATAATAAACCATTATATTATTCATCTCTTTTCCAAACTCCTCCATGAATGTGCCTCCAAGGTCATGCAAGAACTGACACTCCACTTCCTTAGGGCATAAATAATTTGATACTGTGAACTCAAGCACATATCTATTTAGATCTCCTTTCCACAATTTATCCACCACTCTAATCCAAGAAACATTTAGGGTCCCAATCATATCTAGTTAATATTTTACCTACTCATAACACCATCTATAGCTTCTTTTTCTATGGGTAGAATATGCAACCAACCACTTATACACATGATCAGGTAACTCATAAAAAATATCTAATAAAAATCATCATATAGGTTGTCCTAAACCTATTTTATTATATTTTATCCTTTGTAAGTTATATTCTTCTATGAAAAACTATTTTCTACCTAAAACACCCAACACTCAATATTCTCAAGAGAAAGCTAGTACATCATCCTATTGTACCATCATAGTAACAAAATTCAATATGGGTCCCAAAAATGAAACCAAAATGTTGGGGTCTAGTATGGTTCTCTATAAACAAGCACAAGCATAGGATAACCTATTTTGTTCTTAAAATTTAATCTCTAAACTATATTGACATCAATTCACATAAGGCATAGGCCCTATGCGCTCCCATGAAGCATAGCTAAAAAACCAGGGCTTATTTTGGACTAGTTGTGTTATGGCATGAGGCTTCAAAGGGGGCCTCAAATAATGTAATGTAAACATAGATGAGGGGCAAGCCCATAGGCACAAGACTATTTTGGGGTAATACAAGAGTCATATAAGCTTTGAGTGGGTCATAAGACTAATTTGATTCAAGTTATCCTCCATGAATAATAGATGAAGATTAAATAAAGGTTGGGTTCATGGGCATAAATCTATATCCATTTTTCTTTTAGAATGATGTTGATGTTTGGAAAATATAGATACTCCATTAAAATTCAAAAATAGTGAAACACATGATCTTTATATTAGTATAACTGACTAAAATATGACATAACACAAACTCACTTACACCCCATAGAAATACTACTAACATGTGAACCAAGACAAACCCAAATGTACTTCAAATCAACACCATTATTAATTTTTCAAATTCTAGAATAAGATTTTAAATCTAAAACCATACTAACTACATCCCAGAAGTTCATAGGTAAGCTTAGGAACATATAACTAGAGCCAGGGTGGCCTCCATTCTATATCTAAGCTAAGCCAAAGCTCTAGGTGGTATTAATGGCCACTATAGAAAACTCTATAAGGCATGATTCCAAAATAACTTAATTAGAGATTTGCTAAAATTCTCTTTATCACCCATTTTTTTTCTTGAGCTCTTTATATAGGCTTTTAGGATCATCCTTACTAGGGTGGAGGCTATGTGTGAGCACTGAGCTAGAGTTCTACCATCATAACCATCAACTCCATGAGGCCACTATTCCCACACTCCACTTTCCATATTTCTTCAAATCTTCATATATGTCCTAATTGTCTAGGATTTATTTATCTTTCATTGAGATAACACATTTTCTACATTATATCCTCTATATGGTTATCAAAAAATTTAGGCTAACTTCTTGCCAAAATAACTAGGCACACGGAGGTAGATATTAGGTTGGTGTGAAAAATCCATAAAACCAAATTTAGGTTCCAAAAAATTCACAAAGGAAACACCACTAAGGTGGATTAAAGAATATGATTATTAGGAATGAGGATAAATTTGTGTAGAATGTCTGGTCCTATTCAAGGTCTTATATTATAACTCATAAATGAAATAACTCTAAGAGTATGATTAATTAAAAAAACATATTTATCAGGGAAGAATATTGGGATTGTTTTAGTGAATAAATAGAATGTAGTAAGCATGACATAGGAATTTATAATGAAATATTATTAGAATTGAGGCATACTAAGAATATAAGAATGCATTAATAGTTTAGTGATCCACACATGCAAAAGATATCTGTTCACTATAGATGCCAAACTTTATGGGCAAATAAGTGGAGTATTATGTGTATACACATAATATTTTAAAATTTTATCAAATATTGATGTTTTATATATTGTAATAACCCATTGAGACTTAATATATCTGAGTGCATGCCCTAAGGGGTGTACTGGGAAAGGGGTGGGTGGACCATTGGTGCTTCATAAGATTGTTGTCCCTTATTGTCACTTATTACCAATCCAATCAATTCCTAAAACATTCCCATAAGATATTACTCCTCCTTTGTACACTCCTCCAATATTTCTCAACTTTCCATTCCTCTTTTCCTGACCTTAAGCCCCTTTTGACAATCTATTGTACTAGGTCGACTGGGTCAACCCTGCACTATTTTTGGTAAATTTTATTTAGGGTCTAGGTCAGCTCTTGGCTGACCTAGCTGATGACTTAGTGAATTTTTATCCATAGCTATAATATGTTGACTAAGTCAACCCTATCAACTAAAAATTTGAAAAGGCCTTAGGGTTAAATCTACTTTATATTCAAGATAATTTCATCATTATTTATAAATGAACAAGATATATTATTCACTTATGCTTATTTACAATCTACTCTTCCACCATTTTACTTGAGGAGTCTTAGCTTAGGGTTTCTACTTGGATAATAAAGTATTTTTAAGAAGTATTGGATGCTTTAGCCTTTATTAGTGATTTTTACATACCATAACAACCTCTTACAAAGCCCCTTTGGTGAAGGGAGAGATTGAGTATCGACGGGTTCATCTTTCAGGTAAGTATTCTTTAGCTTTGATCCTATCTTTAGTAGATATAAGTAGCATAAGTATTAGTTTGAATAATAATCTTCTTCTTCTTCCATGCATTAGGGTCTTAATCATACATAGCTTAATTGAGATTCTCCTATGCATGTTAAAAAATGTTTACTAACCCCCATATTGTGCCACAAGCTTTGGTGAGCACTAGATTAGATTTATTTGCTTTAATTGTTATTAGTTTAGTGAGATATGAAAACATAGGACATATATAGGGTTATTTCATGATTATTATTTAATATAGGCTTTGGAAAATTCCCTAGCATTATGTATTGTGATAAGATATTCCCTAATTGGGTCTAATGGATCCCCATATTGGTCATGTTATCGATTATCTAATGTATCCCCAATCAAAAGTGTATGGTATGATCTATCTTCTCTAAGTTAGGATTGATTTATAGACATGATGAATATTTTATTATATACATTCTAGTGAACCTTATGTGAATCTAACCCTTGTAAGATTTTCCTCACATTTTTCATTATTTTATCATTTTATTTCTCTATATTTGTAATATTGGGTCGATAGTATCGATATAGTTCTAAATTTTGTGTTTAGGTTTAACACATAGTTACTCAATAAAAATATATACTATTTGTGCAAGTTTTTCATTAGGTATAGGCTACTAGTTTGACTCTATTGACATAGTACACTTTCAAGCTTCTAGATAGGTTACTAGGTTGACTTTGTTCAATGTAGTACACTTTCAAACTTCTAAACAAACTACTTGGTCATCCCTATCAACACAGTACACTTTTAAACTTAAAAAAAACATACTCGTCAACCCTATCAACATAGTATACTTTATAAGTTGCAACAAATAAGGCACTATAGAACTAGGTCAACCTAGTCGACCCAATCAACATAATTTGTAAGTATAAATCAGGGTACTTCAAAATATATTTCATTTTTATCTGCATCATCCAAACCACCAAGGTTCCCTTCTCTCCTTACCTATCATTTTTTTTATTCATTATAGTTATATTTTTCATATTTTTTAGTCTTTAAAACTACCCCTATACAATAAACTAGGTCTACTCTATTGACCAAGTTCTGTATTTTGTCTTCTATTTAGAAAACTAGGTCGACATTATTGATGTAGTTAATTTTTAAAACCTTGATTCATAATTATATTAGTGACACTATTGAATATATTCTATAATCTCTACATACACTATCATTTGAACTAACATTATACTATGTTTCAAAGTTGGAATTCTCACTTATATGCTAGTAATTAGATCACACTTTCATTTTTAGTTGCTTTCATGTTTAGAATAGATCACATAGTCTAATTAGGTGGTTTTAAAAAATACCATTTAGTTTTAATATTTTTCTAATTTATGCACACAATACAAAATTACATAATCTTGAAGTGCATTTTAACAATTATCTACCCAAGCCCTACCTACTTGGATTTCATCACCAAGGGGGAAGCCAACCTAGTTTTTTGTCTAAGTATAAACATATGGTTAATGGTATATATTGGTAAAACATCTAACACCCTTATCACTATGGTGTGTTAAGTGAGGGGGTATGCCCCAATACCAAGTCAATACCATTACCAATACATATCCCTTTCAACCTAAACATCTTGAAACCATCCATAGATTTATTTCTAATTCCTTGATTACATCCAACTCCCTATCACATTTAAAATCATACTATAATAATCTAATAACATTTATGATAACCAATTAGTTAGTATTTACTTTCCAAGTTGATTGCTTTCTCTTTACTTAAATTATATGTTGTGTTGCAAAAACATGCATTGGTCAGTGTTGGTGGAAGGTTTTGTGCCATGTTCTTCAACTGGATAATCCTCATTAACCTATTTAATTGTGTGTTTCCTTTCATTTCTTACTTTCAAAAAATGTACTTACAAAAAAAAAATTCCATTTTAGTACATAGTCATTATGATTGATAAAGTCTCTTATAGACTTTTTGTTTTCCCTATTTGCAATACTAGGTCAACCCTATTGACACAATACTATTTTCTATCCCTCAGAATATATAACTAGGTCAAGTTTATCAAATTTTTATCTTTTTCTATCTATTTTATGTCTAGGTTATAGAATTTGGTTGACCCAATTGACCTTGTATCCCTATTTTTTTAGTTTTTAGACCTTATTTTTTGTACTAGGTTGACCCAATCAACTTTGTATTCTTCTTATTTTCCATTTTTATATGAATCATTTCTCTATTTTTTTTCCTTAGAATTTTTTTCATTTTTCTCAAATAATCATGAGGTCCCCTATTAGAATATTCTTGGATAACCTAAATCCATTTAGATACTATATGGGATATTCGTTTCTCCCTTTCTTTTCCTCCTAGGAGCACCATCACTCTTGTGGCACCTCTTCCCATCCTTCATCCATGACTTGTCACATGGTGAAAATCACACTTCAAGATGAAGTTGAATGGTTTGACCTTTTCTATACCTATTAAGACACTTCTCATCTTCAAAACCTTCAAACTAATGTGGGAGCAATTAGCACAAGTTTAATAAATAATCCCAGTAATAATTCATCTTATAATAACCCTCCCCCTAATACCAATTTGAAGAGTGCTCCTACCAACACCAACCTACCTATTGATACACCTCAACTTCTTGTCCAAGTCATATATAAAAATAACATAATGCAAACTTCTAACACTTCTCAAATGATGTAAATCCAACATCATTTAATCAATATTGCTAATCAACCTCTGACTATCCATCCTAAAGATAATCCTAATTACCTTCCTCCACCTCTTAGAGATGCCTTAGATAATGTTATTCCTCAACCCATAATGAATAACAAGATGCTTCAAACTATTCAAAATGAGCCTTTAGCTCCCTTCATTGTATCCATCGATATCGGTAACATATCTCCAACTATCAAGTATGATGGGACTAAATATCATGCCACATTTATCAAAGCATTTTCTAATCTTTACAAAGAGTATGTCCAAACCAATACCTTCACCACAACTAAACTCTTAGTTAAAACCTTTACTATCAATGTATTAGAATGGTACAACCAACTTTTGCAACATTCCATTTGGCAATTAGAATATTAGGTCAATCCTTTAGTTAAAGAGTTTCAACACACTAATCTTCCCAATAATTATCTTAGACACTTCATCAATGCTAAGAAATCTCCCACTGAATTAGTTCATGACTTTATCAAAATATGGAAATCATTGGCCCATAAAGCTAACCATAACATGATTGATGATAAAATTTTAAAACTCTTTATAAATAATTTGACTCCTTTTCTTCAATATAAGGTTCAAAATTTTTCTCCCCAAACACTTAATGAAGGTCTTGACTAGGCTAAATGTCAAGACTTTACTATGAATTAATTTGAACCTAATCCTAAAATTCTTAAAGGATCTTTTCAAACATCTACTAGTGTTATCACTAGAAATACTCCTCAAACAAAACTAGGAAATTCTAATGATAACATTCCTTCATCCTCTCACACACCACTATAAATGTAGTAAATGAAATAATTTTTACTGCCCTCTAAACCTTTCACCTATCCTAAAAATCCTCCTAAGTGGTATGACCCTAATAAATTTTGTTGGTTCCATGCCAACATTGGTCACTCACATGAATCTTGTAGAGGGATCACTAAATTTTTTATATCCTATATTATTGGTGATTTATTTAATCATGAAGCTATGATAAACCTTCATCATCAAGAGTACACCACTACTTCTAAAAAATAAAAAGTTTCCAAAGCTTCTACCTCAAATAACCAAAAATCCTTTTCCACAACTATTAATCAACAAACTACCAAGGATGTTTATGCTATCAATTATGATTATGATTAATATTATAAAAATTATCAATATTTCAAAACTACTAAGGTCAATTATCATCACAATCCAGCCCATAAATATTTTATTACTAAACCTAATAAATCCATATTTAGAAGAAAAACTTCTCAAATATACTACAACCATTAATCTCACTTTGGAAGCTCTTGAGAAATCACTTCCTCTTGAACCTCAAACCACTAATATTTATTCATACCTTACCTCCTAAACATCGTATTGGTTCTTATTATAAATCTATTTATAATTTTCTTGAAAAACTTAACTCCATGCCTTGGAAAATTCCACTTATGGAGTTGATTCACACTTCCCCTTATCATCATAAGTTCCTTATGCAACAATTACAAAAATTAAAGATACATCCTCTATATATGATGGATTAATACTACCCTTATCTATAAAGTTCTAGTTAATGAAGGCTTTGTTATTAATGTGACATCTTTTTGGATTATCCAACAACTTAGTTATAACAAGGATCATCTCAAGCAAACTTGTCTTACCTATTATGGTTTGGATAAGTCTAATCAAAATCCACTTGGTTATATTTGGTTTCCCTTAACAATCAGACCTAAGACCATTCAAACTAAGCTTATGTTCTTTGATTTACCCTTATCTTATAATATAATGCTTTGTCACCCATGGGCTCATAGAATGAGGGATATTGATTCTTCTATATCCAATGCATTAAATTATTACACTATGGAAAATGATATAAGCATGATGATGATCCCAACCTTTGGAGTATTCAACTTCATAATCCCAAATCTCAGTATCATATTCCTCCTATTCCTAAGATCAATAGTGCTCCTTTACCTCAGTTCATCAACATCAATCTTGATTTAGAAGTCACTCTCTCTGACTCATATGATGATGAGATTAATGATTTACAACATACTTATAATATTACCAAGCTACCTCCTTAAATTTTAGAGTGGCTTCCTCCTTATTTATTACCTTGATACCATACTATTATACTCATTGATGAGATTACTAATTTTACCCCTCTATGTAATGTTCAAGAGCCTTCTTTACCTGAATAAACCTTTACTTATAATGAATTTAGAGTGGACAAATTATTTCAATATCCTCTCATCATGTCTCCATGTACATTCAATAATATTGGGATTTCACCTTGAAACTCACCTTGAATATCAATCATGTATAATTTCTCCAACATATGATTATAAATATATTATGGCTCAAGCTCAATCTTAAGACTTGGATGTCCAACATTATCATAAAACCTTAGATCAAATTCATGATTTGAATCAGGATGTTCATACCATTTCTATATATCATAAATTAGATCCTAAAGTTTATGTGCCTCCTTCCAATTATCCACTTCTTGATACTCCTTGGGTGGTAGAGCAAATTATACCATTCAAACCTATAAAACTTCATGCATCTTCTTCACCACCTATATATCCCATCATTTCATATAATCCTTCCCCCATCAATGAAACCAACAACACTCCAATTCCTTCTAATCCATATACTTCTCCTACTCCTAAGATTTCACTAGATTCCAAGGCAACCAATTTTCATTAGATACATTTTGAATATGATCACCATGGTAATCAAATTATAGATCTTGAATTTGATGTTGAATATTATGGTCCTCTTCTCACCTTATTTAGTGACAAAGCTATTCTTGAAATAATTCATGATCAATAACCTTAACTTCCTCAGCGACATCATAAAATTGGGAATATTAAAACCAAAACCCCTTGTTTGAATAAATTTATTTTTAAAATTGATCCTAACACTAATATAATTTATTTTTTACGTAATGAACCATATAACTTCTAAGATGGAAATACTATGTGTTGAATTTCTAAGTCACCCTAGTTAGCATAGGACTTGTCGAGATCATAAGATGAGTTGCACACCTATGAGATCCTAGGTGCTCAAGTTAAATGTATGAAGGAATTTATGTTCATGCCTACACTCAAGATAATAAGGAATAGGTTTGTGAATAAATAAAGTTATGGTTTATTCCCACTAGGGGCCATTTATGTGCACATGAGTGTAGGATTATTTGGTGCACAAGACCAAGAGCTACATGGGTCCAATATGCAGGACCCACAAGTCCTAAATGGTTAAGTAAAAATCAATGCACAAATATTAGCTATGAATCATGAAAGCATGCCTAGTATCTCTAATATTTGTGCATGAATTTATTTAAAGTCTTCATCATGCTTAGCCAACATAGTTATATGCCCACATGTAGGTTCCTACATTTATGCCCTTAAAATGTAAAAATTGTAGACCTCCTTCCACCATCACCAATTGGATTCCTAGTGCTCATTTAGTAGAGATAATTTCTCCATTTTCCTAAGATAAACACCATACCTCCATTTGGTCACCCCCATAGAGCTATACCTGAATCCAATTATGAAGTGCCATGTGCTAAGTGGCCACAATATATAAAGAAGGTAGTTGGAGGTACTTAAGAGGAACTTGAATCATTGTCAGAATGATTAAATACATAATTGGCCACTAGATATTAGGGTGTGAGTTCACACCACCCTATGAACTTGTCAAGAAAATATTCCATTCCCCCATGCACACATGTATTTGAAAATGATGTTGCCACTAATTCTAGATCCAATCATAGAACAGACTTCAATAATCATGGCCATGGTGTTGAAAAGGAATTAAATCTACACATATCACCCTAAGTGTCACATTTATTGTAAAATAGACTTATTCATTATAAAATCCTGATTATTCACTTGTAAAAGGTTCAACATATTTCTAGCAACATCACACTGCTAAAATTTTCCCTCCAAAAACATTTTTATAGGCTAAATCTCATAGACTAATGATAATAAATCTCACCTCTTTCTATTCTTCTGATGATCTATTTGTTATTTATGTTTGTTATACCTTGATTGTGGGTAACGTTCACCCATCTCACTATTGTCCATTCCTAGCACCTCCTCATTAAAATTTCAACTCATTTGTAGGACATATTCAATATGCACCAGGGTCTATGTTGATATTGTATATGTACCATTTATCATCCCTCTTAGTTTTAAAATATGTTCTTGTGCCTCTACGCAAAAAAATTATCTATTTGGAGTATCCATGGAGGAATCTATGTGATATCATCTTGTTCTCAAAGGTTTGTATTTTGGTTATGATAGTAGGATTGATCACTCTATTTTTTTTACATCACCTCTATGTATTTTAGAATCTCTTACCTTTTCCCTCAAAAATATTAGGTTTAGACTAACAATAGATTTACCTTTTTACTCTTTAGGCCTACGTGCTAGTCTTAAACTAGGTGTCCTTAAAGTAGAAGGAATCTAGCCTACTCTAGAGGCTCAGTCAAAGGAGCACAAGGGTTACACACCTTGGGGATGTTCCCATAATTATTATGATACAATAAATGATTTTGCACATAGTTGAGAAATAACATTTATGTGCCTAGTGTTATAGACTCTTTTGTCTCGTGCAAGGATTTCATGCTCTGTGTCCCACTACAAAGCACTTTAGTACTAAAAAACATCCATAGGTGTACGTTTTGAATGATAATTTTTTTTGGCATTCTTGGTGGGACTAGGCTAAATAAAATATAAATATTTGGTACTATGTTTAACTAAAAATATGTAACAGGCACTTAGTAAGAGCACCTGATGGCTCTAGACATCTTTGGTCTATAAAGACTGGTCCCTATCTATATGTCAAGAAGAACAAGATCATCTAAAAAAGGCATTAATTTCCATTCCATTTATCTCCCAACATCATCTAGAATGAGAAGAGTTATATCATCTTTATCCTCTATCAAAAGGTGTAATGCAAGATAGTCACCCTCTAGAGCACAATCTACCCCTCCATTTATAAGGTTTCTCATGCCTAAAAGAAGCCTATTTCCTATCCCATTCATGGATATAAAAAGGAATAAATTATTCATTACCATAAATAGAGGTATTTCATTAGTTATTATGTAGTACAATGACATCATAATATCATCTCTTAAAAGCTTGTCCTATTTTATGGGTGAGATCTCAACTTCCCCTATAGAGCACATTCAAAATATGGAAAACATCTATTTAGTATATGAGGTCATTGAGGATAATGTTATATTTTAAATACTCACTTTTTCCTTCAAATGTAAATATCTCTAATGGTATCAAGGCTTGAGACTAAATTTTATTCATAGTTTAGATTAACTTGATGAATAATTATGCAAGTAGTTTGAAGATTGAAGTGACCACTTATCCCTAATATAGTAGCTCATGATGATAAAGTGAGTGCCCCATAAAATTATGGTTTAATTAAACTTCATATTCTAGAGATATTAGGATATAATCCCACCCTTGTGTAAGCCATCCATTAATACTACATTTGTATATTTTCTAAAATTTCTTAATAGTGATATAGTGGTGATGATTCAATCTATGGGAGGCATAGTCATACCCAATGTCTATGAAGTTGTAGTACATGTAGATAAATATTTAATCCAAGAAAAATAGATTGTACTTAGACCACCTATGCTTATGTTTACAAATCTACTCCCTAATCAAGAAACTACACAACCTATGCTAGTTCCTATCCCTACTATAGTGAGTCCACCTAATCCATCCATCACTTCTAATGAATTGCATGAAGTGAAAATGTTTTTTCAAAGATTTGGGAATGACCTAGTTGTCCTCAAAAGATAGCAAGTGTAATATCACATACCTCATCAACCTTTCACTCAAAAATACTAGTGAAAAAGAAATCCTTACCAAGGTGGCATACAAATTCAAAATCATCTCACATATAAAATAATGCCTCATGCATAGAAGGTTGATGTTATCATCACCTTTAAATCCCTCATCTTTGTATAGAATAACCTAGTGAAGGATTCTTAATGGTGTTTCCCATGAAACCACACATAATTAAACTACATGCAAAAATGGGATTCTAAACCAAGCATTCATGGTGAAAAAATTACCTCCATCACAAGAGAAAACATGAAACATTGATCTAAATTAGGAAGTAATCTAATTTCTAGCTCAACCACATGATGGTTTTGATTTTGTCAATTGGTAAGAAGAGGACTTTAACTATGCAAATCAAAGTAACACACCTAATAGAGATATCACCCCAATAACTTTCAATACTAGATTAAAAATAAAATCTACAAAGGAGGATATACCAACTACCACACCCTTGTCCACCATTCCCCATATCACTTGTACAAGTATGCAAGCCAAGGCACTTATCCAACCTTCATACACAAAAAAGGTTGCATATAAGGAAGGAATACATCAAACTAGTGCACCAAAATTAGAAGAGACCACCCCCTCAAGGCCACCACTAAAATGAGATTAGGTTCCATTCAACATAGTAGGGAAGATGAATAAGCTAAGATTAAATATAACTATTTGAGATGTGCTCACCATTATGTCTTAATGAAATTTATTACAAGATGCACTTAAAGGATTTTAGGAGTGTGTGGCACTCCAACTATCACCTATTACTTCTATGAGTCTATGCCAACCAAAAATATAAGAGGTGTAAGATTTCAATAACTATAAGCCACCCCATTATACATCTCTCTAATTGTTGGCCAACATCTATTACATAATTGCATGATCGATTCAAGCACAAAAAGCTCAGTAATGTCAAATAAGATCATATATACATAAGAAATTATGTATTCCTCTATGTCAAAAGGAGTGTTACAACTTGATGGAATTATAGTTAAAGCTATAAGCATCATCAATGATTTGAATCTCACACTACATGCATGCCCAATCCTCTTCATTGTGCAAGATATCATAGTTATTAAATTACCTCCCTAATTCACCATTTGCCTCTCTTGAGACTTCATGGCAAAAATGGGTGGGTATTTGTCTTTAGATTAGCCACACATACTACTGAGAACTAGATATGCAAGAAAAATGACCATAAGGATAGAGCCTATCTTCAAAATTAATATCTAACCATACTCTCCCATCCCAATTGAGTAAAATTGTGTGATGTTCAATAAAGAAGAGAATTTAATTCTCCATGAAGTCACAACACCACTGGAGGAGATCCTAGATAACTTGCTAGATGAATAGGCATGCAAACATTTTGATTATGATCTATATTAAAAAATATACATAGGATTAGGTACATATTACATCATCTAATAAAATCCTATACTACTGATCTCATAAAGGTGCACAAGAACCCTAATGGTATGTGGTAGTTGTAATTTGATGGCTCCCATAATAAGAATGACAGAAGAGTTGGTGTCATGTTAGTCTCTCCCCAAAAGGATAAATATTTATATTCCTTTAAAATATAGTTCAATTACATGAAAAAATTATTTTGATTATGAGGTACTAATCCAAGGCCTTCAACTTGTGCAAAAAGAAGGAATCAAGGCACTACAAGCACTAGGAGATAGTGAGCTAGTTTTTAACTAGGTTAAAGCATGTAATATGAGTAAGAATGGATTGATGTAAGCCTATAAAAATAGAGTGTGGGATATGATATAATGATTTGATGTGTTAAACATCATTTCCATCCTAAGAGTGTATAATGTTGATGCAGATAGGCTTGTGATTGTAGGCACATAATATGACATCTCATGTGACATAATGAAAAAAATTAAGTAGCTCATCAAATTCATGATCAAGATAGTAGTCCCTGACAACATAAATAATTTTAAAATGTTAAAAAGTTATAAATAGATAATAGATTCATTATAGGATGATGTGGAGTTTTGTACCATGAATTGGGTGTAGTTATGAACCTAACATGGAGATCAAGTCATCTAGTTGAAGGGAAACAAGCTACTAAAAGGTCTAGTCATCCTAGAAAGCATCTTAAATTATGATGGCCAATTCAAGGGAGAGAGGTGTAGTATGATATCTAAGGAATATATCTCTATGCCCATAGTCATCTCAAAAGGGAAAGATATTAAAGTTGGTAAGGTTTACTCCACACCAAAAATTGAGAGCTTTATTCAACTCAATAGGAGATATGACAATATTTTCACATGGAGTTATAAATATATTAAAGGTTTTGACATAAGCTTAGAAAAACACATAATTTAGATCCATCATGATGCACAACCCATGCACCAATAGCAAAGGCCAATCAATATAAAGTTGAAGCCATTGATGCTCAAGGAACTCTTAAAACTCATTGAGGCTAGTATAATACTTTTGATAAATCACTCCTCATAGCTTACCAACTTAGTACCGATGTGAAAAAAGAATCGGTAAATACATATTTTCATGGAATTTATGGATCTAAACAATTTTTCTCTCAAGTACCACTACCCTCTCCTGATAATAGAGCAAATCTTGCAAATAGTCATAGGCATGAAGAGATTTTCAATGTTGGATGGTTATTCAGGCTATAACCAAATCCTCATGTAAGAATGTGATTGTTATAAAATTGTGTTCATCACTAAGTGGGGAACTTTTTATATTAGCACATACTATTTAGTTTGACAAAAATAAGCATGATGTTCCATAGTGCTATGGATATAACATTCAAAGAGATTATCAATAAGGTCATATTAGTTTACCTTGATGATATAAATATATTTTATAAGTGCACAAAAAGTCATTTAGATTATCTAGAAAAGGTATTTCAAAGATGTAAGGAGTTTTTAAAATCTCGAAACCCTAAAAAATGCATCATTATGGTGCATGAAGGTTCCCTTATCAGGCACATTGTTTCAAAGGAAGGACTTTTAATCAACCCAGATCAAATCAAGGCTATCTTGTCTTTTCCTCTTCCAAACCACAAGAAAGGTCTCTAGACTTTCTTAGGAAGAATAAACTTTGTGATAATGTTCATGATTGGTTTTTCCATCCTAACCAAACCCCTCACTATAATGTTAAATAAAAATGTTGCATTCATTTGGATGCACATAGTCAAGGAAATTTTTGAGGTCATCAATCATTCCATCATGTAGGCCCCCACTTTTGTCAACCTAGATTACAACAAGGACTTTATCCTTTATGCATTTAGTGGATCTAAAGGCATCTTAGCCATCCTTATGTAGTATAACAAGAATAAGATGGCATAAGTAATTGCATTCTTTAGTTAGGTGCTAAAGGATTATGAGTTACATTATAGATTTGTAGAGAGATACACCCTTGTAGTTGTGAGAGCACTTAATAAATTTAGATATATGTTTTCCAACAACAAAGTTTAACTTTTAGTCATACATGAAAGTGTTAAAGAATTACTGATTAGTAAGGATATTAATGAAAAAGGTCTAGGTGGATTACAAAAGTGATGGAATATGATCTAGACATCCAAGTCTCCAAGATAGTGTAAGGAAAGGTACTCTACAAATAATTAGTTGAAGAAGCAAACCCAGAGGGTGTAGTCTTAGTATGATAAGAAGGATGTGACCAACTAGGCACTAGATATGAGAGGCTTCTTTCTACACAAAATATATGCTCCTGACCTCAATAAATCTAGGCATAGACATTTCAAGATGTATTCCATTCCCTATATGCTCTTAAAAGGTGAAAGTTTCCAAAAGTATCTTAATGGAGTCCTCTTGAGGTGCATGGAACTAGAGAAAGTAAATAGAATTCTTAAAAAATCCAATGACAGTCCTATAAGAGACCATTATTTACACAAGACCACTACCATGAAGATCATGCAAGTTGGTTATGATTTGTCAAATTTTTTTAAATATGCACACACATATGTTAAAAATTACAAGAAATGTACCTTATTCATAGGCAATTAAAGGATAGAATCCTTACCATTATGCCTAATTAAAGTTGATAAACCCTTTATGAAATCGACTTTGGACTTCATAGGATTGATTAACCCACCAATGGGTGATGGGAACAAATGGATTCTCATAGCCACAAATTATTTCATAAGGTGGATGGAAGTGATCACACTCAAACAGGATAATGGGACTTCCATCCTCAGCTTATATGAAGGCATTGTAATGAGATTTGGAATTCCTACCACCATTATCTCTAATAATGCATTGGCCTTTCTTGAAACTAGGATAATTAAGTGGGGAATTAAGCAAAACATCTATCTAAGTGCCTCATCAAATTATTACCCTCAACATAATGGCCTAGTTGTGTCCACAAGTAAGAACCTAATTCATATCATAAAGAGAACTGTAGAGGATAACCAGTGAGCTTGGCATACTAAGCTCATTATTTCTCTTTAGGATAATTAAATTATGCCTAAGAAAGTGTTTGGAAATTCTCCCTTCATGCTATTATATGAAAGGGAAGCCAAGTTATAAGCATCCCTTGAATTTCCTTTGTTAAAAATCACACATTAGTTGGATCTAATCAAAAGTAATCCCCTCATTATAAGATTACTTAAGATAATGAATATTGAAGAAACTAGAGTGCAAGTTGTACACAATATATAAATATAATAGGTGAAAACCTAAAGGGTCTTTGACAAGGGAGCCAGTGATAAGATTTTTCAAGAGGGAGATTTAGTGCTCAAATGAGATGTAGATAGAGTGAAGGATGAAAGGCATACTAAGTTTGATGTAATATGGAATGGTACATATACCATAGATAGCTAAAATCCATCCAACACCTTCTGACTTACTAGAATGAATGGAAAAGAGTTACCCATCCCAATCAATAAGATTCATCTTAGACACTATCTCCATTGATCTTTGCATAATTTGTAAATAAGTAAAATAGGTTTTTTTCATATCTTTTAAGTGTCTTGCATGCTTTATTTTAGAATAGTTTCATTTCCTCTAAGTGTTTGTATGTAGTGTTCTCTTAGCTTAGGTATTTTTCCTCTAAGCACCTTTATTACAGTTCTTGTTTTATCAAGTGATTCTCAATCCATACAAAGCCTAAAGTACATGGCTAGTGCATCCACAAATGGAAGGACCATAATTTATAATGACTTCATGCCCAATGGATCACTTGAAGGTTACTATATTATTCCTTAGTATGCAATCAAGTTGTAGAGGTCATTAGAAGTGTTGACTTTCCAAGTCACATCAATCAGTGCAAGACTTGTTAAGATCATAAGAGGAGTTATGTACCTACGAGATCTCAGGTGCTTAAGTTAAATGTGTGTAGGAAATTTATTCATTACTTCACCCAAGATGGTCAAGCATAGGTCTATGTAGAAATAAAGTGATGGTTCACACCCATTAGAGGCCATTGATGTGCACCCCAATGCATAATTTTCTTGTGCACAATACCAAGAGGTGCATGGCTTCAAGATGTAGGACCCCTAAGTCCCAAATGGTTAAGTGAAAATCAAAATGTAGAGAGAAGTTATAGATCATGAAATTTGTGCTTGGGAGCTCTAATCTTTATGCACACCCTTATTTAAAGTATTCCTCATGTTTAGAAAACATAGTTCTACACCCATATGTAGGGTCCTACATCTGTGCCCTTGAAATACGTAAAATGTAGACCTCCTTCCACCACCACCACATATATATCAAGTGCTTGTTCAGTAGAGGGAAGCACTATGTTTTCCTAAGAGAAGCTCTATGCCTCTATGTGGTCACCCCCAAGAGATGTACCTAAATCCATCTAGGAAGCACCACATGTCAAGTGGCCACAAGATATAAATAAGGTAGTTAAAGGAAGTTGAGAGGATCTTAAGGCATTATTAGAATGATTAAATACATAATTAGCTACTAGACATCAAGGCATGAGCTCATGTCACCCTCTGACCTTGTGAGGAAAATATTTTCTTCCCCCATGTACACATGTATATATAAATGATATTTCCACCAATTCCAAATCCAATCATCAAATAGACTTCAAGAAGTATAGCCATGGTGACATAAAGAATTTAAAGCTTCACCTATCACCCCAAGTGGCACATTTATTGTAAAATAGGCTTATTCACTATAAAATCTTGACTCTTCACTTGTAAAAGGGTCGACATATTTTTAACAAACTCATGATAATAAAATTTTCCCTCCAAGATAATTTATATTAGCTAAATCTTGTAGACTACTGAGAATTAAGTTCACCTTTTTCTATTCTTTTGATGATCTATGTGTTATTTGTGTTTGTTTATCCTTGATTATGGGGAATGTTTGCCCCTCTCACCATTTTCCATTCCTATCACCTCCTCATTAAAATTATAACTCACTTGTAGGTCATATTTTATTTGCATCAAGGTTTGCATTGATATTGTCTATGGACTATTTGTCATCCTCTCAGTGTTACACTATGTTATCATGACTCTATGTGAAGAACTTATGCATTTGGAGTATCCTTGGTGGAATTTGTGAGATATAATCTTGTTCTTAAAGGTTTAAATTATGTTCATGATATTATGAATGCTTTATTTATTTTGGGTGAATCACCTATTTGTATTTTAGCATCTCTTACCTTTTCCCTTCCTTTCCCCTCAAAATTTTATAATTATACTAGTGGTAGATTTACCATTATGTTCTTTAAGACTGCATGCTAATCTTAAACTAGGTACACTTAGAATAGAATTAATCTAACCTACTACAAAGGCTCATCCTAAGGAGCATAAGGGTCCCATGCCTTGGGAATGTTCCCATAATTGTGATGAGACAACTAATGCTTTTTCATGTAACTAAGTGATAACATTTACGTGCCTAACACTATAGACTCTTACACCCTGTGTAATTATTTTACACTCAGTGCCCCATTTCAAATTACTTTGATACTACAAACATCCATAAGTACACATTTTTAATGATAAAACTATACTTATCGAAGAAACTAATCACATTGAATATGGTACTCCATCCTTCCCTCAACCTATTATAGTTTCTTGTGAACTCTCACCTCCAAAATATGATAATTTTAGATTATTCTTTGATAAATATCATGATATCTTTGCTTGGTCCTATGAGGACATGCCTGGTATTGACATGAGCATTATGGTGTATAACATCATTACTTATCTTAATGTCAATCATGTGCATCAAAAATAAAGGAAATTTACACTTGAGGTTTCCACTTTATATCATAAGGAGATCATCAAATTACTTGATTCTAAAATTATCAAACTAGTGGACTATTCTAAATGGGTTTTTAACATTATTTTTGTTTGGAAAAAAGTCACTATGGTCATTCACATTTATATTGATTTTTTCAATATTAACATCATTTATCCCAAGGATAACTTCATTTTACCTTTGATAGATGCCATTATTCATTCCATAATTAGTTATGAAATGTTATCTCTTATGGTTGGATTCTTAGGCTATAGTCAGATTCACATTTCCCCTGAGGACCAACATAAAACCAATTTCACCATGGAATGGAACACTTATTGCTATGTCAAAATGACATTTAGCGTCTAATATGATGGATCTATGTACTAATGAGAAATGACTCACATATTTCATGATCTCATCCACAAAATTGTTGAAACCTATATGGATGACCTCATTACTAAATCCAAAATTTGTAAAATTCATCTCTTTAATCTTACCATCATCTTTGATTGTCTTCTTAAATATCAAGTTAGAATAAATCCTTACAAATGTGTCTTTGGTGTCACATCTAATTTTTTTTTATGATTCTTAGTCTCTCTCTATGGTTTCTATGTTGACCTAACTAAAATTAATGCCATCATCAACATTACCATTCATCATTCTATTCTAGACATTCATACTTAGGTAAACTTGGGGCAATTAAATGATTTATCCTCAAAATGGATTACCATATCCACTCCATAAATTCTCTTATTAAGAAAGGTAATGCCTTGCCTTATAATAGATAGACCCTTATCAAAAATACTTTGATAACATGAAATATTCATTGTTTTACCCACCTACACTTCATCCTCCTTCAAATCATTGACACTTGATCCTATATACTTACTCCAAATCCATATCAATTGGGGTAATGCTTGACAGATAAGATGATACCATAAGAGATTATTCCATTTATTACATTAGCCAAGGCCTCGTCAATTTTGAGAATTTTTATACCAAAGTTGAATTTGATTACGTTGCCATCTACTTTGTAGTTGAAAAGCTTCGACACTACATGTTATACCAAACCACTTATATCATCATTCATTCTGACCCCCTTCATTACTTATTATCCAAATCCTTTCTTCACAAAGATAAAAATGGCAAATTGATGGTCCTCCTTATGTAATTTTATCTCTATATTGTAACTCAAAAATTGGTCAAAGGACAAGTTATAGCTAATCAACTTTCCATAGCTTTTATGTCAGCTACCAATCACCTTCAATATAGTCTTCCCAATGACAATATTCTCTATATTAAAGGTCTCAATCAAGCTATTTATCTCAAAGATTATTTTTATAACTTCACTACCAACCCTAAAGTTAGTAATATTGATTAATCTACTATTCCCCTTTATATTACTAAGCCAAAAGTAGTTATCAAAGATCTTCTTGAAATTAATGTTGATTTGCACGAGGATACTTGGACCCTTCACTTTGATGGTGCTAAATGCCTTCAAGGAGTTGGGCTAGGTTGAATTATTACAAGTCCTCTTTTAAAAATAATTATTTTAGATTTTTTATTAAAATTTTATGTAACTAATAATATGGTCAAATACAAAGCTCTAATCTTAGGCATGAGAGATGTTCTTGATCTAGACATCGAATATCTATATGCTTTAGGTGTTTCTCAGCTTATTTTCCATCTACTCAATGGTTATTATCAATGTAAAAGGGATAATCTCATTTATTATCATCAAATTAAAACCACTATTACTAAAGAATTCCTTTATTTCACCATTGAACCTATCCCTCAAGATCAAAATTCCATTGCTAATTCCTTTGCTTCTTCAGCCTCCCTCTTTTCATCCCCACTAAGTTCTTTCCAAACCCACTTTTCTTATCTAGATAATAAAATCTTCGTCCTCTACTTAGACACAAATTTTCTTATCCTCCTTATAGAGGCTATCACCATTTGACAAAGCATGTGGTATAAAGACATAATTCAATTCTTAGAACACCAAACTTATCCTCCTAACTTAGACTCTTGTGAAAAGACTCATATCCTTTAACAAGATTTTAAGTATGTGTTTATTTATAACATCATTTATTTTCATAATACTAAAGGTACATTTCTCCATTGTGTTATGCAAGATGAGGTCCATACTCTTCTTGAACAAGCCCATGGGGGCATTTAGGGTAGCCACTATAGCAAACATGATACAACCCATAAATTCCTATGTATGGGTTACTTTTATCCCACTCTTGAAAAGAATGATATCAAATTTGCTAAATAGTGTACCCATTATTAGCTTCATGATTATCTAATTTATTCACCTCTAGATAAGCTTCAAATTATCAAATTTCCCTAATCATTCTCCATTTTAGGATTAGATCTCATTGGAAAATTACCTTGCTCTCAAGATGGGCATGTCTTTATCATCATAGCTACTAAATATTTTAACAAATGGGTTGAATTTATGCCCCTTTTTAATGTAACTGGTAATACCATTATCAAATTTATTATTAACCAAATCATTTTCTTATTTGGTGTTCCCCATATCATCATCTCTAATAATTGTGGTAATTTCAAGAGTAAGGAAGTCAAACAACTTTGTGTTAAATTCAAGATCAATCACAAATTTACCACAGCTTATCATCCATAATGCAATGGCCAAACTAAGGCCACTAAAAAACTTCTTAACAAAATCCTCCAAAAGATAATTCATGAAAACCTCATAGATTATCACCTTTAACTCTATCCTACTCTTTGGGACTATCAGACTAGCATACATACTATCACTGGGGCAATGCCATTTTATCTAATTTATGGTTTTGAGTTTGTTTTTCACTATAATTTGAGATTCCCTATCTTTGTATATCTCTTCATGGAATCATTCCTGATGAGTAATTCTGTGAAGATCACCTTAATGACCTTGATATCCTTGATGAACATCATCTTTCTACATTACAACACAACTGCCAATACAAGGATCATATTTCCAAATAACATAACAAACATGTTAAAATATTCACATTTAATGTTGGTGATCTTGTCCTTAAATTAGACTACACTCATGATAAAGAAGGTAAATATGCCCAAAATTGGTGGAGCACCTATTTAGTCAAAGATAGCTTTGTTCTAAGTACTTATCACCTTGAAACCAAAGACAACCATATTTTCAAAGAGCCCACCAATGTGCAATTCCTCAATAAGTATTTTGCCTAATCCTTCCATTATTTTCATTATTTCTATATAATATCTATCTAACACTTTTTATAGGTTACTTACATGGTTCTCTCCCTCTGTAGTAGTTCTCTCTTATTACAAACCTTAGTCCTTCCCTTTTGTCCTTTGGTTTCCTCTTTTTCTCATTTGTTACATTATAAAACCATGATAAGACCTAGCCTTCCTCATGACGTACCATATTCTTCATTAATTTCATAAATTTTACACACTTTTTGGCACCCTTGGGTTTATCTTTTATGATTTGTAGTGTAAGACCATGGATATGACCTAGCCTTCCTCATATAATTACCATATTTTTATTCCTTTTGTAGAATGTGTTTGTCATCCTTATTCTCAACTTTAGATTTTGATTCCTTTGATAGATGGAATTTACAAAAAATTCTATGCTAGAATTTTTTCATTCATTTCCCTCATTCTTATGATACTGAATCACACTTTTCTATCATTGTATCCTCTTTTTCACCCTTTGTCACATTTTATGTGATTTGAAGTAATTTAAATTGTTCCATGTGTCATTCCTCTTGATTTTATTTCCTTCTACTCCACATTAGATAAAACAAGGTCAAATTCTAGATAACACTTTTATTTCACCTATATTTATGAGACTCTTAGACCCCATGCTCTCTGAAGTTCTCTCTCTTAGCAACCAAGTTCCAAGTATTCAAATGAAAGTAATATTTAACACCTATGTTTGGTTTTCCAAATCTGTATGGAGGAGGAATAGAAAAATCCATCAAGAAAGATAAAATATAAATCATATGAAATAAAAGGTAGTGATATACAAAAAGGGAACATTCAAATATTAAAAGTCAAAATCACACTAAAATACTTGATTACAAACACATCTCCTATCTCTAATCGAAGATAAAACTCCACAATTATACTCACAATAGATCCAAGGTCCATTAGGCTATGGTAGGCCAGTAGATTAGAATAGGAAAATTAAATAAACTCTATGGTGATAACTACTTTATCTTGAAAGTACCCAATCTTTGTAGTAGATCGATAGATCTATAGGGAATCCTGAGGAATGGGGAACATGTTGTGGGAAGGTAGGTCCATTTTAATTTTCATACATATGGCCTACATGGGATGATCTATATATTTAATTTGTTGAACTAAGAATTTTGTGGCTAAGATAATTTCTTTAGAGTCCTTAAGGTCAAAAATCCTCTTTTTTTGACAAACCTAATTTGAGCATCTTGAATTTAATAAAGAGATACTCTACCTTATCTTTTCCTTCATTCTCCTCTCCACCCATTTAATTTCCCCCTTGATAGACAAGTTGTGATTCCAAATCTATTTTTCCTTATTTTATATTCCGTCTTCTTCACCTCTTAAAAACATGCTAACATTACTTTGTTTTAATTTTATCTACCCTTAGAGCAAAACTGTGTGTTTGAACAATTTTGATTACTTTCTTCACACCATATATTTACATTTATAGATGTGCTTTGGTTTCTTTTACCATCTATAATTTATTGTACCAATCTTTTAATGGGCACCTAAATTTATTTCTACTTTTATGTACCTTTTTCCATTGTTGAGTGAGGTTGGTTTGTTACTTCTTACTCACCAATGTTTTTTATGCACCTTTTCCCATTATTCAATGAGATAAGGATTGTTATTGATTACTCATCAATGTTGTTTTACTATTTTTTGCTTGCCCATATTTGTTTAAGTAAGGATTGTTACTGATTTTGCATAGATGTTTGATTACCATCCTTTTTGACATGTATCCTTTATTTAACTAGACGAGTTTGCATTTCCTACTCAAGGTTTACTTGTTTGAGTTTTTCGATCTTTAGTAGCCTTGGATTTTTAGTTACCCAATTTACTATAAATTTTAACTTGGTCATTTGCTCTAACATAGCACTTGGCACCCCAGATTGCCAAATTTCCATGTATGTCCCATCCTCATATCACCAATTATCTTTTTTTTCTTTCATTTTTTTGTTTTTTATTTTTAGTTTTGTATTCTTGGGTCTGTTAAAAGTAGTCTCTACACCCTACACAATCAAAACTACAAGCACAACAGAAAACCATCCAATAATAAAGGTAAGTCAAGGTACACATTAAATTTAATTTTTAATTTATTAACCTTTTATTAATTTACTAATATTTATTTTATGCTTAAAAATAATTAAACTTTTTTTAGCCTTAGCATTGTGTGTTACTATGTCCTTTATTGAAGCACCGTCCCTTATTTCACCATAGTGGTATGTGATGATATTTGAGTGGGGCATATGTATACACATAAAATTTTTAAGCTCTTATCAAATACTTATGCTTTATATCTTGTAGGAACCTATTGAGACTCAATATATTTGAGAGCACGACCTAAGGGGTACATCGAGAAAGGGGTGGGTAAAGGATTGGTGTTTTGTAAGATTTTTGTCACTTATTCCCACTTATTAGCAATCTAACCAGCTCCTAACACATTCCTCTAATATATTAATCCTCCTTTTCACACTCTTCCAATATTTTCCCACTTTTCATCCTTATTTTCCTCACCTTAATCCCCTTTTGATAATCTATTATACTAGGTCACCTGGGTTGACCCTATATTATTTTGGGTAAAATTATTTTATGGACTAGGTCAACTCTTGGCTGACCTAGCTCATGACCTAATGAATTTTTTTCCATAACTATACTAGGTCAACCCTATCAAACCAAACTTATAAAAGGGATTATGGTTAAATCCACCTATATATACAAGATCTTTTTTCATTATTTACAAATGAACAAGATTTATTATTTGCTTGTCCTTCTTTACAATATCTCTTCCACCATTCTACTTGAGGAGTCTTAGCTTAGTGTTTCTACTTAGAGAATATAGTCTTATGGATAAGTCTTGGATGATTTGGACTTTTTTATTTATCTTTACAAGCCACAAAAACCTCTTATAAATATATTTTATCTAAGGGAGAGATTGAGTTTTGATGGGCTCATCTTTTAGGTAAATATTCTTTAACTTTGCTCCTCTCCTTAGTAGATAGAAGTAGCATAAGTATTGGCTTAGAATAATATTGCTCTTATTCCTAAAATCATTAGGGTCTTAATCACACATAAATTAATGTGTATTCTCATCAGCATTTGTTTACTAACCCCCATATTATGCCAAAATATTTGGTGAGCACTAAATTAGACTTCTTTACTTTACTTGTTATTAGTTTAGTGAGATATGAAAACATAAGACCTAGCTAGGGTTATTGCATGATTGTTCTTGAATGGAGGCTTTTAAAACATCCATAGAATTATGTATTGTGATAATATATCCCCTAATTGGGTTTAGCATATCCCCATATTGGTCATGTTCTCAATTATCTAATGTATCGTCAATCAAAAGTGTATGGTATGATCCATGTTCTCCAAGTTAGGATTGATTTATAGACATGATAAATTTTTGATTGCATACACTAAGATTAAGTCATGAAGGTTATATATAGTTAAATTATAATGGAACTACCTTCCCATAATATGTTTTCCATTCTTCATGACCCTTAATAAAGCCATTGGTTTACTATGAATATTAGGTACTTCCATGAGAAAGTAGGTAGAACTATAGATAATTTTGAATTCTCCTATATTAATTTATGAGCCTATCATACCCCAATAGACATCAACTCTATTATGAGGCTAACTATGGAGTTTGATAGTTGATTAGGGATAGGAGAAATGTCATGAATCACATCTTTTGTTGTGATTTTGAACTTTCCTTTTGATCATTGCCTTTTGTTTAAAATGATATAGATTTTATTTTTTATGTCTTTTACAAATAACTAAACATGAATGATAAAAGAAACACACACAAATGAGCTTTAGGTTTCGGTTATAGGAAGAAATATATCTAGATAGATGATTAACTAAACAATTTGGTTTTCCTATAAGATATTATGTGATCTTAAATCTCAATAGTATGTGTGCTTAATATGAGAAGGGAAATAAAGTGAATATGTGAAAATCAAAATAACTCTATGCATAGAATGGTGTAATGATAATTATTCTTGTTAATTTATCATATGGTCAAGATAGTATATTATGGGGATGTGGGTTTAATAACCAAGTCACAATAATAACTATATTTTTTCTAACTGAAGATAACAAGTTATCATAAAATCATAAATAGATAAATATAAATTCATATGAAAATATTTATAATCCATATAAAACAATTGATAAGAGATTATAAAAGAAATATGTAGATGTATGAGAGCCAATGATAATGAAAATAAATAGATCCAATGTATAAGTAATCATAAATCAAGTCTAAAACATGTAATAATGTGATAGAACACCATGATGTGTTTACAAGTATTGATAAATATAACTACAAAACCATACATAACATCTAATACATCCTTATGTAGCTAACATTTAACATTAATTAGAGTCTCATTAATCTTCATAAAAAGTCATGAGAATAATTCCTTTCATATAATCTCTATAGAAAAATTAAGTGTGGTAGAATAATGATGTTTAACATGAGGCACCTTTTGTGTGGGATACTCAATTTTAGGAGTGTAACTAGTATCTTGGAATCTATGAGGAGATGTAGGTAGTAGGGATTGAGAATACTTGGCCCTAGGATGAATTGGAGAGGGGGATTAGATGGTGAAAACATACACCATGGAAAATCCTAAAGATTATTTTAAATTACTTGACATCTATTGATATGGCATGTAGTGAAGTGATGCCAAAGGAAATATACTTACCATATTTAAGGATATACTCTGGGAGTAGCCTAGGAGGTTGTATAGTTTTATCTTTAGGTTGTGATATGGATGGATGCAATGTAACAATTTATTGTATGATATATTATAAATGAGTATAAGAATGGCTACATATACCATGAAATTAAAAAATGCATCTATTAGTAGATGGTTAATGTATAATAGCTAAAGTGATAGAGGAAGATGCCTACCTGCTACTAATGTATATACTAATCTTTGGTCTAATGGAGAAAAACTATATGGATATCTTAATATGGTTCATATTACAATTATGTTAGTAGAGGATCAATCTTAGGTAATGTTAGAATACCATCACCAAAAAAAGGAATAAGCTGGAGTAGAATCCAGACTAGGCTCATCCATATGCATGGTTGGATATGCATTATGTTGAATCAGAGTGGTTGACATCTTAAGAGGAATAAAATTGGAAGGATCATAGTATATATAAAAATGGTCAGTTTCCATCATGGAGCAGTCCATAACCATACTCCTGAGATCTTTAATATTGACTGGAGGTGTAGTAAGTGTGTGATTTATGTTAGGTTATGGAGCTAAAAGCTTCATTGATGCAGACATGGAGGATGTTGTAGAAGGGTTGCAGAGTGTTACTGTCACCGGCATCAGCCAGGCCAATCGACATTGACAGGGAAGAGACAAGAAGCAACCGACGTCGGTCAGAAGTTGGCTGGCATTAGCACCCCCCAGGTAGACAGGGACCAACATCAGTTACCTATGTGGTTCAAGCTGGAGTGTTTTATCGGTAGTTAGCTAACAAACCAAGTGTTTGCATGTTAAGAGCCAATTTTAGACTGAGAGTTGTGGATCTAATTATTGTAATTAGGTGTCTAATTATTGTTTGGATGAGATCTATATATTAGACTCATGGTTGTATTGTAAACTTGTGCTAGAGAGTAAGAGAGAAATATTATAAGCTCCTTCTGTGTGTGAGGTGAGCAATGGTGTGTTCCTCCTAGTGCCACAGTACCAAGTGTGGGTGCTAGATTGGAGAATCAACAGGGTTCTTCATGTATATATGATATTGGTCATCAGGTGAGCATGGCTTCTATAGGAGATCTACATGGTAAGTAAGATCATTGATATGCAGGTGTATGTGTGTGCAAGGTCAAGGTTCACAGGTGTGCAAAACTAGATTGATTTGTAGGTGTGCAAGATCAGAGAGGACATCAACACAATAAGGAGAAGTATCAGGAGAGATCTACTTGGAGTACATGCATGTACTCAGAGTAAAGAGGAAGGCAAGGAAGATCCTTCCATAAGTAAGGTCTATTGAGGTGCAGGTTGTTGCAGGTTCAGGGAGATCTACTTGAAGTACGTTTGTGTACTTGTGGAGTGCGTGGAGCACTTGTGGTGTGCATGGAGCATAGGTATAAGGTGAACACCAACTCAGTGTTTGAGTTGGGTGTTGGGACCTAAGAGAGAGAGATTTGAGGAGAGAATTACTATTCACTTGAGGTGTGGGAAGCCTCTGAAGAGGTGGTGGAGAAGAAGTGGCATCTTTTTTATTGTATTCTTTTCTGTAAGAGTTTTAATACAAGTTGTGTATTATCTCTCATATCATGTGTTATTTTTGGATTCTAGTTACTTGTAGATTTTGGTTAATTCTACATATTAAGTTGCTTGTATTTGGTAATCAATTATGTGCTTTCGAGTATTCATATCCCAACACGTGGTATCAGAGCTATGGTTATAGGAAGCAGGTTTTGTGTTTGGTTACAGGTCACTCTCAGGGGTTTCTGATTGAGTGGGAGTAGAGCAATGGAAAATCAAAGTAAGCTAAGAATAGAGGAGTTGAAAAGCATAGATGGTCACTTATGGTCCTATGGAAAGAAAGAGCAGGTAAAAGAATATTACTGGTTGGTAGCAGATCAACATGAAGGAATTAAAGATGCAGATGTAGCAGGGGTTGTTGCACAAGATGCTTTGGGAGGTTTCTTGGATAAAGTTGAATCTTGGATAATAGATTCAATTGCCTCTTTCCATGCAGCCCCAAGGAGAGGAGCTGGTGAGCCTTGCCAAAGAATTGGCAAAGGGGAAGTGAAGCTAAAATTGTAGGCAGCCAACACATGGGTGTTGAAGGAGGTCATGCAAGTCCCAGGTTTGGAGATGTGGCTAATTTATTCAAAAGATTTGGGTGATGAGAGATGCACAAGAAATCTCATAGTGGATGCACTTGAATTAGTTGGTGGTAATAAAATAGGTACTCTTTATCTACTTGTTTATATTACTGATTCTTCTTTTGTTGTGAAGACGTGGCTTTGTAGGCTTGGTCACATGAGTAGAAAGGAGATGCATGTTCTTAAGCGGAAGACATATATATTTGACAGGCTTAAGAACTGGAAAGCCTTGGTGTTCTTGGAGGAGATGGCAGATAAAGAACATTGGATGGGGTTGGATACTTCTGAGCAGGGCAATTTGGACATGGGACTTGATTTAAAGGAGCTTGCGGGTAAAAAGTCATCACTCACAGGAAAACATAGGTACCGACGTTGGTAGGAAAAATGATGTTGGTAGTAGGTAAGACTGACATCTATTAGGAGGACCGACATCAGTAGCAGGAGGACACCGACGTCAGCAGGGTTGGTAGTCAGGACAGGCACAGGAACCGATGTTGGTTGGATACAGACTGTGTGGTGGCTGAGGTTGGTCACTGTAATGGATTTTGGGTGGATAATGAGCTATCAAGGAGTCTCAAATGCCCATATAGAGGACTGAAGATGTAAGTAGGCCTCATATTCATTGTTCCTCTTCTTTATACTAGTTGCTGACTATAGAGCAGGAAGGATCCAGGAAATAGTGGGAGCGTGGCAGGTATATGATGTAGAGCCAAGTAGAGACCTGGTAGGGTTTCTAGTAGGTATGAAAGCACAGAGATGAATGGATACCTTAGTTGAAGAATAGAGTGAACAGACACATGAGATGGAAGACCAAGTCATATGGTCTTGAGGGAGCTGTAGGATAGTGGGACATGACTGACAGGTGGTACTAGGTGGATGACAAAGTAGGGCTTTAGTCAATGTCAGTATAACCATTGTGTTTGACTTACCAGGTGGATGATGGTCACAAAATTATCTTATTGTTATATGTGGAGGATGAACTTGGTACAGGTTTAGACATACAGGGTTTTGCTGAGCTAAGGGTAAGATTAGTTCAGTGGCTTGCTATGAAGAATTTGGAGCAGTGAAATTCTTTGGCATGAGAGACATGGAGATCACAGGTTGATTTTGTCTCCAGTGGGAGCTGATGTGAATCAGGTGTTGGTGAGGTTTAGGATGTAGAGCTGGAGCACACTAAAGGCTAGATAGTTAAGTGTCTGAAATCACATGAGGTCTGGTATAGACCTAAGTTTGCCCAAGCAGTGGGTGTTGTCAGAGAGTTAGGAGCCAATTCAGAGAAGTGAGTTCTTAGGGATTTGAGAGGGACCAACAGTAGGGATTCATGCTATTTAGGGTCAGGACTTCACTACATGGGATTGTAAGTTTGGATATGGTAGGGTACTCAGATGACAAGAGGTACACCATAGGTTGTGTGGTGGGTTGTCTTCAGGATTGATCTTGAATAGGGATACAAGCTAGGAAACAAATTAGATAGGGTACAGGTATAGGTACAGTGCAGCTATTTATCTCTAAGTGGGAGATTGTTAGGTTATGGAGCTAAAATCTTCACTGATGCAGACATGGAGGAGGTTGTAGAAGGGTTGTAGAGTGTTACTATTGCCAGCGTCGGTCAGGCCAACTAACATCGGCAGGGAAGAGATAGGAAGTAATCGACGTCGATCACCTGTGTGGTTTGAGCTGGAGTGTTTTATGAGCAATTAGCTAATGAACCAAGTGTTTGCATGTCAAGAGCCAATTTTATACTGAGAGCAATATTATAAGCTCCTTCTGTGTGTGAGGTGAGCAATGGTGTGTTCCTCCTAGTGCCACAGTACCAAGTGTGGGTGCTGGATTGGAGAATTAGCAGGGTTCTTCATGTATGTATGATTTTGGTCATCAGGTGAGCATGGATTCTATAGGAGATCTACATAGTAAGTAAGATCATTGATATGTAGGTGTATGTGTGTGCAAGGTCAATGTTCATAGGTGTGTAGAACTAGATTGATTTGCAGGTGTGCAAGATCAGAGAGGACAGCAACACAACAAGGAGCAGTATCAGGAGAGATCTACTTGGAGTACAACCATGTACTAAGAGCAAAGAGGAAGGCAAGGAAGATCCTTCCATAAGTAAGGTCTATTGAGGTGCATGTTATTGCAGGTTCAGGGGAGATCTACTTGAAGTACATTTGTGTACTTGTGGAGTGCGTGGAGCACTTGTGGTGTGCGTGGAGCACAGGTATAAGGTGAACACCAACTCAGTGTTTGAGTTGGGTGTTCAGACCTAAGAGAGAGAGCTTTGAGGAGAAAATTACTATTCACTTGTGGTGTGGGAAATCTCTGAAGAGGTTGTGGAGAAGAAGTGGCATCTTCTTTATTGTATTATTTTCTGTAAGAGTTTTAATACAAGTTGTGTATTGTCTCTCATATCATGTGTTATTTATGGATTCTAGTTACTTATTGATTCTGGTTAATTCTACATATTAAGTTGCTTGTATTTGGTAATCAATTGTTTACTTCTGAGTATTCATATCCCAACAATTTATCTTTGACCTATGAATAATAGAGGAAAAACTAATATCATGCACTATATCAAGAGAAGGAACTATAGAAAAAGAACTGAGAGACTATAGTAAGGAATAATGATATCTAAGAACCTTTGAATTTTTAATATGAACAAATCTAGGTAAAAATGGGCCATCTAAAAAATACATGTCATCATAATAAGGTGTATAAGTCTATAGTACATGCATCAGCTATTTTATCAGATGAAGAAATGTGGTGAATATAATGTGTAGTTTTATTTAAGGTAATTAGTAGTTATTCAAAGTTTTTTGATGGTAGTAAGGTTATAAATGAGTTAATTAAGAAATGATGTTAGGATAGAGATCAAAAGTTTTGATCTTTAAGATTATCACATCTAGTTCATCATCGTCTAAGCCTATGAGGTTAGGAAGGATGCTTTCTATTAATTTAAAATGACCATGATAACCTTGAGTAGAGTTGACTAGATAATTAAAAAATTATGTTCATAGAATGCAATGATAGGTAAAAATTCAAGGGTAGGTCTTTTAAAAACACCTCATTCTTAGAATTATTCAAAATTCTATGGGTTTGTGTCACCTTGAATCTTATAGATAGCACCATTATGGGAAAATTTAACATATTGGCATGTGGATGGGGAAAGTACTCTCATGTGATGTGTCTAATATTCATTGAGTAATATATTATAGGAAAGTGAAAAGTTAAATATCATAAATTTGACATAAACAATGATAGGAAGAATGGTGATAGGAATCCAAACAAAACCTAGATGGGCATTTATCTTCTATCATATCCTTGAGATGTAATTTGCATGGATTTAAGATTACATTCAAAATATCCAAGTATTTTAATAAAACAAATGGAAGTAACACAAGTTTTTGATCCTTCATCAATTAAAGCACATTTGACTTAGATATCTCTCATTTATATACTAATGAAGAGAGGTGGATCATCCACAAAAATGAATATTTCATCAGGAATTGTGGAAGAGATAGTAAAATTGAGTGAAAGATAAGTTTATGCCATTTCATCAACATGGATAGACATCTCTTCACATTATTTGAGAATGCTATCTTTTAATCTAGATAATATAGCTTCATGACCAATAAGTTGAGGTTGACGATAAGGGATGTTTATTTTTAATAGTAATTGCATTAGTTTATTATGATGGTGGGGGGAAGTTCACATAATATTTAAGAAAGGAATGTGGGATGGGAGATGGTAAATTTATGCTATAGGATCCTATTCATAATAATATGTTAGAGGTCTATTAGATAAAGGTACATAATGTTTTAATAAATACATTGAAGAGGAGTTGGATGCACATTGAAATTTGTGTTAATAAGGTATATTTAGTTTAGGTTTGGCTAAATTGGGATGATCTATCTTAGGTGATGTAGTTATTTTTTTAAGTGTTTCTTGTGTTTTAATGTAATAAAGTTGATGTGAATTTTGAGGGATATCTACTTGATTTATCTTAGTTGGAAGAAGGGTAGAAATTGTATCTATTGTATGATAAGTATGGTCGATTTCCATTGTTGGAGGTGAGACTTGTTTGTTTAATAGTTTCACATGTCCCAATTCTATGAGATGTGATGGGTAATTGTCTTGAATAATATAAAACATTGGATAATTGTTAAGTTTAGATGCAAGGTATTGTTAAATATAAGAAAATACTCTCCTCACATTATTCATGTTGACCACAATCTTGTCATTGGTGTTAGGATCTATGGTACTCTCAATTTTATTGGTGGTAGTGGAAGGTTGGTTGGTGTTATCTTGATGGTAAGGAAGAGAATATTTATAGATAGTTAATGAGCATTGAATTAATTTAAGGCTTATTTTTTAGTTTTAGTTTCATGAGCCTTAAGTGTTATTTCATAGGCATGTTGATGTTTTTGTATAAGTGATTCATGGTCAAAATTGGGTCCAAGGAGAAAGTCCATAAGAATATTTATCAATTGGAAATGAGTTTCATGAGAATATCCCCAAATTAAATGGAACCAATAGATTTTTTTAGGAGCATACTAGTGTTTCATAGGAATTGTAGGGTCAAAATCTTGAGATAATGGTCATGAGAGATGCCTTTGAATTTTTAATAAGTAAAGAGGTTTGTGGACATTCATATTATGTTGTTGAGGTAATAAGGAACTAGGATGAGAATTTTTGTTAGGTGGAAGTGAAGGAGCATGCACTATTATAGTGTTTAGAGTAATGGCTTGGATGGTATGTATGGAATAATAAGTATTAGTAACATCATTGTTTGTTGAATTTTCATTTTTAGCTTTTACAAGACTGAAAGTTCTTATTGGAGGGGAGGTCCAAATTGACATATAAGGAAATACTGGAATTTATCTTGGTTAGTGATGTCTTCCAAATATTTTGGGGAAAGAGTCCTAATGTAGTATTATAATTTAGGATGAAGAGAAATAGTGAATAAGTCAAAGAGGTTTTCATCCACCTTATTATGCTTAACTTTATTAGACAAGGATTTCCATTATTTAATGAAAACTTGTGCCATTATATATTTTGTTTGTTTATAGTTGATAAAATGGGCTAAATTAATTTTAGGAAGATCATTTATTTGAAATTCTTAAACTAATACATTGACCAAGTCTTATAAACTAGTGATGGAATGGGTTTTAAGTTGGTTATACCAATATAGAGCATTGCTAGAGAGAGTTTTAGTTAAGAGTTTTGTTAGAGTGAATGTGTTAAGTTTAAACTAGTCTTTTTATAGGTTTCCAAAAGTTTTTAAGTATAACGTAGGGTCTGTAGATCCGTAGAAATTATAGCTCTTATGTCAATATTTTTAATTTGAGTTACAAGAGGTTCATTTTTTAAATGTTTAATAGTTTTATTAATAAGTGGGGGTTGAGGTATGAGGCTACCATGAGTGTCCTAAAGGGGAAGTTTGGGGGGGGGGGGTGCGGGGCGGGGGGCGGGGGGGGGGGGGGAAATAGGATTTGGTGCTCCACATTGAGTATGTTAAGGTTGATTTTGGATTTGAAATAAGTGCCTTTACATTTTCATGATTTGGTTTTCATTATTGGTCTAAAAATTATCCATTTAATTGAGAGTTTGTAATAGTATTTGATCAATTTGAGCACTATTTTGACTAGTAGAATTGGATTTAGAAGCATTAATGTGTTATGAAGTGTTAATAAGTTAGTATGTACTAGTAGCATGAGATGAAATAGTGGTATGAGAAGTGGTAGTGTCATGGGAAGTAGTATTAACATGAGAATTAGTATTTTTAGTAGATACATTATGAGTTAAATGAAATTGGGTAGTAGCGTAAATGTTTGGGGTAGGCCCACTAAAAGTTACACTAGCCATATTAGTAGAAGTACTTGGAATAGAGGTGAAATATTACATGTAGGATTATATCATAGTGTTAGAAGGAGATATTATAGTGTGTAAAGGAGTGGAGTAAATTTTTAATTGATTTGTCCCAAATCCTATGGAAAATCTAGGTGAAGGTGAATGGGGTTCTCCAAAATGAGGTCCCATCATGATGTTACATATAACTAAAGGATCCACACATTTATGTTGAGGATTTCATTGATGAAAAGAATCATTTCAGCCATGTAATAGAGATCATTTTCATTTCTACTATTTGTATAAATAAGGGATTGAGTGACATAAAATAGGGAGGACTCTTGTATTTGGTAGTTTTAGTGGTGACATGATTGTTAATTTGATCAGGGTTAGTTATTAAAAAGGTGGCCTAGTATGTTTTTTAGGATTGGTAAAGTTCATCATGTTAGTTTTATTTTTCTCTATGGAATTATAATATAAATGTTCCATGATGAAATGGGGAAGATAGACAGTTATGAAAAAAGAGGATAAATTAGTTATTGTAGTAAGTCAAATGGGTTAAATGTGTTATTTAAAAAGGTAAATAGAATAATTGGTATGAAATAGAGTTAAATAGGTCGACTATGTTATGTAGTAAGACAAAATAGAACAACCTATAAGAGATTGACTCTACTATGTTTTGTAGGAAGACAAAATAGAGTAGTATATAAGAGATTGAGTTGATTGAGTTGAATGTGTTCTGTAGGTAGGAAAAAACTAGAATGTTATCAATTTGGATGATTGAGTACCTTATTTTGTAGGAAAATAAGCTAAACATATAGGCACCCAGGTTGACTAAGTCAATTTAATCACATAAAACAACACAAACCTTGTACAAATTCTAGCTAATACAAGTTTTTCAATACAAAATATAAATTTCAAATCACAAGAATCAATACTAAAATGTAGATGCTACTTTAATAATAAAACAATATTATGTGTTTTAAATTATATTTAAAAGTGTGATAGGGAATTTGTATTTGCAAAGGAACTAAAAGAGGTAATCTAAAGATAATTTTAGGTATGATAAGGCTAAAATGGATCTATATTGGTGATGGTACTATATTGGTATTGGAATCTACTTCCTCACTTCATAATCCCACAATGATAAGGGCGTCAGGTGTTTTACCAATATTGACCATTAACCACATATTTATACTCACAAATAAAATTGATTGGACATTCCCCTTGGTGATAAAATATGAGTAGGGAGACCTACGTAAAAGCGTTTGAATGCTTATTTGATATTTTGTGATTTGGTAGTGTTTGAATGAAGAAAGTGACTAATCTGGTGAATTAACCTTGATAGTTATACTATGTGCACTACTTTAAGAAAGCAATAAAATAAATGAATTGTGAGTTAATTACTACCAATGTGATTTAACTTAATTTTATTGAATAATACACATTAATAAGTCAATTAGAATAACCTAATATGCAAACAATATAGAATGGAGTCTATCTAGTCGACTCTATTTATTTCAAGGTAGTCCAGAGAAATGTAGTTTATTAAGTTGACTAAGTTTCTTAGGAAATAAGTAGTTAAATATCTAAGTTAGGATAGTTACTTCATTTATTATAATGTAACAATTCTATAGAATTGAAAAATTAGAAAAATAGAACTGAAGTTTGACTGAAATTGAGAAAAATGAAGTAATTAGGATAGATATAATGAATCTAAAGTTAGTTTGATCACTTTACTTTTTGATTAATTTTAGCATTATACTCTAATGAATTTATTTTTTTAGTTGTGTTGTCTAGATGAGGGTTTGAACCTATAAAATATTATGTTAAAACAAATTCAAACTAGTCGAATGAATTTGTATAAATCAAATAATTAAAAATAACTAAAATAACTATGTTAACATAATCAATCTAGTATTATAAAAAAATTATAATAAAATATGAAAGATAGGATGAAAAACTAAATTTATAGGATCGATATAGTGTGCTAATATGGAAAATTTGACCATAGAGAGATGAACAATATCGACAAGCTCAAATTAGTTTAAAAACCTATAAGCTAATTCCCTAATTGAGTCAATCTGATTGATGAAGTAGAAGATAACTTGTAATGAATATAAAATAGGGTTGATTAAATTGATCTAGTTATCTATATAAGATAATTACCAACACAAGGATTAAACTAAGTTGATTGGATCAATTGAGTATTGATACCTACACATAAAATATTGTATTGAGTCAATAGATTTTATCCAATAGTCTAAAAATGAAGATTATAAATATGCAAGGGTTAGTTCACATTAGGTTCATCAAAATGTATGCAAGTGGAAGTGAAACTAATCTACAAATCAAACCTAACTTAGATTAAAAAAATCAAATAAGTATAATAGTAAAAATACTTATATAATCATTTTCATGACCAATATGGATCTACTAAACCTACCTAAGGGATATATTATCATATAATATGGATAGAGAGGGTTCCAGAGTCTCTAATCAATCAACACCACATAATATGTATGTAATGAAAAATGCATCATGCCCATAAATCAATCCTAGATCAGATTGGATAGAGCACACCTACACTTATAATTTGGTGGCATATAATTATTAAGTGGGAGCATGACCAATGTGAGGATCTACTAAACTTGATTAGGGGATCAATTATCACAACACATTGTGTGAGTTAGGGTTCCAAATCCCATAATCTCACATAATCGTATAACAACCCTAAAAGAGTCCTATGATTTAATATTTAACTAATCTAATAATAAGAGAATTAAATCTAATATAGTGCACACCAAATCATATGACACAAAGTGGGGTTTAGTGAAGTAAAACAATCAAAACATTTATAGGGAACCGAAGTCTCTACACAAACAACACCACATAATATGTATGTAATTATAAATACATCATGCCCATAAATCAATCCTAGATCAAATGAGATAGAACACACCTAAACTTCTAATTGGGGGGGTTATAATTGTTAAATGGGAGCATGACCAATGTGAGGATCCATTAGACCTGATTAAGGGATCAATTATCACAACACACTATGTGAGGTATAGTTCCAAAGCCTATAATTTAACACAATCACATAACAACCCTAAAAGAGTCCTATGATTTAATATTTCACTAATCTAATAATAATAAAAGTAAATGTAATCTAGTGTGCACCAAATCTTGTGGCATAAAGTGGGGGTTAGTGAAGCAAATCAATCAAAACATATATAAGGAACCTCAAATAAATTAAGTATGAGTAACACCCTAATACATAGAATATGAAGAGTAATATTATTTGAACCAACACTTATGTTACTTTTATCTACTAAAAGAGAGGAGAACAGAGATAGAATATACCTACTTGGATATGAACCCATCGAGACTCAATCTCTCCCTTAGCCAATGGGGATTCATAAGAGGTTATTATGGTTCACAAGGATCACTTTGTTAGGCCAAAGCATCTAAGACCTATCCATAAGACTAGATTCTCCAAAATAAAAAACCTAAGCTAAGTCTCCTCAAATAGAATGGTGAAATAGAAGATTTTGAAGAAGTGTGAGAAAATAATAACTCTTGATTGCATATCTTAATAATGATTTAAATGACCTTGTATTTATAGGTGGAACTTACCCTAAAATCATTCAAATATGTTAGCTATGCTAGGTTGACCTGATAAACCTAGCACATTTTTGAGCTCACTAGGTCTATGCTAGGTAGGCTAGAAGGCTAACAAACCAAAAGAGATAAAAGGGTCCCTAAACTATACTAGGTCAACCTAGTTGACCTAATATGATGAACAAGTCAAAAAAATTCCAAGAAAGGAAATGAATGATGAAAAGAGTAAATTGACTAGAGGACTATGAAATGGAGGAGAGACAACTTAGGGAAAGGTTTTAGTAACTATTTGGATTGGTAATAATATGGAAAAATGGAAAAAAATCCTATGAAGCACTAAAGGTTTTCCCACCCCTTTCTCGATACACCCCTTAGGGCATGCACTCAAAAAGATTTAGTCTTGATGGGTTCTTACAAGATGTAAATCATCAATAATTGATAAAAGGTTAAAAATATTATATGTATATATATGCCCCACTCAAATCTTATCTTTGTCACTAAGATGTAATAGGGAATGGTTCTTTAAGAAAGAACACAAGGATACACACAATACTAATGCTAAAAACAAATTGTAGTATTTTAAAACCATAAAATAACTAAAAGTAAATGACTAAAAGGGAAACCAATCTAAAAATTAAATAGCTAAAAATTAAATGTAATGCATATGTTTACTTACCTTAATCATGGGATGGTTGTCTATTATGTTGTTATTTTTGATTTTGTAGAGCATAGAGACTGATTTTGACAAACTAAATAATACAAAAATAAAGAGCAAAAGCAAAAAAATGCAAGAAAAACCAAGATATTTGGTGCTATGAGGATAGACATAATTTATAAATTTGGCAAATTGGGGTGACAGGTGCTATGTTAGACAAAATGACCAATTCAAACAATAAGAGTAAATTAGGTAACCAAAAAGCTAAGGCTATTAAATATTGAAAAACTCAAATAAGATATCTTAAAGTAAGAAAGGAAAAATCACCAAATCAAACCAAGGATACATGTCAAATAGGATGGTAAAACAAAAACAAAATAAATGGACAAAAGATGAAACAAAAGAAAAAAAGGTAAACAACATTGATGATTAAGTAGTAACAATCCACATCTCACTCAATAATGGAAAAAAAGATGCATAAAATGGAAAACAACATTATCGAGTGAGCAGTAATAAGCCACATCTCACTTAACAATGGAAAAGGGTATGAACACAGGTGTCCATAACATCAAGACAAAAAAATCATGATAAATGGTAAATGGAAAGTAAAGTAAGTCTAGTAAATGTAAACTAATGTAAAGAAAATGATCCAAAGTGGCTCAAACATGTTGTTTGACTCTAAGGATATATAAAACTAAAACAAAGTAGTTTTATCATGTTTTTAAAAGGTGAAGAAGGGGGAATTAAATGAAGAGAGAAAATAGATTAGGAATCACAATTTATCTATCAATGGGGACAATGAAATGGGTGGAGGGGAGAATGAAGGAAAAACTAAGGTAGAGAGAACTCTTTATCAAAATCAAGACACTTAAATTAGGTTTGTCAAAACAACAGGTCTTTTGACCTTAAGAACTATGAATAAATTCTCTTAGAAACACAAGTATTGGGTAAATAAATGGATTATATAGATCATCCCATGAATTTTATATGAATGAAAAATAAAATGGAGCTACCTCCCCATGACATATTCCCCATTCTTCAAGAAGCCTTATAAATCCATTGGTCTACTATGAAGATTAAGTACTTACATGAGAAAATATGTAGCACCATAAAAAAATTTTAATTCCCCTATTCCAATCTACTTGCCTACCACACACCAAAGGACTTTGGCTCTATGTCAAGATGCCTATGGAATTTAAACTTCAATAAAAAATAGGAGATGTGATTCTAATCATGTCTTTTGGTGTGAATGTGAATTATAAAATTTGTATGTTGCCTTTTAAATATCATTTCCTTTTGTTTAAATTATTTGTATTTTAACTTTATTTTGATGGCCTTTCTATTACTTCTTCATATGGATTTAGAAAACCAAACATGGGTGCTAAAGATGACTTTCATTTGAAAACTTGGGATAAGGTTGCTAAGAGAGAAAAACTTCAAAGAGCATGGGGTTGAAGAGTCTCATAAATCTAGGTAAAATAAAAGTGTTATCTTGACTTCAACCTTGTTTTATCTAATCGATAAGTCTCATTCTTGATGTGATAGATAAGTGAATCAGGTGGTTGGGTAGATGATGGATATTTTATGATTTGTATAATAAAGGAAGGACCATAGAGAACTTGATGAGGAATAAAGAGAGAAGATGGAGAGGAAATATAATCAACAATGGAATTTTGGTCTTGCGGAATAGGCTCGATAGTGAAAGAGATAAAGTACTTATAAAGAGTGGTTGAAATTTGATGATATATAATGAGGTTCTCACCTTTACATTGATAATGACCATTAACTTGATGACAAATGAGATGAAATCTCCTAAAGCATGAATATATTAGATGTCTAGATCGAGAACAATTCTCATGCCTAAGCTAAGAGCTTCATATTTGGCCATATTATTGGTGACATCAAATGTAAAGATAAAAGCAAAAGGAATTATCCTACCAAGAGGACTAGTGAGAATGCAATCTACCCCAGCTCCTTAAAGGTATTTAGTACCATCAGAGTGGAGGGTCCAAGTATCCTCATGCAAGTAAAAATTAATTTTAGGGAGCTCCTTGATAACTACCTTTAGTTTAGTAGTACTAGAGGGAGGGAAAGATTCTTCAAGATTATTATCTTTAAGATCAATAGTAAAGTAATGAAACTAGTCTTTAACGGATATAGCTTGATTAAGACCTTCAATGTAAAGGATATTATCATCAAGAAGATCATCTTGAAGTGAAGAAGTGGCTATAATAGGAGTTGTAGCAAGTTGGTTAGCTATGACTTACCCTTTAATATATTTTTGTGTGATGATGTAGAGATTGAATTCCATAAGTAAGACATCTTTTGCCAATTCTATCTATAGGAATAAACGCTTTGAAGAATAAATGATGAAGGGGGTCAGATTAAATGATGACATAAGTAGTTTGGTATTACATATAATGATGAATCTTTTTATCCATAAAATATATAGTGAGGAAATCACACTCAACTTTGGTATAACATGTCTCATAATCAATGAGGGCTTGGCTAATGTAGTAAATAACATACTCTCTTCCTACATCATCTTGTTGGGAAAGCATTGCCCCAACTGAAATAGGTGTGGAATAAGTATATAGAATTAATGGTTTATCATTGAAAGGTATATGAAGTGTAAGTGGATGAAGTAATGATTCTTTCATATTATTGAAGCCATTTTAACATGGATCCATCCATTCTAAAGCTATAACTTTCTTGAGAAGGGAATTGATGGAGTGAATACAATAAGACATTTTGAGGACAAATCATCTAATTGCCTTGATTTTGCCTAAATAAGTATGAATATCAAGAATAGATTGAGGAATGGGTATGTTAACAATATCACTAATTTTAGCTGGGTCAACATCAATGCCATGAAAAGAGACTAAGAATCCTAATAATTTACTAGATGTGACTCCAAAAACACATTTGAAAGGATTAAGTCTATTTTTGTATTTAAAGAGATGGTTAAAGATGATATAAAAATTAGAAATATGGTTATTAAAATGTTTTTATTTAAAAATAAGATCATCCACATAAGTTTCAAAAATTTTATGGATGAGATTGTGAAAGATTTCAGTCATATCTGTTGGTAGGTAGCTCTAGCATTTTTGAGTTTGAAGGGAATTTTGACTTAACAATAGGTGACCTATTCCATGGTGAAAGTAGTCTTATATTATTCCTTGAGAACGATGTAAATTTGATTATATCCCATGAAGCCATCCATAAGAGATAACATTTTGTAACCAGATGTGGAATAGATTATGGCATCTATTAAAGGTAAGGGGAATTTGTATTTGGGACAAACAAGATTAAGGTTGAAAAAATTAATACAAATTTGGATGACCATAGTGACCTTCTTCTAAATAGGAACAATGTTAAAAACCCATTCAAAATAATCCATTGGTTTAATGAATTTAACATCTAATAGTTTAATGATTTCCTTATGACATAGATTAGTAACTTTAGGTGGGAATTTGTGTTGATTTTGACACACTAGCTCAACATCAGGATAAGTGATGATGTTATGAACCAAAATACTAGGGTCAATAATAGGTATGTCTTGGTAGGACCAAGAGAATGCCTCTTAATATTTGTCAAATAATAAGCTAAAGTTGTCATGCTCAGATGGTGAGAGTTATCAATAAATCATGATTGGTCAAGGAGAATATGGGGTACCATATTTGATATGAGTTATTTATTTGATAAGCATGGCATTTTCATATTGAAAATGGTAATGTGAATTAGGCAAGGCTGAAATTGAATTTGTTTTAGGATCAATGTTAGTGGCAAAGTTGTTAAATCAAGGAGTTTTATTCTTGAAATTTCCATGTTTATGATGCTACTGAGGAAGTTGAGGTTCTTGGGCATGAAGTAATTAAAGAAAAGCTTTATCACTAGGAAAGGTAGGAAGAGGACCATAATATTAAAAATCTACTTCAAGATCTATAATTTTATTGACATAGTGATCATATTCAGAATGAATCTAATGAAGATTAATTGCCTTGGCATCTAGTGTAATTTTAGAAGTAGATTAAGAGGATGGATTCAAAGAGATAAGAGTATTGATATATTAAATTATGGGAGAAGAATCTAAAGAAATGATAAGATCCATAGGAGGTAGAGAAGATGTAGGAACATCTATAGGTTTAAAAGTTGTAATTGGTTCTACCATCCAAAGAGTATTGGTAAGTGGAGAATTGGTGGGAGGTACATAACCCTCAAGATATAAGTCATTATGTATAGATATGGTATGTACATCCTGATTGAAGGCATGAATTTTGGGTAAAATATTTTGATAGTGTTGGACATCTAAGTCTCTAGAGTGAGATTGGGCAATGATATATCTATCATCATATGTTGGAAAAATCATACATGCTTGAAAATTAGGGGAGTTTTAGAAGGTCAAATACAAATGTTACTAAATGTATGAGGGGACATGGTGAGGATTTTAGAATAATTTATCCTCTCAAAAACAATTTCAAGTGAAGGCATATTCAGGTAAATATATTTCTTAAGCATTGTAGCGAGGGGAAAAATTGGTAATCTCATCCATGATAGGAATAGTATGATGTCTAGGTAAGAGAGAAGGATGAATCTAATCCATAATATATGGAGGTAGATTCTTAGTATTATAATTGTGTTGAAACTCATTGGGCTCATCATCATTGTAATTTACAAGAGTAACTTGAAGATCAAGATTCATGTTGAAGAACTTAGGTAAAGGACCACTATTGATTTTATAAATTATAGGAATTCAACATTGAGGCTTAGGATTGGTAAGCTAGATGCTACATGGGTTGGGATCAACATCATGTTTGTAACATTTTTTATTATGTAATAATTTAATACATTGAATACCAAAAGAAGAAATGGCTCTCATCTAATGAGTCTGTGGATGACCAAGAAGAATGTTATAGGATAAGGAAGATCAAGGACCATAAGCTTAGTTCTAATAGTCTTAGGTCCAATAGTAAATGAAAGATAAATGTATCTATGAGGCTTTTGATTAGTATTGTCAAAGACAAGACAAGTAAGACAAGTTTTTTTAAAATGATATTTGTTATAACCAAGTTATTGAATGAGCTATAAAGATGTGAAATTAATACCATAACCTTCATCAACTAGAAATTTTTTGATAAGTGTGGTATTAATGGCTACTTTGATAAAGAGAGGCAGATCATCAAAATGAAAAAGAATTTTTTCATTTATCATGTCCTCTTCAATAAATTCAATGGAAGGCTTGGAAGGACACATGGTCTCAATGGTATTGAGATTAGTTGGTTGAGAATTGATAGAAGGTGGTTTTTCATCTATGGAAGATGGATTTTCATTTTATTGGCGTTGTTGCATAAGAAATTTATGATGACAGGGTGAAGTATGAACCAACTACATAAGAGGAATATTACAAGGCATAGAGTTGATTTATTAAAGAAAATTCCAATGTGATTTAGAAGAACATGTACAAGGTTTAGAAGGAATATTATATTTAAGAGGTATAAATATGGTGGGAGAATCATAAGGAGGAAATTGTTCCTTAGGTGTTTCTAAATCATTATGAGTGGTAGTGGTATATTTAAGCAATTGTTCTTCTAAGTATGGTTTATTATTCTTGGTAATAAGATGTTTGTGATCTAGTTTACAACAATAATTAACCTTACTAGTGTTGACATATTAAGAGTTATTATAAAATAGGTCATAATTGGCATCGATGGCACAAATATCCTTGACATTTGATTGATTATTGTTTGAAGAAGGTTTTTGATTATTAGATGTAGATGATTTAATGTTGTCATTTTTGAGATGTGGTAACATACTCTTGATGACTAAGTTTGATCATAACTTCATGGTTGAATGAGTTACCAAGCATATAAGAAACATCACACTTAGTGAGACCTATACAATATTTATGAGAATGCACAATGTCAGCATGAAACTAGAATAATAGATTGGGATCATACCACTTAGGAGGAGCATTGGGATAATTGAAAGGTTTTGAGGGTGGTAAAAATTGTTTCATTTGTTGAACTAAAAGAGGTGTGTGAGATGGTAAAGGAACATCAAATTTGGAAAATCTCAGTTTGGTTTGAGGAGTATGACTAGTGATGGCATTATATGTTTGAAAATATCCTTTAAGAAGTTTATAATTGGGTTTGAATTACTTCATAAGAAAGTCTTGATGCTTAGCTTGGTCAAGAGCTTCATTAAGAGCTTAAGGAGCAAAGGTTCAAACCATGTATTTAAGAGTGGGAGTCAAAGTAGTTATAAAGAGTTTGAATAAATTATCATTAGTCATATTATGATTGGATTTATGAGATAAATATTTCCATCTTTTAATAAATTCATGATCTGATTCATTAGGAGATTGTTTAGCATTTATGAAGTGATTTAGATAAATTTTAGGAAGATCAATATGTTGAAACTCTTTAACTAAAGGATTAACCAAATCTTAAAGTTGCAAAATATAATGTTGAGGAAGTTGATTATACCATTCTAATACATCACTAGTGAATGTTTTGACTAATTATTTAATTGTGGAAAATATATTAGTTTCAATCCACTCTTTGTAAAGGTTACCAAAGGATTTGAGGAATGAAGCAGGGTCTTTAGTCCCATCATATTGGATAGTCAGATTTATGTTACCAATATTAATGGATAGAATGAAGGAATCTAAAGTCTCATTTTGAATGGTTTGAAACATATTTTTATTTATTATGGGGTGAGGAATAACATTACATGAGGCATCTCTAAGAGGTGGAGGAATGTAATTAGGATTAGCTTGATGATGAATAGTTGGAGGTTGATTAGTTACATTGATTATATATTTTTGAAGTTGAATCATTTATTTGGTATTACAGTTTTGTATGATGTTAATTGTTGAAAGACTTAAGCTAAGAGTTGGGTTGTATTAGGAGGTGAGCTAGTGTTGGTCGGATCACTCCCTAAATTAGTATTAGGGGGAGGATTATTATTTATATTATTAAATAGATTTGTATCAATCAATCCTATATTGGTTTGGATATTTTGAGAAGTGTCTTGATAAGTATGGAAAGGATTGGATCCATCAAATTCATCTTGAAGTGTTATTTACACCATGTTACAGTTCATAGATGAAGGAAGAGAAGCGGTGCCTCAAGAGTGATGGTTCTTTTGGGAGGAAAAGAGAGGAAGGAATGAACATTCCATATAGTATCTAAAAAGATTTAGGTTGTCCAAAAATATTATGATAAGAGACCTCATTTTGACTGAAGAGAGATGAATAAAATGTAAAATTAGAGAAATGGGAAGATATATTGAAAAATAGGAAAGGTATGAAATAGTACTAGGTTGACCAAATTGACCTAGTACATGAAACAAGGCTTGTAGAATATACAAGGTTGATCAAGTCGATTTAGTGTAGTAGATGTAATACAAAAAAAAATTTAGGGCCGACCTAGTACAGTGAACAAAAAAGAGGAAAATATTGATAACAATCTTAGAAATGGAACAAGACAATTTACAACTAATCTACAAAAGTAAGTTTAGAAAGGAAACACATAATCAACTAAATTGATTTTGGTTAATCCAATTGATGCACACAAAGCAAAATCTTGCACTAACACTAGCTAATGCAAGCATTTACACACAAAATTGATCAAAGATAAAGAAAATAAATTGAAAGTAAAGCTAGCTACTTGGTTAACCTATAATGTTGATTTAATTATTAAGAATTATTTTAAATGTAAGAGGGAGATTGGATATAAGCAAGGTATTAGATAGAAATCTAAGGATAGCTTCAAGTAAGTTTAGGATGAAAGGGACTGTAGTGGAAATGATATAGGCTTGATATTGGGGTCTACCCCCTTACTTCACACACCACATCAATAATTTTTATAGGTGATTATCCAAAATATAACATTAACCATGATTTATACTTGACCACAGCACCAAGTTGGCTTCCCCCTTGGTGATGAAATCTTAGTACGTTTCCATAGGTAGTCAAATGTTTATTGATGTTTATGTGGTTTTGCCATGTGTGTAAAAGAATAGAAATAGTGTGACTAAGTGATTAATTGAAAATCTCCTAATTAGACTATGTGAACTATTCTAAGCATGAAAAAAACTTAAAATAAATATGTGATGAACATATATGATTGATTCCAACTTTGAAACAAGGTATATTTGATAAAATATATGGATAATCATACTAAATAGGGGCAACAGGGTCAAACTTGTACTATAGAAGCAAAGTCTGAAAGTGAACTAGGGTGGTTAGGTTGACCTAGTTAATTTAAAAAACACAAAACATAGAACTAGGTCCATTGGGTTGACCTAGTTGATTATGTAAAGGTAGTTTTGAAGACTGCAAATTGTTAAAGGAAAGTTTAGAAAAAGGAAAGATATAGAGAAATATAAACTAACTTGAATGGTTTATAGATGAAAAGGAGAAACTTATTGATATGGGACCTTAGAGAAAATTGGCAAAAACCTACAAATTGGGTTGAGTTGGTTGATCAAGCTATATAGGAACCTAGTGAAAAAGTGATGAAAATGCACTAAGTTGACTTGGTCAACCTAGTAGGTTGAATTAAGAAGTCTATAAAATTCAAAAACTTGTATTAGGTTGAGCTATTCGATCTAGTTGTCTAAAAAAATCTAAAATTTATGTAAAACTATACTAGGTTGAGCTGGTTGAGATAGTTACCTATTCCTACAAACCTGTACACAAAGATAAATAACTGGGTCGACAGGGTTAGTCCAACATAGTAAAGATATGATTAAAATAATGATGAATAGAAATGAAATAAGTGAAAGAAATCCTCTAAGGGTTTGATTCACATAGGGTTTACTAGAATATATGCAATCAAAAATACATCATGTCCATAAATCAATCCTAGATCGGATGGGATAGAGCACACCTACACTTCTAATTGGGGGGCATATAATTCCTTAGTAGGAGCATGACCAATGTGAGGATTTGATAGACCTGATTTGGGGATCACTTGTCATGACACACTGTGTGAAGTAGGGTTCCAAAGCCTAAATTCTAACAAAATCACATAAAAACCCTATAAGAGTCATATGATTTAATATTTCACTAATCTAATAACAAGAAAAGTAAATCTAATCTAATGTGCACCAAATATTGTGGCATAAAGTGGGGGTTAGTAAAGCAAAGCAATCAAAACATGTAAATAAAACCTCAAATAAAGTAAGTATGAGTAACACCCTAATACATAGATTATGAAGAGTAATATTATTTGAGCCAATACTTATGCTACTTTTATCTACTAAAATAGAGGATAACAAAGTTAGAATATACTTACCTAGATGTGAACCCATCAAGGCTCAATCTATCCCTTGGCCAATGGGGCTTTGTAAGAGATTTTTGTTGTTTATAAGGATCAATTTGTTAGGCCAAAGCATCCAAGACCTATCCATAATACTAAATTCTCGAAAATAAGAAACTTAGCTAAGTCTCCTTAAGAAGAATGGTGGAAGAGAAGATAGTAAAGAAGCATGAGAAAATAATAACTCTTAATTGTATGTCTTAATAATGACCAAAATGACCTAGTAATTATAGGTAGAAATTACCCTAAAATCATTTAGATATGTTGGTTATGCTAGGTTGACCTAATTGACCTAGCACATATTCAAGTTAACTCACTAGGTATTTGTTAGGTTGGCCAAAAAGCTAACAAACCAAAAGAGAGAAAAGGGTCTCTAAACTGTACTAGGTCAACCAAGTTGACCTAGTGTGTTGAATAGGTCAAAAGGGTGCCCAAAAAATAAATGAAGGATGAAAAGAGGAAAAAGACTAAAAGACTGTGCAAGGGAAGAGAGACAACTTAGGGAAAGGTTTGAAGAACTAGTTGGATTGGTAATAATATGTAAAAAAGGGATAATGATCTTAAAAATAACCTAAGGTCTACCCACCCCTTTCTCATTGCGCCCCTTAGGGCATGCACTTAGATAGATTAAGTCTCGACAGGTTCCTACAAGATGTAAAGCATCATTAATTGATAAAAGGTTAAAAATATTATGTGTATACATAATAACCCTAGTTATGTCTTGATATTCAATGTAATACTAAAGTAAAGTAAATTTAATATGTTGTTAACTAAATCTTATGGCATAAACGGGGGATAAACATAAACAATAAACATGCAAAGAATAAATCTACTCAAGTTAATGTATAGGTAATCCCAATCAAGGAGAGACAATAAATTAATTATCCATTTTACATGTAAATATATCCACTATAATATAAGAGTAATACTCAGGAATACTTAAATTGAAGATGAACCCATAGAGCCTCAACATATCCTTTGGCCAATGGTGATTTACAAGAGGTTGTTGTGTATTTTTGGAAAAACTAAGGATAGATAGTGGATTATATTCAAGCCAAGAAACTCCTAGTAGATCTCAAGCCTTCACAAGATAAAGTTTATCCTCTAATAAGCATGAAACCCTAAACAATGAATCCTCAAGTAAAATGGTAAATAAGTAGATAACGAAGTACAAATGAATGATTCTTTATTGGAAATGGGGTGAAAGATGGGTAAATATAGCCTGATTTGATCCTAAACCCTTATATAATTTTAGTTGATACAATCAAATTATTCGACCTTATTAGCTAGGAAAATAAATCCATTAGGTCTCAGACTTAGTCAATTGGGATAACTTTTTCCTATAACGTGTTCAATTCCTACAACTAAGCTGACCCAATCGAATGTATTTGTTAAAGTGGTAAAAATGAGTTTTGGCTAATGTAAGGGTTGTTTGAGGTAGTGAATTATTTGGATAAGAATGTAAATGAGGTGTTAAAGATTAGGGAAATGTATAAGATGGATTTTTGTTGGTTTTATTTGACAATGTAGGGAACAACAATCTTGTGAAGCACCAAAGACATTCCCAGCCCTTTCATAGTGTACCCTTTAAATCATGCACTCAGAGAGGTTGATACTCAATGGGTTCCTATAAGAGAGAAAGCATTAGTAATTGATAAAAATTTTAAAATATTATGTAACCAAAGACTACAACCATTTATACATCCTAGTAGAATGGTCCCCTAAATATTTTTTAATAAAATTGTTCCTTATTACAAAACATCATGGATGATGTAAGTTCCCTTCAATCTAATGCTTAGATTGTCCATAAATTCTCTAAATATGATATCATATGTTATGATCTCTTATTCTAGGTAGAATTATTTAGATAATAGGTTGCAATCAGGCCATAAATTTTTACTTAAATTATTAAATTATTGGGTCCATTGTGATATTTTCTTATTTTATTCCATTTTGGTTAAATCCCTGAGGTAGGCCTATAAAGTCTCTCTATCGCCTAATCTCATGATCATTGAAATTTGCAAACTAAGAACTATGTAATCCATAGGAAATACTTATTTAAATATATAGATGAGCTCAAATGGTTTGAAACATATCACATGCTTACAATTTATCTTGTATGCCCATAGGATCAAAGGAATCTGATCCTACCAATCATCTCTTTAGATATTTCATATTTTTGTGAGCATCCTACCAAGGACTTTATTTGATTCCTCCACTTTTTCATTTTCTTGTGGATGATAAGATATGATTTTGTCATGAAATACCATAAATTATTCAACAAGAGTGTTGATGGTGTTATTTAATAAAGGTGTACCTCTATCATTGACCATGTTGATCATATGCCCAAAACTAGTTATATTATTATCATATAGGAATTGGTGGCATCCTTAAAACTACAATTTTGGATAATAGTAGCTTCCACCCATTTGATGAAGTAATCAATTATAGTGATGACATATCTTTCATTACTACACTTACTACATAGATGAATTGGCCAAACAAACCCATTCATCAAATGGTTACTTCAATAGCATATGATTCAATGGCATATCATCTCTCTAATTAGTCTTTCCTATTCTTTGGCACATATCATAGTGTTTTCCAACCTAGTGTGTATATTGAAACATAGTTGGCCACCATAGACCACTTTGTACAATCTTCCTTGTAGTTTATTTTCTTATGAAATTTCCATGTATGATTCCTTGATGTGCCTTATCAATAAGTTAAGGTCACTTGTAATCTTAATACACTCTATTTAGCACATTGTCTTTTTTGATATTTTATATAAATGCATTAATGATGTTGAAAAATATGGATCTATTGAACAAATTATTTTGATTTCTTTCTATAATGCACAAGGAAGATCCCTTGTTCCAAAAAATGTGTGATGTCTTTAGCAATATCAAGATTCATAGAGATGTGAAATAAATGTTCATCTAGTGATTCATCTTGTAGTTCTTCTGGTCCTTTTCAATTATGTATTTAGCTCTGATGATATGGCCCCACATTTTACCTTCTTAGATTCACAATGATCCTAAACTAAAATTATTGGAATAACATTAACCAATGAGAAATCCTTCCTCCAAACATAGGTTTATTAACTAGATATCACATATCCTGATGGTTGGTGATAAATTAAATGGTATCTCCATTAGGTAATGTCTAATATTTTGGAGTACAAAAACCATTGATAAAGCTTATCATTATATCATAGTATATTTATTCTTTACAATTGATAGATTGTGAATTGATAAGTGAATTAGATGGTCTATTTATCCATATATTAGTTGTGTGAGAATTCTTGTTACCATTTTTCTTAAAGCATCTACATGCACATAAAAATGTTTTATCTAGTTAGGAAAAACCAACATTGGTGTTGTGAAAAATATCTACTTTAGACCCATGAAAGCTACTTGGCACTCATTTTTTCATTCACACCTTATATTTTTTCATAGTAACTTCTCCATTAGAGCATATATAGTTGTATACCCTTTTATGAATTTCCTATAATATCCTATTTATCCCAAGAATGATCACACCTTTGTATAACTTGTGGGTGGTGGCATATTCAAAATTAATAAAATTTTCATTGGATCTACCAAGATCCCATCCTTTCATAATACATTCCAAAATAGAACACCAAAACATGTGAAAACCAAGGATTTCTTTATATTTAGTGTAATGCACAAAGATATACATTATTCCAACATAAGTCAGTTTATATAAGTGATCTTTAAACAAATAAAAGACAACCCAATAATCTAGATAGACTTTAATAAAGTCATGGATGAAGTCCTTAAGGGTAGTAACCATTATTTTAGACAACATAGATGGAGAATTATTCAAACCAAATAGCATGACCTTATAGGTAAAATATCCCCACTCATTTATAAATGTTTTTTTAGCTTGATCCTCTACTATGATTGGAATATGATGGTATCTATTGAACCCATCAATGAAACAATACACTTTGTGCCCTTATAATGACTCCAATACTTTTTATGTGAAAGGAATTGGAAGGGGTCATTTATATAGGCATAATTTAGCACATGGTGGTCACCACACATTTGAATTTCCATATAATTATTAGGATACATTACCATTAGACTGATGTGATTATCTTTTTCTACTAGACATATAATTCTTACATCTTGCATGCAATCTAGTTCAACCTTTACTTTTAAGTTCATATTGTGGTTTAACCTGTATGGTCTATTTTTCATAGGTTGTGCACACTTCTTTAGTTATATGTGAATTTAAACCAAATAAGAGTCTACCCCTTCAATTTTGTGATTTTCATTAGAAAAAAATCCAAGTAATCTCATAGTAATTGTAATGCCTCTTAAGTTTCATTCTACATCAAATAGTCACCCAAAGTCTCAATATCTAGTACTAATTTTGTCCCAATATTTTTTACAAACTTCTATAGAGGATATTGATATATATTATTAGAAATACTTTAGATGGTACACTATTATATGCCCTTATTCTTTGATATTAATATTTCATAACTGCTAATCTTCATTTTGATTTGTGACTTTGGTTTTATGCTCTTCCACTTCTCACTCTAGTTCAAATAATTCATTCAAATCTAGGTCCTCATCGCTATTAGTGGACTTTGTCAATTCTTCATCATCTGTGATCCTATTTCATGATTTGATAAAAACCTACTCCTTTTTTTTTTTGGCTTTATAATTGTGTATCAATATATTTAAAATTTGAGTTGCTTCTTGCTATGAAGATGATTTTTTCATAGTACTTAAGTATCTTTCACACCCATAATATATAAATATTTGAAATTTATATAGATAATTTTGCATCAAGGGATTCTCATCTTGAAAATAAAAAGTTTAAATAAAATCCTATTAGACATATGGACAATGATTTATCTCACATGTATGTTCTTGTTGCATATTCCAAACTATCAAGAGTGCTACCATGGTATTATTGAGATTGTGCACATAATATCTAGGTTTTACACCCTCCATAGTCCATAGATACACACACTTAAGAACATAAATTTCCAGGCACTACCCTTCAGGGAAAAAAGAAATTATTTCCTAATAGTATTTTGTATTCAAAATCAAGGGCACAATAGTTCATAGGCCTCATCCAATGGTAATTGGTTTGTCATGTGGACTACCCACCAAGTCATAATAGTTATGTTTAGTTAAGAATTTGTCACTCACTCTTTGGTTTATGTTTGCCACATGGTGTTTGAACTTTAGAATAAATTAATTCAAGTCATTAGTTTCAAATTATTTAAGTAGTTAATGTTAAGTCACAAATACTATTCACATTGAGTGTACCTCGTGATCTCCACTTGACCAATTCATCATGTAAGTATTTGAGTCACTACTAAGTGAGGATGAAGTCTCATAGGATAAAAGACCTTCCTTCATTAGCTTATGTAGTACATATATATCACACCTACTCTATACACAAAATTCACTTTCGACTTAGTTGATAATCACAAAGAAGGTGACCTATATTCATCCATTTTAAACTGTAGATATGGTGCCTTTGTGATCATGAGTATGTAGGTAGATTGTTAAGTTATCTGTAATTATTATTGAGACTACAATTCTTATTGACCAAATTTTTAGTTTGTAGATCTTAGGGCATTAGGCTTAGTTTTTTTACTTATGTTGAACCATATTATCTCCATATTTATATGGAGATATCTACTTCCTTAAGTATGATTTATGACTTGTATTCTAATTTATTCAAGGGTATAATGATGATTTTATTCCCTTGGTTCACTTTTAATGGATAGTATATTATTTTAATAGTGATTTGACCATCATAGGCATAGTTCTTACGTATTATTGTAGGATAGTGTGTTTAATCAGTCTTCATGTCAATCATTTAAAATTCTCCTCAAAATTGTAGGTTAGCGACTTTGTTTTCTACATATTCTAGTTGATAAATAGGCTCTACCCTATCGTATTATGCAAGGCTTAGTGTGACAAGGTTGTGTAGTATCCCCTTCTGATAGGGAATATAGAAACACAAACAGCTCTGAACAACGATACAATTTTTGCAAGATAATTTCAAATAAATAAATAAATCACAGTAAATATCTTAACTGGAAAATCACTAATCTTATTATTATCCAGATGGCTACAATAGATGTCTTCAGTCATGCATAAAAAGGAATATTCAGATACGGTCTTAAAACCTTGATTATCTTCCAACAATCTAAAAAATACCCTAAATATGTGCATCTCAGCCTGCTATGTCAAAACACAGTCACCGACGTCGATTATACTACCATCATCGATCAACTGGGGTCGTTAACCTACCGACGTCGGTGATAGGTTGGCCAATGTCAGTCGCTGAAGATCTCTGTCTACCAATGTTGGTCTCTGTGTGAATATGTACAGATCTGTATAGACTTCATATGACCGCCAATAAAATATACCACACCCTGATTGCTAAACACATGATCCCAAGATATATGGTTCTAATACAGAAGATCTCTATCTATATAATTTATTGAATAAAACTAAATAAAGAAATACTTGGAAACCTCTGTGATAACTTTTGTATGAAGTTACCTCTCAAATCTGTAAACCTCTGTGATAACTTTTGTATGAAGCTATCTCCCAATTTCACAATAAATTAGCTAATATCTCACACCCTCTGAATCACACACAATGAAGAATTGACGTTCTCCACTGCAATGGAATCCTGGAACCCTTGGCTCAGTCTTCACAGAAGAATTCTTTAATATCAAAATCAATAATCAATGCATAATTCAATAATGGCCTCCATGAGAAACCCTTATACCCTCAAAAATATGTGCTTTCCATAATTAGGGTTTCTTAAATTAGAATTAGGGTTTCTAATTAAAATTAGACCAAATAATTAATATTTGATTAAATCAATCAAATATTAATATTTCCCTCAATACATGTCAGATCCTCAAACTGTTTAAAGCTGGTGAACCAGGGAGTGATTCTGCACATGACCATACCAAAATACGGGTATGCAACTGCATGTCAAATATCCCTAAAAAGTAGGAGCTTAGACAAACATGCCTAAAAAAGCCAAAATGAATGCCAACTGAGACAAATTTTGCTAATCTAAGCCAAGCCAATCTCCATCATGACCCTTTATCCATCCTATCAACCTACGAAGGTCGTATAATAGGCTAATCATCAAGTCTGTCAATGTCGACTAAAAAAGGGGACATGGCAATCTGCCCCTCCTAAAATTGCTTGTCCCCAAGCAATCTCAGAACAATGAACCACTTGATCCACCTGGATCCCAAATGTAGTTATGCTCTACACTGCTATTAATCAATGCAAGTTCCTACAATATCCTCTAAAATATAACCAAGAGGAATCCACAATCAAACTGGTGAATGTAACTCAACCAATATCTAAAATCACAACTACCCTGAATGTGTTGATACTGTAGTCTGTGTAACTTGCTAATACCAATTCCATCTATAAAATATGGCACCAATCCATCCCATAACGGATGGTAAGAGACTGGATCTGATCCACACCTACATGAAATCAAATCATCTAACTCTAGGTCAAAAGAAAAATAATGAGCATATCCTACCATATAATGTGGGTAGGAGCCCCCAAACTCTGCTACTAGCTCACCATCACTGAATTGGGAATCAACAGATAGCTCCAATCTCTGACTCTAAGTGGTTGTAGGCTAGATAAGACCCTATGCAATCTGCTCAACAAATCCCACCTCAAAATCCCTGTGAGGTAGCATAGTAGAAAGGATCACTATAATCTCCCCACCCAATCTACTTATAGCACTAGTACCTCTGATGAGAACACCTTCTATCACTTTATGCGAGTCCAAATGAACACCTGCACTATCCAGCAAATACTCCATGAATGATTTAGTGTAGTAAAAATTATATGAGCAAGTATCAACATACTCCCCCACACACCACAACTGATTCCTCTGTAAAAATGGCACAGTGAACGGTACCATACTATCATATCTATGAGAAGAATCAATCGAAAGACTTGACTCCACTGGTATCCCAAACTTATCAGGACCAGGTACTCCCAAAACCTAAAAATTTGTGTTAGCCCCCACAATATGTTCCTTAGCTACAACTGTAGGAACATACTCACAATAAACACTCAATGTACTAACCTCTGAGTATACCTCCACACTCTGAATGCCAGCATCAGACTCATCCTCATCTAACTCTAAAAAAGCTGCTACTAAAACTATCTCATCATTACAATCTCTAGCTCCCACATCCTCTGCAACTAACTGAGAGTCTAAATCCCCATGACTAAGCTCATCCACATGCCTCTCAAAATCTGAGTGAGCCACCATTCATTACCTCCATGCCCTCCTTGATCTACTGTAAGTCATCACAAGAAGAACCTATTGTAACTCCTTTCTATCTCCTTATGTTTTGAAGATGTTGTCTCACATTGGCAGCCACTAATCTAGCCTCCTTGGCCTTTTGCGACCACATATCACATAAATTTTGGGTCCTTTCCATATCCATCCAAGTTTGATGTTCTTAATGTGAAGATGAAGGAGCAATATGATCATGCAAAGAATACATACTCTTATTATCCATATCATTAACATGCTCTATGCTGGTCTCCAATGTAGAAGTCTCAAGTGAAACTTCTTGCAAAGATGATATAGACAACTCATTCCCCATGGTTGCCCTCATATCCTCTTGAGTCAAATCAACATGTCTAACAACTGGTGTAGGGTTGCCCTCAACCCCTGTAGAGACCTCTTGTTTCTCCTTCTTTCTATTTTGTGATGTGGACCTTTTATGAATGGATGCCATATACCGTACTAATTTGTCTTCGAATGTAGGGTCTAAAAGAATTTCATTCATCCTCCTCTGGGTTTCAGCCAACATATTCAAACTTTGTTTCAACTTCTTCATATCCTTGTCCCATAGTTTTTGAGTACTTGAAGACATCATGGATACTTTGCTAATTCAATCTACCCACTCTACCCAACAGGATGGTAGGACATTAGCTCTGATACCATTGTAGTATCCCCTTCTGACAAGGAATATAGAAACACAAATAGCTCTGAATAATGATACAATTTTTACAAGATAATTTCAAATAAATAAATAAATCATAGTAACTCTCTTAACTAGAAAATCACTAATCTTATTATTGTCCAGATGGTTATAATAGATATCTTTAGTCATGCATAAAAAGGAATATTCAGATACGGTCTTAAAACCCTGATTATCTTCCAACAATCTGAAAAATACCCTGAATCTGTGTGTCTCAACCTGCTTTGTCAAAACACAGTTGCCAACGTCAGTTATACTGCCGTCATCAGTCGACTGGGGTCGTTAACCTGCCGACGTCGGTGATAGGTCAGCCGATGTCAGTCACTGAGGATCTCTATCTACCGATGTTGGTCTCTGTGTGAATCTATACGGATCTATACAGACTTTGTACGGTTGCCAATAAAATATAGCACACCTTGTTTGCTAAACACTTGATCCCAAGATATATGGTTCTAATATAGAAGATCTCTATCTATATAATTTATTGAATAAAACTAAATAAAGAAATACTTGGAAAGCTCTGTGACAACTTATGTATGAAGTTACCTCTCAAATATATAAACCTCTGTGATAACTTCTATATGAAGCTATCTCTCAATTTGGCAATACATTAGCTGATATCTCATAGCCTCTGAATCACACACAATGAAGAGTTGATGTTCTCCACTGCAATGGAATCCTAGAACCCTTGGCTCAGTCTTCACAGAAGAATTGTTCAATATCAAAATCAATAATCAATGCATAATTCAATAATGGCCTCCATGAGAAACCCTTATACCCTCAAAAAGATGTGCTTGCCATAATTAGGGTTTCTTAAATTAGAATTAGGGTTTCTAATTAAAATTAGACCAAATAATTAATATTTGATTAAATCAATCAAATATTAATATCTCCCTCAATACATGTCAGATCCTCAAACCGTTTGAAGTTGGTGAACCAGGGAGTGATTCTACACATGACCATACCAAAATACGGGTGCTCCACTGCATGTCAAATATCCCTAAAAAGTAGGAGCTCAGACAAACATGCCTGAAAAAGCCCAAATGAATGCCAACTAAAAAAATTTTTGCTAATCTAAGCCAAGCCAATCTCCATCATGACCCTCTATCCATCCTATTAGCCTACGAAGGTCGTATAATAGGCTAATCATCAAGTCTGTCAATGTCCACTAAAAAAGGGGACATGATAGGTTGTATTTGAGTGTCAATTATTCAATGAATTCTCATGTAGATCAAAAAAACATATTCAATTTGCTTCCAAAATCAAATACAATGTTGGGTACTTTATATCCTTCTAGCTCAATATCCGTGCATGAATGAACATCCCAAGGATTCTTGGTTTCTATGTATAAAATAACCTTGTCAGTATGTTGTTGACCTCTCTATAAGAACTCTATCAAGATATGTAAGAGATTTGTAATATTATGTGAGATATATTCATTTCATAGGGTGATCATAAGTTTTAAAAGTTAAATCAAGGTAGTTACTAATCCCTTGTGCCTTATTATATATCTGCACATCGATGGTTGTGGCATTTTCATATACACATCCTATTTTATATGTTTCATTTAATGTGGGCTTCTTGGTACATTAATCCTTTTTTCATTTTAAGGTTAGGATACTTATCATAGTAAACCCTACTAATTATTTGATCTTATGGAATGTTTAAAGGAAGTAATCCTTACTCTATGTGTTGTTGCCTCCTAACTACTTGTATGAATGCATTTTCCATATGGTGTAAATATCATGTTTACATTTTACATAGGTTTATATTTTATCTTATTCTCAAAAATTAGATAATATTTATTATGTTGTTGTTTTATAACTCTATAATATATGTAGTACATTTTATTTTGAGGATTAGTTGGGTAGTTTCATATGAAGTGATTATATTCAACACACAAATATAATAAAACTGAATGGAAATATTTATGGTTATCATTATTGTGACCTTATTGGAATCCACCAAATTACCCCCTCTATATCCGCCTTTATTTTTTTGAAAACCCCAATCTTGTGATTATTTATCATCAAATCCCCTTTGCTATTGATGAGGGGATGAAATTTTATTTTTTTGGATGAGGAGTCACAGTGTTCCACGATAACTAATACTTATATTATGGAGATAATGGTGTCTATCTAGCTAGACCCTAGGGTTAATACTATGGAAAATAAGGAATCCACCTAAGAACACTTTGTGTTGTATTAGACATTTATACCTATGAGCTTGGAATTCCTTACTTCATAGTATATATCTACTTGGTTGTGACTATGAATATATTATTAATGATGTCTTATTTTAGTTCCTATAGATCATGACAAATCTTCTTGTCATAATTTATAAAATTAAAAAAATTCAATACAAACTACATATTTTTTATTGTAATATTGTAGTAGGTGACAATTTGATATCACATGCATACTACTCTAAATATGTCACAAAAGTCTATTTTGATTTTAGAACAATCATTCTTATGATGCCCTTATTTACCACACTCCCAATACCATAGGACTATATTGGGTTTATTGATTTCATGAATCTCATCCATTTTCTTGAGAAAATGTTCTCTATTTGTTTCAATTTTAGATCCAATTAATGGATCATCTCCATAGTCCTCAGTCTATTCTAACTAAAGTGTAGTTATTCATGCATCAAACTTGGTCAAGAATTATGACTATATAATGATAAACCTAACCCTCAATTTTATTCCCTACATAAATTAGGTATCATTATCTTTATCTTCCAAAATAAAATCTAATTTTGTCATTATATCTAAGAATCTATGATTGTACTTCCATACTGATTCTCCACTTCATTATAAAATCTCATTAAGATCATAAATAGTTTATCTTGAATACTTTTGCATATTTAATTATAAAATTAATTTTTCCTTAACATATTTAGGACTTATGGAATTAACATCCCTTTTATAAATTAATTCCATATCTTAGATTGTTAAAGATTCGATGAACTCACACTTTTTCACATTGTCACCGGTTAATCCCTTAACATTTCATTTCATATCATGGGTTAATGAATAGTGTTTAGGGTCAAAAAACCCATCATATGGTGTCAAATTGTTAAAAATTCATGCATTTAAAGCCATTATTGTCACACTTGTAACTTCTACTACTGGACTTTGTGAACTAGTCTTTATAGTTATCTTAAAACTATAGACACCCCATTCTACACATGAATAGCTTCAAATTAGACATCATATTGATTTCTAATAAATAGTGAAAATTAAGCCTAGGAATCACTAAATGTCTAAATTTCATTTGCACATCCATATTTTATGTATTATCTTATTTGCAATAGTAACCTCTCATAGATTCATCTCTAGTCAACATGCAACCTAAAAAATTGATAATTTGACCTTTAGACTATTATGCCCTTAACCATTGGTGTGTCTAGGGATATGTGTGGATGAATTATGGATTACATACCTCTTTTATTTACTTATTACATTCTCTATGTTATTAGATAAGTCAGCCTAGGAATAACCCTAGCTAAGTAGACTATATATAGGAGGTAGTGGTTAGTCTTTATTCATTATGTTAAGTATTCTGCTATTAGTGAATTTTTGTGGAGGTTTCCCACTTTAAGTGGCTTTCTATATTATCCATTATTCTATTTTTTTGGTCAATTATCACTATGTGATCTCTCATAGTTGCTTATTCTTGTAATATAAAATCATTCTGTGTGAATATCTAAGTGATTTCATTATAAGTGGTATTAGAGCTTCAATTTGGGAAACTTTCCTATGGCATTTTTTTTATATCTAATGAGGTGTGGATTTTGGGAGTGGTGAGAGAGAAAAAACATAACTTACAATCTAGGAAGAATTAATTTTTTCAGTGCAATATTGCTCGAAACACTTTTTTGAGAAAAAATAATACAAAAAAAGTCTAGGAAAAAAATGTATCCTCTTGCATACTTTCCATTGTTGGATTCATCTCAATGAGATGATCAAAATGGTATATTTTGTCAGTACACTTTTTTGGTACCAAAATTTTTACCCTAGTGCGTAAAGGTAGTCATTGGATTCATCTTGACAAGATGATCACAACGGTACCATTTTTTTTCACTTTTTTTGGGGTCAAAAAACCCTAGGGTTTGTATATGGTAGTTTTGGGTACTCAAGGAAGAAAAAGGGAACAATAAACTCCTAATACTCCTTCCACCAATGACATGTAATCTGAAACTTTAGATTTGGTGATTTCTCAACTTCAAGAAGAGATAAAAAACTTGGTGAGGCATGATGACTTTGTTGTAATCTAAGTTGATGTTTTAGGGATGTAAAAATATATTAATGGTTTTCACAATGAATTACAACATATCACTTTGTAATTGGCAGCCCTTACATCTTAGTTTCAACCCAACAACCCTCCACTTCAGCATTCAAATCCTCTTCTTAATAACTCCTATGCTGGTATGAAACTAATGTTGCCAAAAGTGGACATGTATAAGTTTGATGGTAAGGATACTCTCACTTGGATTACACAAATTGAGAATTTATTTGAGCTACATCAAATCCCTAGTTCTTAGAGGGTGATAGTGGTGTCCCTATATCTCGAACCTGAGTAATTCATTTGGTATCACTAGTTATGTGCTCAAAAGAAAAAGAATGGATTTCTCATTACCTAGACTATTTTCACTAAGGAGTTGTTAGCTCATTATCATAATAATGTCTCTAGGAACTAGTTTATACAATTATCCAAGCTATGCAAACAAAAATTGTGAAGGATTATATTCATTAGTTTTAGAATCTCTCTTTACAGGTGGAAGATATCACTAAGGAAAATTTGATTGATATATTTTTGGGTGGCCTCAAAGATAACATCCAATTAGAGGTTTGAATGTTTAACCCAACATTTTTAGTAGAAGCTATCCTTAAGGCATGCATGATATAAGAAAAAGAGATTGTCAAAAGGAAAACATTCACTATTGGTCGTGATCGTAACTTTCTTGCACCATCATTTCCACATCTCACCAAATTAACATAATGAAAAATTGAGGAGAAGCAAACCATAGGGTTATGTTATGTTTATGACAAAAAATGGAGGAAATATCATCATTCTGTTGATTTTTTTTTACATTGAAGGTGCCAATGATGATGAAGATGATGTAGATGTACATGATGAGGATGCAAAAGTTTCTAAGGAGAAATTTGAAGATTCTTAGCCTACTATTTATTGCCATGACCTTTTAGGTATTAATAATCCCCAAACTCTTAAGGTGATGGGTTTCCTTAATAAATAGAAGGTCACTATATTGATTAATTCTAGGAGCACATACAAATTCATCTATAGTAAGTTGGTTGTTTATTTGAAGTATTTCATTTATCCAGCTCCAAAATTTTAGGTCATGATTGTAGATGGTGGTACTATCAGATATTTAGGAAAATGTCATAGTATTAAGTTGGCCATGGGAGACTACTTATTGGATTCTCCTATGTTTTCTACTCCTATGGGTGGAGATATTATTCTAGGAATCTAGTGGCTCACCACTTTGGGCACTATTGAGATAAATTTTCAATAATTATTCATGTGCTTTCATTCTATAGAAAGGACATTTGAGCTAAGGGGATTAAAGGATAAATCCCAACAACTTGTTAGCTCCCATCAAATGACAAAGATTCTCCATAAGGGTGCTGAGGGATTTGTAGCTCACTTGTTTTCTATATAAGTATAACCAACTCAACCATCTCCATATCTTGATCTAAAACAAATAATTGATGCTCATTCTATTATGTTTAGAGACATTCCAAAAGGACTTCCACCTAGCCACACATATGATCATGATATCACACTTATTCCTGGTAGTACACCACCCAAAATTAGGCCATATAAGTATCCCTATGCCTATAAAAGTGAAATTGAAAAGATGGTATAAGAGGTTTTGGATGAAAGAATCATTCACCATAGCCAAAGTGAATACCCTCCACCAGTTTTCATGGTGAGAAAGAAAGATGACACATGGAGGATGTACCCTGAATATAGAGAACTCAACAAGTACACTATCAAAGATAATTTTACAATTCCTATAATTGATGATTTTCTAGATGAATTGAATGGTGCTCTTTATTTTACCAAGTTAGATCTATGTTCTGGGTATCATCAAATCTGGATTCGTGATGAAGACATACCCAAAACCACTTTCAGGACTCATGAGGGCCATTATGAGTTTTTGGTTATGCCTTTTGGTCTAACAAATTCACCATATACTTTTTAGAGTTTGATGAATATTGTTTTTAAGACATTTTTGGGGAAATTTGTTTTGGTATTCTTTGATGATATCTTCATTTATAGTAAAAATTTGGAAGACCATTTGCAACATGTGAAATAGGTACTCTCCATTTTGGATCAAAATCAACTATATGCCAAACCTTACTAATGTACTTTTGGGGCTAGTGAGGTTGAATAATTAGGTCATTCGATGTATTATGGAGTGAAAGTGGATCATAAAAAAATATAAATAATGGTAGACTGACCAATTCCTAAGACACTCAAGTAACTCTAGGGATTTTTGGGGCTTACTAGTTACTATCACAAGTTTGTCAAAAATAATGGTAGTATTGCAGCCCTACTCACCTCTTTGTTAAACAAAGACTCCTTTTAATGGACTAATGTACCTACCTAGGCATTTGAATAATTGAAATTGGCTATGTGCACTACTCTAGTATTGGTCACTCCTAATTTTTCTAAGACTTTTTTAGATGAATGTGGTGTATTTGGGTATGGTATGGGTGTTGTACTCATGCAATAAGGTAGACCACTTGCATTTAAAATTCATCAACTAAAGGGTAAAAATCAACACAAGCCCATCTATGAGAAGGAAATGATGGCCATTTTGCATGTAGTCAAATAATGGAGACCTTATTTGATAGGTCATCACTTTTAGGTAAAGACTAATCATGATAGTCTTAAATATTTTTTAGAATAAAGCTTGTCATCTGAAGAAAAAAAATGGGTAACTAAGATATTAGGATATGATTTTGAAATAGTCTACAAAAAATGCAAAGATAATGTGGTGGCAGATGCACTATCCATAAAAGATGAATTAGTTGAGGCATTACTATGTGCCATAACCATTTTTTAGGAAGATTGGATAGAGGAAGCATGATTAGAATGGGAAAATGATAGTGCTACCCATGATTTGATTCAAAAACTTCAACAAGGTTTAGGTGGATTTGAAAAATTCACATGGAAAGGTAATGCATTATGGTATAAAGACATATTGTACCTATGTAATAATTCTCTTCTTAATGAAAAAATCCTTCAATAACTTCATGCAACTACAATTGAGGGTCATTCAGAATTTTTGAAACCCCATCATAGAATCAAGCAGGATTTTTCTTTGGTAAGGTCTCAAGGGGGATGTCCAGAAATATGTGATTGAATGTATGATCTACCAACAAAACAAAGGTGAAAACATCAAAACCCTAGGTCTTTTATAGCCTTTATCCATCCTTAGTTAGCATTGGGAAGAGGTATCAATGGATTTCATTACAAGGTTACCAAGATCTAATGGTCAAAATGTTATCATGGTTTTTATAGATTGTCTCAGTAAGTATGCTCATTTTTGTTCATTATCCTAGACATTTATTTCTAGTATAGTAGCTATTAATTTTATCAATATAGTTGAAAATTTGTATGGGACCCCTAAGATCATTGTCAGTGATAGAGATCCCCTTTTTACTAATAATTTTTGGACTAAGTTAATTACATGTTTGGGCACCCAATTGGCTCATAGTTCATCTTATCATCCTCAATCTAATGGACAAACTGAGGTAGTCAACAAATGTCTAGAAGGATATATCCATTGTTTTTTTTCTAATAAATAAGATAAATGATTTCATTGGCTACCACTTGTTGAATGGTGGTATAATAATTCTACTCATAGTTATTCTAAAATGTCTCCTTTTGTAGCACTATATGGATACCACCCTTCATCCATCACTTCAACCATTAATTTCTATCCTAAATTTCATGTAGTTGAAGAACATATTCACCATCAATAAGAGGTCTTTACAAGTTTGCATGAAAATTTAGCTACAACCCAAGATCGTATGAAGCAATAGGCAGATCAACATAGAAGTGAGAGGCATTTTGACATTGGTGATTGGATATTTGTTCACTTGAATCCATACAAATAGATGTCATTGAATAGATAAAAAAGGATAACAAGTTATCCCCTAAGTATTATGGGCCTTATCAGAACTTGCAAAAAATTGGTAGTGTGGCCTACAAGTTAGAGTTTTCTTCATCCACTCGCATACATCTAGTATTTCCTGTATCATGCCTGAAAAAAGTCATTAGACATAGTGTTTTTATTTAAATAGAATTAAAAGAATTAGATGAGGAAGGTATAGTTATTCTTGATCTTGAGGTGATCCTTAGAAGGCACACCAAGTAGTTGTGTTCTCAAGAAATTATAGAGTACCTGATCAAATGAAAGAATCTACCACGTGAAGATGCCACTTGGGAGGATGAAGTATTTTTTTAGTAGCATCCAGATTTGTCAAAACATTGAGGATAATGTTGTTTTGAAGGGGAGGGGCTTGTTACACCCTTAACCATTGGTGTGTCTAGGGATATGTGTGTCCAACTTATGGCTTACATACCTCTTTTATTTACTTGCTATATTTCTCTATGTTCTTAGATAGGTCAGCCTATGGAATAACCTTCACTATGTAGACTATATATAGGAGGTAGTGTTTATTATTTATTCATTATGTTAAGTATTGTACTATTAGTGCATTGATGTGGAGGTTATCCCCTCGAAGTGGTTTTGCTATATTATCTAGTATTTTGTTCTATTGTCAATTATTACTATGTGATCTCTCATATTTACTTATTCTATGCAATATAAAATCATTTTGTGTGAATATCTAAGTAATTTCATTACATGGACCCATTAAGTAGGGTACTTGAACAATTCATAAAGTTTTAAAATACTAAGGAAAATTAATTAAGTAATCAAATCAAATTAAATGCATAAGTGGAATTTCCATGTGTAATTAGTGAAATTAATTATTACAAAAAGGAAATTTCAATAAAAATGAGGTCATAATGATTTCATCATTATGAAAATCAAGGAATTAAAAATATCTCCCTAAATGCCTTAAATTCATAAATGGATAGCCATGCTTAGTAAATGGTATCTCTATCAAAAATATTAATTACATGTCCCCTCCTTAATTCAACTAGGGTTAGTTTGAACTCAACCACAATTAAATTTAACCTAACTACACTTGTGTTAGAGTTAGTTTTAGAGGCTATAAATAAAGGCCTTGCCAATTGATAAATAAGCTCTCTTGGTGTAAAGTTATTATTCTCAAATACATGTAAAGCTTTAATTATTATACTGTTATCATGCCCATTTTCTAAGCCAAGCCAACTCAAATCCAACCAACATTACCAAGGTTCTAAGGATAGGTGGAGTAATGGAGCTTCATTGAAAAATATTTCTTGAGCACACAAGAAAACACATCAATCCATTGCCATCTTAGAACACTTACTCTCATGGAAGGTAAAATATCTTGTTTTACTTTCAATTTGTTAGTTAATTGTGTAGTTCTCTAGATCCCTGAGTGTTTAGGTTATAGGTGTTAGTTTTTTGTGTGGTTATTTTGATTTTATTTCCTAATTAACACGATACTATTCTCCCCTATATACATTCCTTAGTCATATTATGATGTGCCTGATAGGGCGTGCACCCCATAAAGTTCTTATCATGGCCTTTTAAGACCTCTTGTTAACATTTTTCATGCTAAATTTGTGATTTAATTACAAAAATAGTGTAAAATTTAATATCAAAAATGTTACATAGAGACACGCAATTTTGCATCTAGTAGCTATGGTATTGCTCTATGTAAATGTGGTATTCCACATGCATTTTTATATGCTAGTTACATTATTACACTGTGAAAGTGTAGTTTTGTGTGATTATATTTTGTTTTCCTTGATGCATGTAGTTTTTCATTCTATACATGCATTATTGTTCTTGAAATATTCTATTTTAAACTAAATTATGCAATTTTACATGGAAGTGTGATATTGAAACTGGTAGATATGTTATTACCATAGTGATATATAGTTTTGCACTATTAAAGTGCAGTATTGCATTAACTATCTTTATTGTAGGTGAAATGAAAATTTGAAGGGTAAATACATTATTTTAGTCACAATATGTGGTTTTTCTCTGTGTAAATACAATTTTTAACCAATATTCTATTTTGTGTGATAAGGTGTGGTTTTGAACTAAAAATTATAGTTTTACAAAAATGTGGTATTATTCTATGGAGATGAAGTAATGCACTGTGTGAAAAAAGAAAATAAACTCAAGAGCTAATATCCAATTCTTTTTTTCTCATTTTATTTTTGCTTCTAGGAAAGAAAAACCATTAACACTTTTTTAGGACTCAAAGGCTAAGGAAGGAAGTTTTTTATCAATTTAAAAGTTCAAATAACATTTACATTTGGTTTCAAAAAATTATTTAGTCACTTCATTTTTATTTTTAAAGGTTAAAAAATTAATAAACAAATCCAAAGGGATAAATTTCACAACACATTTCACTTGGTGTTTTAAAACAAACACAAACTTAGACTAATTCCTCTTAAGAGCTTGCTTATTTATCATTTTGTTTGTTTGTTGTGTGTGTTTTTTGTAGAATATAAATTTCCCATATGATCTTCACATATCCCTTTTAGGGAACTTGTGTGACTCAAAATAACTTCATCCATTACTTTTATTTCTTAATCCAATAATATAAGGAATGTCACAAAGGTACTCCCCGAGATTTGAGTGACTTGGGTGATCCTAAAACAACCTTTAAATTCATTCTATATTTTTATCTCTTGCATCTTGGATTATGGGTAGGATTTCATCACCTCCCTATAAGTTATTTAGGGAATTGTAACCCAAGAATTCCTCTATCGACATTGTTTCAACCCCACTCCATGGTGGGGTATATAAATTGAGTTGGTAAATCATTGGGATGTTAGTTAGAGTGATTAAAATAACTTTGTTAACAACTAATACTCTCATAATAATGGCCTAATTCATACATCACACTAAACTAAATAAATAACAAATGTAGTGGTTGTAAAAAAGATAAGATCTTCTTACAATAATCTAATTATCTTGGATCCAAATGTCATGTTTTTCCTTGGTGATAACCACACATATGGGACCATTTATAACATATGAAAATTATAGTTTTTAGATGAACCCCACTTCCTGTAGAAATATTTTCAATGTAGGGTGAGTATCCTAAAGTTCCAAGTTGTTGTAAAAATTATTGAGAGAAGAGGGGGCCTAAAAACATTACTTTTCATGTGCATCTAAATTTTTTGATTAACAAATTATTTCCTATAAAGGAGTATATCAAAAAAAAATTATGATACAAAGCTACCTTGTCAATTTTTATGAATAGGATGATACACTTATGTATTTTTGTGTATTTTAATTTTACATACACTATTGAGAGTCAAAAACTATTTTTTTTGTCAAAACAAAATCCAAATAGAGTCATGATTCAATCATAGGTTATTACTACACTTTTTCCCTAAATAGGTGTTATGATATCCATTAAACACCACACTTTACATTAGACATTGTCAATGTTTTGTGTGTGTGTTACGTGTTTGGAAGGGGAATTGTTATGGTTCCCATTTCATCCCAAATTATAGCATTATAGTTTTGAAAAAAAAAACATTGTCATACCTTTTGAGCAAAATAATGTTTTTATGTTGCTCATTTTGTTTCAGAACTATTTCCTTATATCAAATTGAGTACAAAACCATGTATGCCTATTGTTTTATGTTTGGTTTTGTTATGTTGTTCATTTTGGCCTAAAATGTTGTCCATTTTCTAAACAAAGTCTTCTAAACCAAGTTCAAAATCATCCTTGTAATTTTTAGATTCAAATTTTGATTGGTTTATGCCTATGCCTTTCTTAGTTTTGACTTACGTGTTTACCTCTAATTTTTGGATTCTGAAACTTGGATTAATTCCTTGCTTGATTTGAAGATCATTGTGCTTAAATTTTAGAGGTGGTCTCATTTAAGTGTACCTTGACACTTTCTAAGGATACCCACCAACTAAATTAATGAGATTTGAACTATGTAGGTGAAATAAACATATGAACATTAGAAATTAATAACACATGAATTATAATTGAATGATAAGGAATATACATGAGTATAACTACTGACATATTCATTGATCATAAATGAATTTAAACTCAATTTCTATCTTATGAATAAAAACCCAAGCTACCTATGAATCCATTACAAGTGAAGAGCTAGTGAAAAAGGGTTTTTCATAATAAACATAAAACATACTATGAGAACACCAAATAATTAAAATGGCATCATCATCTAAGTGTTTTAGAGTAGTAATTCCACCATAACCGTTCTCTACCAAGGATTCAATAGACTTTACAGATAGGGTGTTTGACATAACTATCTTTGATAATAAACAAGGTAACTACTCAAAATTATGGGATGTAATTGATGTTGTTGATGCATTTTCACATGAAGAAAATGTATCCTCCATAGAGCATCAATTTTTTATAAACTAGATAGATCATAAGAGATAAAGACTACACTATGCGGTAACCAAGCTTGAGATTATGCCTTGCATATACCTTCTATAGGATTTATTCTTTGTTGGAAAGTGTTGGAAAAATTTGGCCTACATAAAAATATTTTGAATAAATATATCAGCTAAGTAGAGTTCTTGCTTGACCAAATGATCAAATGATTTGAGTAAGTGGAGAAGATGGACTAGATAGTCATAAAATATCATGTAAAAATGGATAGATCAGTCTAGTTACACACTTCATAAGTTAACTTAGGAAATCAATCAGGGTCTAAGATCGCATGGACATGATGTTTTTCATGCCTTCAACATTCTCTATAAAATTAGTATCTTTATGAGTTTTCTATCTCAAGATACAAGTCCTCAAAGTTGAATTAGCAAAATGAGACATGCATGGCGGCATCATATAAATGTCACTAAGAATAGTCATTTTAATTCAAAAAAACCCAAAGGAAATTGAAGATGAATGTGGAGATAACATGTGTGAAAATCATGGAAGATCGAGTCAAGATCAACGGTGAGGAGGCAAGGATAGTGTTAGTGGGTCTAAAATATCCAATGAAGTGTGTTAAATTATACATCAAAGATCAATAGTGAGCTCACAATGAAAAGGTAAATGTATCCTAAGGATGAATGCATAATTTTAAAGTGGCATGATCTTGGGTTCCCATATGAATATTTAATAGCATGTGATGACTAACAAAGCCAGTGGGTCTAAGTGGATTAATGGTTCGTGATCCATCATACCAAAGCATATCAACGGTGATTAAAAGGTCAACTAGTTAGTGGATCCTAGAAATAAATGAGAAGCTTCCAAGTGTCATGACCATGGAAATTGTCAGGTAAATCAATGGTATGTCTTTAAGTTGTACAAATGGATATCGATGATGTGCATATGGATAAGAAGTCAAAGAATTCAAGATGAATGTGAGGTCACCATATGGTTCAAGTATAAGAATAGGGAGGAACTAACTAAAAGACCCATGGGATGAATGTGAAGCTAACAATTACCAAAATATGAGAATCCCAGATCAAGAGCAATGGTTGATATCAAAATTTGAATCTAGGAGTTTCAAGTGGAGGTCAAACATAATTTAGGTCAAACCAAGAGCAAATGTTTCAAAGGTCATGTACCACCATTAGAGGTCAGTTGAATACCATTAAATAGATACAACCATACAATCAATATTGCTAATAATAAGTTTATATTACGATTAAAATACTAGATGTAGGATAGGTTTATTTAAACATAATATAGTATAGAATAAAGATATGTAAACTGTGGATCTTCATCGATAGAATGACTATATCAAAATAAATAAATTGGATTGGTCTTCAATCTATAATAAATAACTATGTATACATTTTATAGTAGGGTTAGATATATGGTTATGGAGAAATGTCTCATCCTTCGACATGGTCATATCTTCAATAAAAAGGTATCTATAGCCACTAAAAGTAGACAGTGCATGGCTTTGTCTAGATTTAGGATATGAAACATTTGTCCTTATAGTGAAAGCAAGTGGGAAGCGATGTAAAAGATCAAAAAAAAGAGATCTTATTGTTAGAGAAGCAGTCAAAGCATTCAATACTATTTAGAACCATAAATATCTTTTCTTAGACAGACTTACTCATGACTCATCATTCAAAATAAAGCCTTATCTTCTAGTGTATTTATTATCCAATAAGAAAATATTGAAGACTATTGGAGCAAATGAAGGCTATTTTATCTATGATGCATTAACCCTAATTTGATGAAAATATGGTAGAGAATTCATTAAAAGATGGTGGAATCTCATTTAATAATCTTAGATGATGTGATCCCTATCTCTTTATCTTCCATCTTATTCCACATTATAAGCTCTCTCTTAGATTTTAGATTCTCACAAGGACTCTTTGATCTTGAAGAGCAAGGGAATATCTAAGATATTGAAAAATATACTGATCTTAATTAGTCTAAACCCTATCAATAATTTGTAAAAACTACCTCTTGATGTAATAATATACTTTATTTACCTATCTATTACCTTGAATCTATGATGAGTGAGTTGTGATTGATGGCATAGTGAAGAAGAATCTTCCTCATCCATTGTCCTCATTTATGACCTCCTTTAGAGTGTTTTAAAGCTATTTTAGGTCTAGATTAGTGTTTTGATTGAACCTAATCCATCAAACACTTATGCAATCAGTTGGTCTATGTGGTTATGTGAGCTATTATTGTATTATACAAATTTAGTGTGGGTTAAAGCTTATGGGAGTTTCCTATTTTTATTTTCTGCATCACCTTTTAGCCTTCTTAGGATCCCTTTTCCCCTTTTTAACCCTTTTCCTTGTAATAGCATTATTTTAGGTAATTTATCAAGAGAAAGTCAGTGTTCTGAAGAGGTTTAACCCTATTATAATATACCCATAGCCTTGGGTTATTCCCATATTGTGACTGGGAGTGGAGGAACCTAAATAACTCCTTCATAAGGGTGTAATCTCTAATCATAATAGTTTATGTCACACCTAGTGGGACTTACTACATTATTCACTGGTGAAGATTTTTGATGTTATATTCATCCAATTAGCCTTTGGAGGTAAGTGTTCAAGCATAAATATTGACTCTAAGCATCTATTAGTTGGTTTAAGCAACCTAACTAAGTGCCTAATCATCATAATTTAGTATTTATAATAAACCATCTTTTGATAAATATAATTTTTTCTACCCCTACATATGACCAAGAATAGCCTTTATGAACCTATTATGGAGGTCAAAGGCATCCCACTCCATTTATAAGAGGATAAATTAGGGTTGGATCAGACTTCTTGGCATAGATTTGATGAATTAGAAAATTAAGGTATTACTGATGCTATTATATTTGAAAGGATGTGTATTCATGAAGTAGCTAAGATAAAAGTAGACTTTGATTGGACTACTAAAGGTCTATTATGCATAAATGAAGAAGAGGAGAGTAAATCATAACTTAAGTGAGACAAATATGATGTTTTGGACCTTGAATGGTAAAGTTAACCCTCATTTGTAGTTGAAGATCAAGATGGAATATTGAGTGAGGTTGATGAAGGAGACATATCAAATGATGAAGAGATGTAATTTGATGAACATACCAATAACAAACTTGAAGAGTTGTAGTAGTGGTTCAATCCAATAACCAAATATTCAAAAGAGATTAAGGGACATGTCCTTCCTCTAGGAACCTATGAGCATGCTACTCTAAGCATGATCAGTCATAATTTTCATAAGGACAAGGTTGAAGGATATGTTATTTTTGAACCATCAAGTGAACCAAGTGTAGTTGTTCCTAAGAGCCTAAATAAAGTCTTCATGTAAGGATTTTTCAAGGGTGATGAAAAACATCAAACAAGTGCTCTTGCAGTCCAAGATGAACCAAGCTTCAAAGAATTGGACTAGTATGTCTACATTGGAGACATGTTTGTTACTTTTCATCCATTAGAGATCACATCAAAAGGATTGGCCATCAAGATGTTTGGTTCACATTTTATGGTACCTCAAAATCAAGGTATTTTTCATCTTTATTTGTTACAAGTGAATGATACTAAAATTTTCCCATTTGACCTAGGAGGGAGGTGCTTGTAAATTGTTGTATATATATATATATATACAACAATTTACAAGCACCTCCCTCCTAGGTCGATATATATATATATATATATATATATATATATATATATATATATATATATATATATATATATATATATATATATATATATATATTTCATGTTTTCCTTTAAGTACCTTTGTGCAAATTTATTTAGTAGGTTAGTTGTTTTCATTTCCTCTAAGTGACTGTGTGCATTTGATTTTATTTTTTTTGTCCTTGCTGCTTCAAGAGAAGGTTTTCAAGAAAGGGACAACCTTACTCAGTTTAGATATCAAATTATCACTCCATGCCCAATGGATCAAACAAGGTAAATAGTCTAGGTTCTCATGCATAACAAGCATGATTCCCTATGAGTCACCAAAGATGTTGCCAAATTTGGCCCACATACAAAGCTTATTCCTATATAGATTAGTTAAGTAGAGTTCCTAATTGACCAAATGATCAAATGACTTAAGAAAGTGGAGAAGATAGACTAGACTATCATCAAACATCATGTAAAAATAGATAGATGAGTCTGGTTTCACACTTAAAAAATTCACTTAGGAAATCAATCATGGTCAAATATCATATGTACATGATGTTTTTTCATGCCTTAAACATTTTATACAAAATTAGTATCTTTATGAGTTTTCTATCTCAAGATACAAGTTCTCAAAGTTGAACTAGAAGAATGAGACATGTATGGGGGCATCAAATAAAAGTCATGATGAATATCCTTTTAAATTTAAAAAAAAAGGATATTAAATACAAATGAAAGGATGACAAGTGTCCAAATTATGAAATTTTAAGTTGAGATCAATGGTGAGAGGTTGAGGACAATATTAGTGCATCTAAAATATCCAATGGAGCACGTTAAATCATGCATAAAATATCAATGGTAAGATCATAGTATAAATGTTAATTTATCCTAATAATGAATGCACAAATGAAAAGTTGTAAGATATCAAGTTCCCATATTAAGATCTAATGATGTTTATTGATTGATAAAGCTAGTGGGTTCAAGCTAATCAATAGTGCATGATCCATCGTACCAAATATGATCAATGGCAAGTGAAAGGTTAACTTATCAGCAATCCCAAGAACAAATGAGAATATTCTAAGTATCATGACCACAAAATTATCATGTAAGTCAATGCTACACATTTGAGCCATGTAAAGATAAATTGATGGTTTGCATAAGGTCAAGAATTCAATGACCTTGAGATGAATATGAGGTTGCCCTATGACACAAGCATAGAAACATGGTAGAACTAACTATAGGACCCACAAGACGAATGAAAACCTAACAATTGGATAAATATGATAATTCAAAATCAATATTGATAGTTGATATTAAAAGTTAAATCCATGAGTTTTCAAGTGGAGGTTAAACATGGTTCAGGTCAAACCAAGAGAAAATGTTTCAAAGGGCATGTACCACCATTAGAGCTTAGTTAAATACCATTAAGCAAACATAGCCATATAATCAATATTAATAATAATGTGGATGTATTTCCATTATAAGATCAGATTTAGGATAAGTTTGTTTAAACCTAATATAGTCTAGAACAAAAATATGCAAATTGTGGACCTTCATCAATATAATGCATATATGAAAACAAATAAATTAGATTGGTTTTCAATATATAGTAAAGACATATGATCATATTTTTTAGTAGGGGTAGATATACGGTTATGGATAAATGTATCATTATTCAACATGGTCATATCTTTGATGGTAGATATAGGTAGCCACTAAAAGTAGACATGGCATGGCTTTGTCCAGATTCAGGAAATGAGGGATTTATCCTTACAACAAAAACAAGTGGGAAGTGGCATAGAAGATAAGATCAAAGATGTATAGTGGTTATAAAAGTATTTAGAGCATTTATTATTGTTTAAAACCATAAATATCTTTTATCCAATAGACTATCATGACTCATCATGCAAAATAAAATATTGTCTTCTACTGTATTTCTCAGCTAATGAGAAGAGCTTGAAGACTATTGGAACAAATAAAAGCTATTTTTTATATGATGCATTAACCTTGATCTAATAAAAATATGGTGGAGCATTAATTGAAATATGGTGGTATCTCATTTAATAATCTCAGATGATGTGCTCCCTCTCTCTTCACCATTTCTCTTTATCTTCCATTTTCTTCCACATTGTAAGATCTCTCTTGGATTTTAGATTCTCATAAGGACTCTTTGATCTTGAATATTAGGGGGATTTTTGAGATATTACAAAATATGCTCAACTTGATTAGGCTAAACCTTGCCAATAATTTGTAATAACTACCTCTTAATGCAATAATAGACTTTATTTACCTAACTATTACCTTGAATTTATGTTAAGTGAGTTGTGCATGATGTCATAGTGAAGGATAATCTTCCTCATCGATTATCCTCCTTTTTTACCACCTTTAGGGTGTTTTAAATATATTTTAGGTCTAAATTAGTGTTCTGCCTAAACCTAGTCCATGAAACACTTATGTAATCAGTTGGTCTATGAGGTTGTGTTAGCTAGCATTATATTCTACATATCTAGTATGGGTTCAAGCTTATGGGATTTACAATTTTTATTTGGTGCATCACCTTTTAGATTTTTAGGATCCCTTTTCCCATTTTTAAGCCTTTTCCCTATAGTAACATTAGTTTAGGTAATCCATCAAGAGAAATTTGGCCTTATCTAGATGTTCAACCCTATTATAGGATACCCATAGCCTAGGGTTGTTCTCATATTATGACTATGACTGGGGTAGCCTAAATAAATTCCTCCACAAGGGTGAAATTTAATGTCATAATAGGAAGATCACATAGGATGCCTTCTTGCACCATATGGATCACTAGATAGTCATGGCTTACATAACAAAAGATGACTTTTAAAGGTACCTATCTCTACCAGTTATGGATGTAATTTTTAATAAACATAGGCTAGTTTCATAAAAAAAACCAAATTTAATTGACAAAGTGTTGAGTTCATGGCTTCTCCCTAGAGAGACAATGGTCCTAAAAGGAAATTCTACTACCTTCATTAACAAATTTATAATGGGGGTATGTATCAGGATGGACTTATTAAATAAAATGTATGACATGCCAAACATCCATTTTCTCAACCTGGAGTGGGTTCCATTGCTACACATGATAATTACCAGTGATGTAACTTTTGACTTGGGAGAGACCATCAACTTATTGTTGAGAGAACAAGTATTACACAAGAAAAAGTGACCCAATTTAGTTGGTTATTTTTACATATTGTCATATTTATTAGATGAAGTAATGGGCACAATCTATAGAGACCTTGGAAATTTTTAGAGCCCAACACAAATTGTATTAATAATCACATTTATGATTACTATCAGTTCATGATTATTTATGCATACATAAACCATATGGTCTAAATTTCCAAGGATATGTATCCTCAAGTATGATAGGTAATTCATTGGAATCCATTGATCAATATTAGGAAAAATATAACCAATATAATATCTTCTTGGGGTGACTCTTGGTTGTACCCTAAACATATGATAATCATGGTTGTCAATCATAAATTCCACTCCTTACACCTCCCCAAGTATGTACTTGACAAATTAGTAGAGCATGAAATTGCATATTAGCTCTAGTGGAGTGTTTAGGTGGATGTGATAAAACACAAGTAAATTACATTATATGGATAACATATGATCATTGGTAGAATGTGTTACACATAGAGGAATAATTTTGGTGATTTTGGTATAAGAGAAGATATTATCAATTGCCTACCTTGCCACATAGGGACTAGGATCTCCATGGTCATATACAAAATCATATTTAGGGTTTTAGGTTTCCATACCAAGATGTCCCTTATGACCATGGTTTTCTATTTTTAAATGCAAAGGATGATGCCCAAGTTTTATAAAGGACAAAACTTGTGGGATTAAAGGAGAATAATCTAAGGATAATTTAGTAAGAGCCTTCAATTTTTGTAGAAGAAAATAATAATAGGCTACTACCTCCTAAAGGATGGATAACTTTAGATTTTTAGAATAACCAACCCCCACAACAAATAGAGGTACAATGGAAGACTTCCCAATAACTTATATTTGTATTAAAGGCTATTAAAAAATATCCTATGTTGAGAGAGCTTGAACATAGGGGAGCTTCAAGAGATCTAATTGATTTGGATTCCTTTGATGCAGAGGACCAAGAGCACCTAACTACCTTGTCAGTGCAAACATCCATAGCTACACCATAATTACATGATTCTATATAATAAATAGTAGATGTAGAGGAGGCTACTTCTGTTGGAACATAACTATCTACTGAGAGGGATGGTGAATATGTAGATTAAATAACTTAGTCCTTTTAAAAAAAATAATGAAAATTAAAAACATATGCAGAAATCACATACACACAAATAGATAAAACACCATATGTATAAGTGGAAATCCCAATGTGGTAAAAATAATGGTCAAAATAATTACTAAAATCTACTATTCTAATCCATCCTCATTTTAAACCTCACTGGTTATAATTTTTAAGGGCACTGACCCTAAAGAGACACCAATCCCCTAATTTAAGAGCTCCTACTCCAAGGAAGCACCAATTCCCTAACTAAGCACCAAGTTAGCTTATCTAATGGTACCCACCAATTAGATCTATATTATGGAGCTATAACTCCAAATTACAATGTCGACTCATAAATGAATCCAATTCTAATTCTCTATTATAGGTCTATTCTATAACTTCTCAAACTATGCTCTTCATCTCTTTATTATTTTCCACTCTGCCACTCTATCTCTATATATTTTATATTTGGTAAAAGTCAACCACTTCATCAACTCTACCTATCTCTCTCTTTCTCAATTTGAGTCTATTTCATAGAAACAACTTGTATCTTAGATGACACATATATATATATATATATATATATATATATATATATATATATATATATATATATATATATATATATATATATATATATAGATATATATATATAAGCATTTGATCTAGGTTTTGCATCTTCTCTATGTTCACACTTGTTTGCTAACACATCATGCCAATTTTGAACTTAGATTATATTTATTGAACAAGTTTCCCACATCTTGAATTCATGCTCCACCACTAATATTTTTGGTTTCATTACTATTTTTATCATATATTGGGATCTAGTTTTGATGCACAAGCCATATTACACAAATTTGATCGATCACAACAATCTATTTTGTTATCGGTGTCATATAAATCATCTTACCTACATGTTCCACTACTTGAATATTGGGATGAAATATCTTTAAATACTTACCATAGATCTTAAGTTTCATGCAATAATTTGATGATCTACATTCAATTTTCTCAACTTAAAAACATGTCTACTAGATCAAGTTCTGATAAGCTCACGCACTCCATTAGATCTTTATATGCTCATAGGTTTTAATGTTCCAACTTTAAAATGCATCCATTGGATCTTTTAATCCAATCTCTCACATTCTATTATATATTTATATTTTCAAAAAAAAATCTCTTCTTGTCACTAAGCATCAAGATTTTAATCTAATCTTGTTGCTTCCTAAGTCTTTGGAATATATACACTTCATCGATCTTATCAAAAGTATATCACTTTTTAACTCACCTCTATGTCATTAAACATTGATCACTTGATCCCATTAAGTCCACTCACTCTGTTAAATTTTCATTACATGATCACATGCACACCATTCAATCTTATGACTTTATCTTTGGTGAGCTCCCATGAATGTGACACTTGGCATCCTTATGTGCCTTATTAATATTTGATGTTAATTACCACTATTTTGACACTTATAATTCCTATGTTAATACTTGACCATTTGAATTTAAACCACTTCATAGATTTACTATGCAAGATCTATGATTGTAAAACTTGTCACTAACACATTTAATCATAGGTGTCTTTGATAAATTAACTTTATTATGCTTCATTGGATCTTCATTGTATGATTAATCACTAACCATTGATCAAGCTAGGATAAATCTTAAGTTGAGGACATAGGAAATATAAATTCTTAAAACATTACTCAAGCTGGTAATTACTAAGTTGAAGGGGCTAGTTGCATAATAATGAGGAAGACTTAAGTTATAACTTAAGTAACTGGTTCTCATCTATATCTAGTGAACATAAAAATAGAACATGCCTATGAATGCCATGGATTAAACCCTTAGGGTTTAACTGAGAAACCTTGTAATTTTTAAGATCAAAGATAAATCAATTATGAGCTCATTTATACTCAACTAAACCTATGGACCATATATTTAATATGATCTTGAATAACCCATAACAAATATTTTATTAATTACTCTTCAAGTGGCCTAGAAATGGTCTCTATAAAAGTATGACAATTTTTCATTGTGTAACTTTTAAAACATTATCTTCTCTCCATCAGTATTGATCCTCTAACATTAATGACATCCATAATGCCCCTTTTGACATCAATGACAATCATATGGCTAACAATCTCCCCCTTTGGCATTGATGGCAATTTAAATGCTCTGATATTATAATACTCTACTCTAGAATTATTTGAATTGGCTTTTGATGAAGTTGACCTGAAACTATTCATACCAAACATATTACCCTTTAGGAAATGGAACATTTTCCTAAACTCAAATTGGACACATGCTTTGCTCTTTCAAACTTTTAGAAAGAGAATTCACACTTTTCTCCCCTTTGACATCAATGGCAAAGGGAATCAAACTTTCTCATAGTTTGTCCAAATTTTTCTCCCCCTTCATTTGATAAATGAGTTTATCCAAGAATTTGAAATCATCAAATCATTATAAATTTGCAAAAATATGCATACCTGAGTTTCATTTTATCCTTCTTCTATGGATTAATAATACTTCTTTGATAATCCCCCTAGATTCATTCCCTATCACTAGGATCTAGTTATGTGATGTAGTAGCCACCACTCCTAATTTCTATCTCAAATACTCAAATTATTCCTTGGGAAGAGTTTTAGTGAATATGTCTACAACTTGATCCTGAGTTGGCACATATTCCATTTGAACCTCTTGATCTATAACATTTTCTCTTAATAAATGATACTTGATTGATATGTGCTTAGTTTTGGATATATCTAAGGATTATTTTCACTAAATTGACATGTGATTCTTTAGGAGAATCTTACAATCTTAAAACCATGCATAATTCTTACATGATATCAGGTCTTGATGTAGTTAGGTATAACAACCTACCTATCATTGATATATACAAATTTTGATTTACATTAAGGGACTCATACTCTTTGCTAAACTTAAAAATTGTGATCATATAAGTACCTACTAGTTTATTATCTTCCATTCCAAACTTATTGAGCATTTACTTAGCATACCTAGTTTGGGATATGAATATCCCTTCATTAGTTTGTGTTATTTTTAGACCAAAGGAAGAAAAAAAGTTCTCCAAGCATAGACATCTAAAACTCATTTTGCGTTTGAGTAGAAAATTCTTTACACATTATTTTGTTTCTACCATTAGAAATGATATCATCAGAATATACAACAACAATTAACATATGCTCAACTTCTGATTTGAAGTACAAATTGCTATCTACACATCCTTTATTGAATCCTTATTGTTGTAGGTACTAGTCTAATGTTGAATACCATGTTCTAGGTGCCTATTTTAGATCATATAGAGCTTTTTTCAATCTACACACATAATATTCTTCTTCTAACAACTAAAAAGCTTTAGGTTATTATATGTAGACTTCCTCTTCTAGGTTCCCATTCAAGAAAGCAGACTTAACATCCATTTGATAGACTTTGAATTTATTTTAAACAGAGAATGTTAGAAACATTATTATAACTTCCAATTTGGAAACTGGAGAAAATGTTTCCTCAAAATATATGACTTCAACATGTGCATATCCTTTGCACACCAAGCTCACCTTATTTCTTACGACAACTCCATCTTCATTGAGCTTGTTTCTAGAGACCCACTTTATATGTATTACATTCCTATTTGCAAGTCTTGGAAATTATTCCCAAGTGTTTTTTTTAAAATTTGACTTAGATATTCATCCATGTATTTTATCCAATTCTCATCCTTGTTAGCTGTAACATAGCTTTTAGGCTCAATTTCAGACATTAGATCAAAAATTACTTGCTCCTTATTCATTCCAACACTTCTCCTTATATTTACTCATTCATTTTTATTGCTAATGATCTAATCTATAGGATGATACTTTTGTACAAATCTTATAGGTGAATTTTCATTCAGTTCCTCATGCTCTTCTTCAGTTACTTCTTCTTCATAATCTAATTATTCATTATAGATTTCTCTATCAGGTTTAACAAGTTTCAACTTCTTCAACCTTGACATTTATGCTCTATACAATCTTATGTAGATTTTCTTAACATATGAAAGCTTCTCTTTGGGTATAATAACTAAGAAATATTCCTTCATCACATATTTATTCAAAGCTTCCCAATTTATCTCCTTTTCTCCTAATGTAGCATTTGTTACCAAACACTCTAAAATACTTCATAGAGGAGGTTTTCCATACCATAGTTCATAGGGAGTTTTATCATTATTTATCATCAATCAAAATTTATCCAAGATATATACTATTTTTTGGACTTCTTCTCTCCATTATCCATTAGGTAACTTGTCATCTTTTAGCATTGTTCTATCCATCTTCTTGATTGTCATGTTCTTTCTTTCAACAACTCCTTTATATTATGGAATCCTTACTTCATAATAATGCCTTATGATTTCATGCTTCTTATAGTACTATGTGAACTCATTTGAGGTGAATTCTCCACATTTATTAGATATTAAGCATTTGATTTTTCATCCAATCTCATTCTCTACAATATATCTAATGATCTTAAATATTTAAAATGCATGAGACTTATCCTTCAAAAAGGTTACCCATGTCATTATTGAGTAATCATCTATAAATATCATGAATTATCTCTCATTTAGATCCTTTTATCTTAGTAGGATGACAAAGATCATTATGAACTAATTCTATAGGCTTTGTAGTTTCATACTTCTTTATTTGAAATATGACCCTTATCTATTTGCCTTGTTAACATTCCTTGAAAGTAGTGTCTGTAGGTTTATTTTTATTAGCATGTGTCTAACACACTTATTTGAGCTCACATTTACCAAGTTATCAAAATTGACATGGCCCATTATTCTATTCCATAACCAACTTTCATCAATATTTCCTATCAGGCATCTATTACCATTCACATCACTAAGATTATAGATATTGATTTCAATGTTTTCCCCTTTTATAACTAACCTTCTAGATCTCCTTATCTTACAACCTTCTACATAAAATGTGACCTTATATCCTTTGTCACACATTTGGATGACACTTAAAATATTATGCTTCAATTCTTGAACATAAAGAACATCATGTTTAGGGAGTTTTCCATCTATGTTCAGAGTTCCTTTAACATAGATATTTACTATAGTGTTATCTTCCAAGCTGATAGATCATTCCTTACATTTTCTTAGTTTGATGAAATTGATCTTATCACTAGTCATATGTTTTGATAAACCATTGTATATTACATACAAATTTTTCTCCTTGACATGGAGTGCAATTTGAGCAATCATAGATTGATATCTCACTTTCCACACATCCTTGGGTTTATTATTTGTCTTATTCTTCTCTTTTTTAGAGATTTTTGAACCTATTTTCACATTGGGAGGCATTCCTTTCTTTTTTATTTTTGGTCTTACAAAGTTTTTCTATATTGTTTAGATATGTTACCAAAATTATTTCAATTATAGCATATTAAATTTGTATATAACAAGGGTGAAAATGAATTTATGTTTAAAAAATTTGTTCTCCTTTTAGGTACAACTCTACAGTAAATATCCCTATCACCAAATTGATTATAGGTATAATAATAACAAAATAAATATGAGGAATACCTAGTCATAAAATTTCTTTGTCTAGGATGAGGAAATATTATTAGCTCTAGCTTATTCAAATCTTTCACCCTTATGAAACCATATGCATCAACTACCTTTGTCTTCTTCTTTTCTTCAAGATTATTTTAATCTTTCTTATCATTAGTAGTACTACTATTTTTATTTGTATTCTTACAAGCTTTATCTTTCCTTAATCCTAATTCTCCTTTTGCTTTGTAGTTATCATATAGGTTAGTAGATGTACTAGTTATGGGACTTTTCCCTTTTTCATAACCAAGACTAGATATTTTTTTGATGGATTTTGAGATTTAATTAACTCATAAAGAATTACTAAACCTCCTTTTAGATTCATCCATTTTTATAATTTTTCTTTAGCTTTCTCAAGTTCTTTTCTCAAAGACACTATTTCTTCTTCTAACTTCATGCACTCATTAGATTTTGATTATAGTTAAAGTTTGACTACATATTATATTATTTTTGCCTCCACAACTTGTGTCTTTAGGATAAATACCATCTAATCAGATGTTTCATGAGTTTTGGACACTTTTTCAATCTCCTTTTATCCAAACTTGTTTTTATTTGAGTTTTCTTTTCTCAACTTGCCCATTTCATCTAGAGTACAGATGAGTTCACACTCTAGATACACTTCTCCTTATTATTTTTCATCTTAGTCTCCAAATTAGTCTTGATCCATAAAATATGATTCTAATGTCATGAGTAAGACTTACTTTTCCTCAGCCACAAAGGCACAATCATGGTCATCATCAGAACTATCACAATAATCCAATGAATCACTGTCCTCTTTTGTGTACATGCCTTTCTTGTTTTCAAAGAGGTTCTTCTTCTTAGAATAATGGGGTTTCATATTTTTACTATCCTATTCTTACTTAGATTTATAATTTTTTTTTGTAAATACATTTAGTATCAAAATTTCATACTTTACCATAGTTAAAGCATTTAAAGGGTAAATTAACTTTGTACTTTCCAGACCCTCTTCTTAATCTTTTTACAAAGTTGGCTTCTTCTTCATCAGTCTCCTTAGATTTAGATGTAGATGCTTCTAAATTTACTAGTTTGGATGCTTTGACTATAGATTATCTCTTAAAGGTATCTATTTCTCCCATTCTCATCTCATAGGTTGTGAATGTTCCATGCAACTCACCAATAGTGAGTTTATCTAGATCTCTTGATTCTTCTATTACAGAAATTCTTGAGTCATACCTTGATGGAAAATATATTAGGACCTATTTGTCAATGAATGGATGTTTCATCTCTTCTCTAAGGCCTCTAATTACATAGACTTTTTCATCTACTATATGGAGTTAGTCTACAATTTTATATTATTCATTCATTTTAAATCTTTCAAACTTTCCTTTAAATGTTTATAGCTTGTCATGCTTTACCATGTCATCACCTTCATAAATGATCTTTAATTTATTCTATATATCTTATGCATATTGACAATGCATCACTTTGATAAACTCTGAATTAGGCAATCCACATAGAATAACATTATTAACGTTGGCATAACTCTCATACGATTTCTTGGTAGCCTGATTAGTAGGAGTTGTAGCAGGAGTTGTATATCCATTTACAATAGACATCCATACATCAAACCCTAATTAAGATAAATATGCATCCATTATAATTCTCCAAAATTTATAGTTTTATATGTATGCAATCATAAATGCATCATGTCTATGAATTAATCCTAGATTGGATAAGATAGATCACACCTACACTTTTAATTAGGATACACTTGTTAATAATGAGCATGACCAATATGGGGATCCAATATACCTAATTAGGGGATCAATTGTATCACTTATAACAACACATCATGCTAGGAAGGGTTCTAAAGACTATAGTCTAATGCACTCATGCAACAACCCTAATGGAGTCCTAAGGTTTAAAACATTCACTTTTATTTTAATAACATGAAAGTAAAATCTAATGTAGTGCACACCAAATCTTGTGGCATAAAGTGGGGAATAGAATCAATAACAAAAATTTATAATTTACTTCAATTAAAGTAAGTATGAGTAATATCCTAATACATAAAATATGAAAGATAGTATTATTCAAGCCAATACTTATTCTACTTCTATCTACTAAAATAGAGGATAACAAAGTTAGAATATACTTACTTGAATGTGAACTAATCAAGACTCAATATCTCCCTTGGCCAAAGGGGATTTGTAAGAGGATGTTTTGGTTTGTAAGGATCACTAATAAATACCAAAGCATCCAAGAATTATCCACAAGACTAGATTCTTGAGATAAGAAACCTAAGATAAGTATCCTCAAGTAGAATGGTGAAAGAGTAGATTGTGAAGAAGCATGAGTGAATAATAACTCTTGATTACACATATGAATAATGACCATAATGATCTTGTATATATAAGAATATCTTACCATATATCCTTTTATGAACATTAGCTATATAGGGTTGATCCAGTCAACCTAGTGTGTTTTTAGGGATAATTTACCAAGTTTAAGCTTGGTCAGCCAAAGGGATAACAAGATAAGAAAGTAAAGAATACCGCTAAACTATATTGGGTCCACTCAGTTGACCTAGTACAACTAATAGTCCAAAATGAGTTTAAGGTAAGAAAAGGAGGAATGAAGGAGGAAAATACTATAGGAATACTCAAGGGAGGATAAGTAGCTTAGGTAAAGGTTTTGGGATCTAGTTGGATTGGTAATAATGTGGAAAAAAGGGGTAATAATCCTACAAAACACAAAAGGTCTACCCACCCATTTAGTGCACCCCTTAGGGCATGAAATTAAAAATATTGAGTCTTAATGGATTCCTAAGAGATGTAAAGCATTAGTATGTGATAAAAGTTAAAAATATTATGTGTATACATATGCTCCACTTGAAGCTCATCACGTCTCACGAATGCTCAATAGAGGATGGTGCTTTGAGAAAGAACATAAGGACACACACAATGTTGATGCTAAAAAAGTTTTAGTATTTTAAAAAGCATAAAATAATTGAAAGTAAATGACTAAAAGGGAAACCAATATAAGAAAGGTAAATAAATAAAAATTAAATGTGATGTGTACCTTGACTTACCTTTATCATGAGATGGTTGTCTACTATGTTTTTAGTTTTTATTATGTAGGGCACACAGACTAATTTTGACAAACCTAAGAATATAAAACTAAAAATAAAAAAGAAACAAATGCAACAAAAGCTAAGATAGCTAGTTCTATGATGATGGGACATTCTTAATAAATTTGGCAAGTTAGGGTGATAGGTGCTATGTTAGACCAAATGACCAAGTCAAACAACAAGAGTAAATTAGGTAATCAAAAATCCAAGGCTATTAAAGATTGAAAAAATTAAACAAGATATCCTTAAGTAAGAAAGGCAAACTCACCAGATCAAACCAAGGCTACATGTCAAATAGGATGGTAAAATAAATAAATCAATGGCAAAAAGACTAAATAAAAAGGTAAAATAACATTGATGAGTGAGTATTAAAAAACCAAATCTCAATAATCAATGAAAAAAGGATGCATAAAAGGGAAAACAACATTATCAAGTCAGAAGTAACAAACTAACCTCACTCAATAATTAAAAAAGGTATGAACTCAGGTTTCTATAATAGTAAAACAATAAAATCATGATAAATGGTAAGAGGAAGGTAAAGTAAGTTTAGTAAATGCAAAATCATGGTGTAAATAAAGAAGAATCCATAGTTACTAAATCATGTTGTTTCATTTTAAGGATAAATAAAAGTGAAATAAAGGAGTGATAGCATGTTTGTAAGAGGTGAAGAAAAAGGAATTAAAGAAGAAGGGAAAATAGAATTAGAATTACAATTTGTATATCAAGGGGATAAAATGAAATGGGTGGAGGTGAAAATGAAATAAAAACCAAGGTAGAGGAAATCTATATCAAAGTCAAGGCACTCAAATTAGGTTTGTCAAAACAAGAGGAATTTTGACCTTAAGGACTATGAATAACTTTTCTTAGCCACACAAGTATTGGGTCAATAAATGAAGTATATAGATCATCCCATGAAGGCTATATTCATGAATAAAATGACCTACCTCCACATGACATGTTACCCATTATTTAGGACCCCTTATAGATCCATCAATGTACTATAAAGATTAGGTACTTGCGTGAGAAAGTAGGTATCATAATAGAGTTTTTTGAAATCACTTATTCCAATCTACTGGCCTAATACATCCCAAAGGAATTAAATTCTATATGAAGCTAACTATAGAGTTTGAGATTTGATTGGAGATAGGATATGTGATTGTAATCACATATTTTGGTGTGAATTTGACTTTTGAAATTTGTATGTTGCCTTTTAGATATCATTGTCTTTTGATTCAAATGGTTTGGTTTTTAAAAATTTTGATGGATTTTTATATATTTCTCCTTAATATGGATTTGGAAAACCAAACATGGGTGCTAAATATGACTTTGATTTGAAAACTTGGGACAAGATTGCTAAGAGAGAGAAACTTAAAAGAGCATGGAGTCTAAGAGTCTCATAAAACCAGGTGAAATAAAAGTGTTATCTTGACTTCAAACTTGTTTTATCTAATGTGGAGTGAAAGGAAAGGGAAATTAATAGGAATGACACATGAAAGAATTTACATTACTTCAAGTCACAAAAAAAGTGACAAAGAGCAAAGAGGGTTACAATGAAAGAAAAAGTGTAATTACTTATCATAAGAAGAGTTAAATAGAGGAAAACATGCTAACATATATTGTTACAAAAATTTTATCTAGCAAAAGAAACAAAACTGAAGTTTGAGAATACGGATGAATAATATGAAAATATGATAATTTTATGAGGATGGATTGGTTATATCCATGATCATAAAAAGAAACTCATAAAAAAGAGACCCATGAGGGTGCTCACAAGAAAGAGAAAAATGAGGTAAGAGAATAAATAGTTGTATTTTTTTAGAGATGTTCAGTCCTATCCATGGTCATATAAAGTAAGTCACAAAAAAAAACAAAAACAAAGGATGCCAAAATAACATTGGCGAACAATAAGAATAAAAATAAAAAGAGATAAAAGATGGTGGTTTTGTGAGGAATGTCAGGTCCTATCCATGGTCTTAAAAATAAACTCACAAAGGAAAATTAAAGAAGATAAAGAAGACTATGGTACATCAAGAAACCAAAAGACCAAAAGGGAGGACTAAAGGTTTGTGAAAGGAAGGAAATTTCTATAGATGGAAAGACCCATGCTTAAGTAACCTCCATAAATTGCTAGATAAATGTAGATATAAATCATGATAAGAAGGGAAAAATACTACATTAATGGATATATCAAGGATGAATATGTGAGAAACAAGCCTAGGTGTCTTAGAATGTTTCTTGAATTTTAATTAGTTTGGTAGTATGTAATGGAGAATAAGAGTGGACATCACAAGATGTCCCAAAGGGTAAGTGGATGTAGAGATGGGCATCAGAAGATTCCCCAAAGTCTAAAATAGCATGTGGATGGGAATCTTAAGATGCTTAAAAGGATATATTATTGTGTGGATGGGCATCTCAACATGCCCCACAAGCTAAAAAGAAGAAGAAAATATAGGATAATATAAGAAGTAAAGAAAATTCCATGTAGTTTCTAAATGGATTCAAGTTGTCCAAGAATATTCTGATAGGTGATATGATGCTTGAGGAATGGAAAAGAATTATAAGTAATAATAACGATAAATAGAGAGTTAAATTATACATATAAGGAAAGAGAAAAGATAAATTGGAAAGCAAAGAAAGCAAAAAATAGTACAAGGTTAACCCGATTGATCTAGTATAGAAAATAGGGCCTATAAATTCTATAGGGTCAACTAGGTCAATCTAGTATAGTGAATAGAGGTAGGAAAAATATGGAAAAGGAGTTATATACTATACAAGGTCAATTGGACTGATATAGTATAGTGAATATGGATTGGAAAAGGTCTATAGATAGTAAAAAGTTGACTAAGTTGATCTTGTATAGTGAATAGAGGATATAAATAGGTAAATTAATTGTTTTGCCTATATCTTTGGTTCTACTCATCCATTTGAAAACCATAAAATGTGTTAGATTTGTGATGATGCAGAGAATGAAAATGGGGAAAATTAAGTGATGAAATGATGATAAAAAATAATTAAATAAATTAAGGTAAAAATGAACAAATCTTCTAGGGTTTAGTTCACATCAAGTTCACCATAATTTAATAAAGGTGAGGGCAAAGTGAATGCTAATACTAACAAGAAAAGAGACAAAAATTGAAAAATCAATACATTCTAACTAGTGGTGGGATATAATGCACATTGGGTTTACCATAATGTATACAATCAAAAATGCATCATGTCTATGAATTAATCCTGGATCAAATAAGATAGATCACACCTACACTTCCGATTGGGATACACTTTTTAAGTAGGAGCATGACCAATATATGGATATAATAAATCCATTTAAGGGATCACTTTTATCACTTGTCACAACACATCATGATAGTAAGGGTTCCAAAGCCTATTGTCTAATATAATCATACAACAACACTAATAGAGTCATAAGGTTTAAAATTATCACTTCTATTATAACAATAAGAAATTAAAATCTAATATAGTACAAACAAAAGTTTGTGGCACAAAATGGGTCTTAGAAGAAAATAAAAAAATATGTATAGGTAACTTTAATTAAATTAAGTATGAGTAACACCCTAATACATAAAATATGAAAGTTAGTATTATTTGAGCTGACACTTATGCCACTTATATCTACTAAAAAAGAGGAGAACAAAGTTAGAATATACTTACCTGAATGTGAACCTATCGAGACTCAATCTCTCCCTTAGCCAAAGGGGCTTTTTAAGATGTTGTTGTGGTTTGTAAGTATCACTAAGAAAGGCCAAATCATCTGAGACTTATCCACAACACTAGATTCTCCAAATAATAAACCTAAGCTAAGTCTCTTCAAGTATAATGATGGAAGATCAAATTGTGAAGAAGCGTGAGTGAATAATAAATATTGATTGTACATATGAATAATGATCAAAATGATCTTATATATTGTTGGATCTTACCCTAAATCCTTTCAAGAATGTTGACTGCACAAGGTCATCCAAGTTGACCCAGTGTGTTTTTGGGGACAATTTACCAAGTTTGAGCTAGGTCAGCCAAAGGGATAACAAGTTAAGAAAGTAAAGAATACCCCTAAACTATATTAGATCGACCTAGTTAACCCAATAAAATTAATAGTCCAAAATGAGTTTAGGATAAGAAAATGAGGATTGAAGGAGGAAAATACTAGAGGAATACTCAAGGGAAGAGAATTAGCTTAGGTTAAGGTTTTGGGATCTAGTTGAATTGGTAATAATGTGGTAAAAAGGGATAAAAATCCTATGAAGCACCAAAGGTCTTCCCACACCTTTCTCGGTGCACCCTTAGGACATGCACTTAGAGAGATTGAGTCTAAATGGGTTCCTACAAGATTTAAAGCATCAATATGTGATAAAATTTAAAAAATATATGTGTATATATGATCCATATAAGAGAGGTTCTTTTTTTGAGGAAGATCCTTATTCACTAGCCATTTTGTATTCACCATTAGAGATATACCTAATATGATTAAGCTTCTTCTAAGGAACCAAGGATCTCATACCAATTTTTGGAACAAAAATATATATTGAGAAGGGGGTAAATCATTAGATTGACTAACTTAATCATTTTTAGAACTTTTTATGTAGACTTAAAACATATGTAGAGATCACATGCACATAAATAGAGACAACAACATATGTATACATGTAAAACCCAATGTGGGAAAAACCACAGTGAAAATAGCTACTATAATCTACTATTATAATCTAGCCTCACAATCAAATCCTCATTGGTTATAATGTTTAAGGGAACCAACCCTAAGGAGACACCAATCCCCTGATTGAAGAGCACCTACTCTATAACTAAGCATCAACTTGGCTTATCTGATAGCACCCACTAAACATATATATATATATTATGGAGCTATAACTCTATATTACAATTTTGATTCATAAATGAATCTAATTCTAATTCTCTATTATATATATATTTTTGTAACTACTCAAATTTTGCTTTTCATCTCTTTCTTCTCTTCCATTCTGCCCCTCTTCTTATATGTTTATATATTCACTATTTGATATAATTCAACCACTTCAATAATGCTGCCTCTCTCTCTCTTTCTCATTTAAGCTCTATTCAATAACAATAGTCTATATCCTATATGACATATATATACACACACACACACACACACACACAGATATATATATATGTATATATATACATATATATACATATATATATATATACATATATATATATGCATATATATGTATATATATATACATATATATATATATATATATGCATATATATCTATATATATATGTGTGTATATATATATATATACACACATATATATACATATATATGCATATATATATATATATATATATATATGTATATATATATATGTATATATATATATGTATATATATATATGTATATATATGTGTGTATATATATATATATATGTATATATATATATATACATATGTACATATACATATATACATATATATATACATATATACATATATATATACATATATATATATATATACATATATATATATATATATATATATATATATTGATTTGATTTGGGTTTCACATCTTCTCTATGGTCACACTTGTTTGCTAACACATCACCCCACTTATCCATATTTCATGAACAACAAGTTTCTCACATCTTGAATTCATGCTCCACCACCATGATTATTGGTATGATTACTATTTTTAGCATATACTAGGATTTATTTTTGATGCACATGCCATATTACACAAATTTTATTAATCACAATAATCTATTTCATTGTCTATGTCATATAATGCATCTTACCTACATGTTCCACCACTTGACCTTTGGGATGAACATATCTTTAAATATTAACCATAGATCTTAAGTTCCACACCATGATATGATATCTAAATTAGATTTTTAAACTTTAAAATGTGTCTATTAGATCAACTTTTTACAAGCTCACATGCTCCATTGGATCCTTGTATACTTTCGAGCTTTAATGTTCTAACTTTAAAATGTATCCATTGGATATTTTTATCAGATCTCCCATGTGTCATTATATCTTCATAGTTACATAAAATTTATCTTTGCTTATCATTAAACATCAAGCTCTTAATCTTATCTCATTACTTCCTAAGTCTCTCAAAAATATATGCTTCATTTATATCATCAAAGTAGCATAGTCTTTAAATTGCCTGTGTCATTAAACATTTAACACTTCATCCCATTGAGTCCACTCACTTCATTATATCTTCATTGCATGATCACATCATCAATATTCAATCTTTTGACAATCTCAAACTTAATATTTTATGAGCACCCATGAATGTGACACTTGGCATCCTCACGTGTCTTTTGCATATTTACTATTAGTTCCTTATATTGTGACTCTTGGCATTCCTACATTAACCCTTAACCATTTGAATTTAAACCACTCCATATATTTATTGTGCAAGCTCCATGATTATGACACTTGTCACTAGCATGGTTACTCATAGGTGCCTTTGACAAATTGACTTTGCTATGCTTCATTGGATATTTAACATATAATTAAGTGATAATCATTGATCAAGCTAGGATAAAACTTAAGTCAAAGACTTAAGAACTATAAAGTCTTAGAAAATTGTACAAGCTAGTAATTACTAGGTCAAAGGGCCAATTACACAATGACAAGGAAGGCTTAAGTTATAACTTAAGTAATCAGTTACTGTTTATAACTAGTCAACATAAAAATAGAACATGCCTATAAACACCATGGTTTAAATGCTTAGGTTTTAATTGAGAAACCCTATAATGTTTTAAAGCAAAGATAAATCAATTTTGGTCTCATTTATACTCAAATAAACATGTGGACCATATATTTTACATGCTCTTTAAAAACCCTTAATAGATCTTCTATTAGTTGCTCTTCAAGTGGTCTATAAATGGTCTCTATAAAAACATGACAACTTTACACTATGAAAATTTAAAAGATGTTATTCTATCCATCAATCCTAATCCTATGACATCAATGACATCCATAATGCATCTTTTAACATAAATGACAATCATATGTCCAATAAATTCCTCAATCCACCAAGGCACCTCCTTAGACATAAAGACTAATATTTGTTATAAGATGGAACCAAAGGCTTCCCTCACAAATAATCCAATAGTAGATCAACCACATGTCTTACCTTCAATTCTTGAATAATAGTTGAAGTCAAAGAAATAACTAGATGAAGAAGAAGATATGAAAAGAGACAATGCATTAAGCCTTCAGCTGATAAAGGGAAGGCACCAAGAAAAGATGACATAACAGGTAAGAAGGCTCATCCTTTAGACCCTACTTTCCTAGTTTCCTCATATGTTCCTATTTTTGGTTCAATTCCAGTTAGTACTATTTTGAGAGCTCCTAAGGTAAAATATGTCACTTCTACCCAAGATGTTTCATTTTATTATTCTCTTTCCTTGCACATACCTTTTCTCACTTCAAAGTGGAGGAGGATTTTGCAACCTCCATTATTTAATCTTACCCCATAGTGCCATCCACATCTATTATTTACACTACTTGTACTCCCTCTGGGACTACCATAGTCTAAAAAATGAAGAGGAAAAGGGGCACCCACCCCCCAACCCCTTATTTCTTCAACACAAATAACTTTTCCAATTCCAGCCACTAGTTTATCCCAAGAGGCCACAGTCATGACCTCAAGAAAGGTAAAAAGTGGTAAGTCATTAAAATCCATCCACTTCCCCAATATGGAGGTGTGTATTGGTCCAAAATCATTTATCCCTTCCTTCCTGACATAGTCCTCAAAGGAGCTAAAGAGAAATAATTATAATAAAATATTGAGGTAAAGCTTGCAATTAATGATGCACAAAAATAAACCCTACCCAGCTAACAATTCCCCCATGGTCCATTGATATTGGAGAAAAGGATACCCAAATTCCCAATTTAAAAAAATAGAGTACCCATCAATAAAAACCCTATTTGATAATCCCTTAGGGATTATTAAAAGGGTTAGGAAAAGGAAACTACAGGATGAGGTAGGCAAGATCATTATAGTAGAAAGGGAGGAGGTCTATGCATTTTCTAAAAGGTAGAATAGGAAGATAGGGCATTCCCCTTACATTGAAGATTTCAAGGCCCTAGTAAAATCCCACAAAGATGCTATGGTGGAATTGCATGAGGAAGTAGAGATGGAAAGGTAAGAACTAGAACAAGAACTAGAGCAAATCAAGGAACAATAAAAGATATTTCATATTCTAATAGGGATTGAATCTGAATTACAAGTTGCTTCAAAATGTTATAAAGATCTAGAGGCATTAGAAGTAATGAGGGATGAATTAGCTCTTTGTATATCTAAAATGCACCATTGTTTAATTATTTAAAAGGAGATGAGAATAAATTTAAATTATTGATTTTGTACATAATTAATAAGGCATACAACCATGGAGACCTAATGACACCATTTAAAGCATCAAATGCCCTCAATTTGGTAGTCATTAGAACACAAGGAGCTAAAGAGTGGGTGACAGTAGCTGGGGAATTGATGTCCAAATACTAGGAGCATGAGGCACTCATCTTATAGGTTTTGAATGATTTGAAATTATCAAAAGTAAAGGATATAATAGGAAAGTTGATAATTAGAATTAATTTTGATCAACTCATTTAAGAAGCTTCTGATAATTTTAAGTAGAGTTTATAGGGGTTAACACTAGAAGATATTTAAGATGAACTAAGTTTTAGGAATAAGAAGGTAACTAAATTTGATATTTTAAAAATCAACTTCCAAACTAAAAAGGTAGAACATAAAAAAATATTAGAGAAAGTTAATAGGGTATATAGACCCCCTTAATTAAACTTAGATATTATAAGGTAACAACATGATACAATACACAAATATTCTCTCAATTTATAGGAAAAGAAGAAGAATATAGAATTTTACACATCTATTTTAGTTCCTACATAGATAGTGATGACTCCCACTAAGGTTAATGCATCTATGTAGACATCCACTCATCCTTAAGGGCCAATTTTGTGCATGCCAAATCAATATAGTGACATCATTTTTGTACTTTTAGTTATCTTATGATTAAAACTTGATGTAAAAGTTACCTACTTATTTTGTAAACATGCACATGTTGTAGTATATTATAAAGGTTTACTTTAACTATTTATAAATATAAGTTAACTCTATGTATACATTACATATGGTTTTGTAACTACAGTTAGAACTAAGATTCTAACTAGGCAATGTAATAAAATTTTGCATGTACTTAGAGGATGAGGTGACCCCTCCCCAAGTATATTTAAACATATGTAACCCACATTTATAAAGGGTCAAAAAAATATCAATACATAAGTAAAATCAATTTTGATTGGCAAGGAATGTGTTTGTGTATTTTCTCTCCAATCTTTGTGTAATTAGGATGAATTTTTGTTGTTGTTTGATTCAATAATTATTAGTTTGAAATATCTATGAGTAATTCTTTCTTATCATGATTAATATTATAGTTTTAGATGTGAAATAGTTATTAATTGATTAATATATTATATTGGTCAATAAGTTGGTTGTTTCATTGTTCTAAGTGTGTAGAGGTGCTTTCAATGATATAGTTTATTTGTGTATGTGGAATAGATATCTTAGATACCTCCTTGGTTTGAGTCATAATCTCTTGAATAAGGGTGCCCAATATCTTCTCTAAAATGATCAACCTTTGATTGAATCCTTTGTGTTTCCTATATCAAAATTATCCTAGACTACTTGACCATGTTTGATTGTGTGTGCACTAACTAATAAAAATAGACATTGGTTCTAAAAGCACTTGTCCACTTATAAACCATCCTAAGAGGTGATTATTAAAGACAAAAAATTATTCTTTTTTCCCTAAATTTCCCTCCTTTTTTGATTTTATTTTTTATATCTAGCCACTCTAGATTAGTAACCATCTAGCCATCAGCTCTCATAGATTTGAATTTCTATTAGAAAAAACTAATCCATTCATAATCCTTGTTAATAACATGCATTTCCTACCTAATATTACATCAAATGGTTGTTAAAACTATATACCTACATCGATTTTATGTCCATTAAAATCCTAAAATATTAAAGGCTACTCATTATGAATTGGTGTGCATAAAAATTGCATCAACATTTTTATTAAAGGTGCTAGGAGTGACCAAAGTGAGTGAATAGATCTAGTTCTCAAGATATTATTCTAGTCTCACCCTTGTAAAATCATAGGAGGCCTATATTTATATGAACTACCCTTGTCCGTAATAGAGATAAAAGACCTTTCCTAGTAATTAAAACTCCCCCAGTTAATCATCACATGGCTCAACCACCTTTTTTGGTTGGATATTCAATTGAAATTCTAAGGGATGTGCATGACCTACTTAAGAATATTGAAAAGTATCTACCATCCATCTCTCCTTCAGGAGGAAGAATGATAGAAGATCACATCAAGTCTTTCAATGTTATGCTAAGACTAATGAATTTTATTAATGAAGATGTTTCATGAAATTTTTTCCTTTTTACACTAATGGATGCTATTTAAATATGTTATCTTAATTTGTAAGATAATTCTATCATATCCTAGAACACATGTCAAGCTGGTTTTTTTGCATAATTTGGGTAGGATAATAGCCCTAGTTTGATATACTAACACTTTATTATCCTAGAGAGGGAGCCTAATGAGCTAATTTAGACCTTCAATACAATATTTTAGACTATATACACCTGATTAAGCCTAGAGTATAAACTAGATGAAGTATTGACATTAAAAATATATAAGAATGTTCTAGATCTAATTACTATAGTCTTATTACAAAGGGTTGTTATTATAAACACTTTGGTGCTAGCCTATGAAGAGGACATCAACATTGATATTAAGCTTAATCCTCAGGTGCCTAGCATACATGGTGTCAAAAATGGTTTCCTAATGCTTAATCTAGCTCCACATGTGAAGTAGAACCTCCTTGCATTCAATCAAAATTAGTTATACATGTTTTCTCCTCTGACACAGACAACACATCCAAATTATACTTAAACAACCATGCACAAGGAAATGGTTACTTGAAAAATAAATATTTGACTATGTACTCTACTACCATTCTTGAGGGTACTGACTCTACAAAAGTTGAGATAGATTCTATTAAAAATATGGTTTAAAAGTTAAGTAATGACTTCCTTGGAATGTAAAGGAAGACAGGCAACATCAATGGCCCAAACACTAATTATAATTTAGGATTCTAAAAGTATAATAGACCATTTAATAGGATTGAAAATAATATAGAACAACCCAACAAGCCTCCATAAATTAATATAGTAGAGACAAATATACACAATTAGTGAAAAATCCATAATACTTCCCACCATGGTGAGCTTAAGTATATTGAATTTTGTGCAACATTTTAGATCCTTCAAGGAGAATTAGTAAGGCAAGATCAGATGCAAAATCTACCATAATCTCATTAGGACCCTATCCCTTCAAGCACTACCATTCTCTTTGAGACTCATGAGTTTCCTTTCCCAAGTGAAGATAATAATGTACGAAAAGACAACAATGATGAGATTCATGATTTTCAACAATTATAGAAAGGTGGTTACAATCTAAGGAACATGCATCCCTTCACAACTTCTATTCCTGCAAATAAAACAACCATTCCACCAAATCCAAAAACTAATAACAACCCACTTCCCCCAAAAGGGAATAATCAACCTCAAAATAAGTAGGAATAGATCAAAGTAGGATATAACATCATTGAGGACATGAAAAAAATAAAATAAAACATCACCCTTCATGATTTAGCCCTAATCACTAAATAGAAGGAGATAGTATGGAAGTCTATCATAGGGAAGGCCCCTATGGAAATACAAAATATCTTATAGAGAAAGCAAAGGCTTCTAACACCAATGCCATATACAAAATCAAGCTATAGGTTCCACCTTTTTATCAAACTATCATGGAATTTGGTAATAATATTCATAATTGTTTGGTTGATTATGGAGCTTCAAAAACTATGATGCCTACTTTTATTTGTCAAAATCTTGGCCTAAACCTAATTCCATCAAATAAAATAGTCTCACAGATGGATAAAATGGTGTTACTAGTGATTGGATAATTGACTAACATACATATTCAAGTAGCATCCAAGCCATGCGTCTAGATAACTATTGACATCCTTGTGGTAGACATACTTAAAGGCTATGGACTATTACTAAGTAGGTACTGGTCTAAAACACTTAATGGATTTCTCTCAAAGGATTTATCTCACATTTAGATATCATGGAGAGGTATTACCAAATGAATCTAGATTATAGGGAACCAATGATGAAGTATCTTATCATAGAGTACAATGTCAAGAATGAATAGGTAAGTTATGAATCCCCTAACATTGGTATTTATAAATTCACTACATAAAATCAAATAAAAGAGCCTAAACATAATGACCCCAACTAGATATAGAGTCTCTACTTTGATGGTGCTAGATCCAAGTAAGGATTTAGCATAGGAATTGAATTGGTTGATCCACAAGGGAAACATTTCCTTGTATCATACATATTATAGCTACCTTGCCTTAAAAATAGGGCTAAATATGAATCATTAATTTTGTGATTGAAAATTTTACTCTAGAACAATGTCAAGTAGGTGTTAGTATTTAGGGATTCAAAACTAGTAGTCAATTAGGTTAGAAACAAATACCAATGTAAATTTTCATATCTAAAAATATATAAACAAAAATCATGGGATTTGATTGAGAACTTTGAGGCTTTAAATATAATTTTTGTTCCTATGGATAAAAATCAAGTTGCAGATTCACTAGCTACCAATTTTTAGCCTCTCCAAGAATCCAATGTAAAGAGATTCTCCATTGAGTTGGTACCTTGTCCTTCTATTCCTGACAACATATAAAATTTCCAAGACTTTGATGATGACCTACAGATCATTTAGTTTCTAACCAGCTTAAGAAAATTTGAGTCCTAAATCATTTATGATAAGGAAGTTAATCATCTCTACCAAGAGGAGTCATATGAGGAAGGTGTCCTCTAGCTCAAAGAGAATCATCTCGCAACTATTTTGGTCTCCTTATAAATACCATTTGATATAGATCCTCAATCTCAATAGCTAAGGCAACCCAAATTTAACAAGTTTGAATTCAAAAGGGATAATTTAGGTGATGAGGATAGCCCATGCTACATCAAAATTTGACTTAGTTTCACTCCAAAATAAAGACAATAGGTGAAGGATTTACTCACCCAATACAAAGATGTGATTGCATGGAAATATGAATACTTGAAGGTTTTTGACCCAAAGGTCATCACTCATATAATTCCACTAACACTAGACCACAATCTATTCAAATAGAGATAGAGACCAGTGAATACTATCCTAGAACCTCTCATTCAAAGAGAAGTGGAAAAGTTGTTAAGTGTAAGAATAGTCTTCACAATCAGACATTCTACCTAGGTGGCCAATTTAGTCCCAGTTAGAAAGAAGATTGGAGATATCAAGTTATGTGTTGATTTTAGAAACTTGAAGAAAGCTTATGAGAAGGATAATTATCCACTTATTTCCTTGGATGAGGTGATACATATAGTTAATGTCTCTAAAATGATGTCCTTCTTAGATGGATTTCTAGGATATAATCAAGTGTTGGTACAATCAGAAGATAGAATGAAGACTGAATTTACTATAAAGTGGGGTACCTATGCATATAAGAGGATACCTTTCAGCCTAAAAAATGTTTGATTCACCTTTCAACAAGCCATGGATCATACATTTAAAGGATTAATAGGTAAATGTATAATCATCTATATGGATGGTCTTACTATGTTCTCTAAGAATAAAAACGATCATGTAGGCCATCTATAGTCAATCTTTGAAATATGTAGAATGTTAAACATCTCACTAAACCCAAATAAATTCATATTTAGAGTTACTAATGACATATCATTACCAAATACTGAATCATCATTTATCTAGATTGAATCTAGGGGATTTCAAATATTACACCACCAAATAACAAAAGGGAACTCAAGTCAATCTTTGGGAATATCAATTTCATAAGAAAAAATATTTTAGGATTCATAGAAATCATTAGACCCCTAAAAGAAATGGTCAAATAGGATGTTAAAATATAATGGGGACCTGAGGCCCATAAGTCTATTCAAGACATCAAAGATGCTATCTCTCAGGCCCTAGTATTGATTAGTCTAGATTTTAAAAAGGAATTTTTACTTGTACTCATTTGATTTAGAACACACAATTACTATTGTCATAACACAAAATAAAAATGAGACTAAGCATCTTTTTTTGTTCATGAACATGCATTTGAAGGATGCATAACTCATGTATTCCATGATTGATAAAAAAATCTTCACCCTTGTGAAATTGGTCAAGAAATTTTGACACTATGTCTTGAGGAATAAGACTATTGCTATCATTCTTGATCCTACTATCAAGCTCACCTTGTCACAAAATGAATTAAGAGAATGTAGAGGAAAATGTATGACAAAATATGTAAGATTTTGATATATAAATCTAGGTAGATAAGATCATTTAAGCTCAAGTTATCATCCAACTCATGACTAAGCTTGATCCATGTATTATTGTTGAAGAGGTATGTGAAGCCTAGGTATCTAGAGGGGAATGGTACACTAACACAATTTAATATATTCTTATAGGTACTTCCCCCTATAACTTTATTAAGAATAGGCTATTACTAGCCAATAATTGTCAAATATGCTCATGCTCATGTAAGCACATGCCATGAATTCCAAGATTTCAAAAAAATATAAGTTCATGTAGTAATGCCCTTGTAACCTATTATTAAAGGAAGGACATTTGCCTAGTGGGGTTTAGAATTCATTGGTTTCATTAACCTAAACTCCTTAGTAGTTCATAAGTTTGTACTTACTTCCACAAACTACTACACCTAATGGACTGAGGTAATGGCCACAAAGAATTATAGAGCATAAGATGTGATTATCTTCTTGGAGGAACACATCACAAATAAATTTGGCAATCTGATTTCTCTAGTTTATGATAATGGGCCAGCATTCATATCAACTAAATTCACTTAATGGGATCATGACAACCATATCACTATCTGGTCATCTTCTAACCATTACCCTCGAGGAAATGGATTGGTTGAACCAATAAATAATAACCTGATAGATGAAATTAAGAAATTGGATAGGGATAAAAATAGGGAATAGCATAATATAATAAAGTATGGCATTTGGGTAGATTGAATGAGATGTATTATGGTCCTCAAAGGCTCACCCTATTTATTAGTATACAGATGTAGGCCAATATTCAAAATCATTCTAAATTTTTTGACTTATCAATTCATGTAAGAATACATGGAACCAAATGAAAAAGTATAATCTGAAATATTAGATATAATATAAATAGAATATTCAAGAACTAAGGCCTTACAAACTTTTAGTAAATACTAAGACATAGTCAAGAGGCGATTTGACAAAAGAAAAAAAGTCAAAGCATTTAGAATTTATGATCTAGTGTTTCTATGGGATAAGGGCCAAGAAAATAAAGGTCATCATGACAAATTTTACCCATTATGGATTGGACTATATCAAATTTTATAAATCCTAAGAAACACTGCATTCCATCTAAGGGACCTTTAAGGTAATGAACTCACATATCTGGTCAATAGATAATGTTTATAACATTACTTTATGGTTGTACCATTTAAATATGCATGTGATTGATAAAGAAACATAGTAGAGGTAGGATTAGATTAGTTTATTGATTTTTAGTTTAGTTTACTATTTTCTAGTTTATTTTCCTACTTTCTTAGTTTAGTTTTCCATCTTTCTAAATTAGGCATTTTGTTATTTCCCATGAGAGTCTATATTATTTTATTATGACATGACCAAACTAACATCCAAACATTTGGGCCCTTATTTTAATCTTAAATATACATATAAGAAAAAGGTAAATTACAAAAGGGATTCACAACTTGGGGTATATTCACAAACTACATATGCTTTTATGTTTAGAGTCTTCAGGATTTAGGTATGCAATTACAATCAATCTAGGTTACACCACAATTGAATATTTCTACCAGGTATGTGAAAGTTTCTCTCAAACACTTCATATGAATTTATAATGTTTTCTCACTTCATTGGACCAATGATACTTTTCATGTTAGTACTTGTTTGGAGGTGATATTCCATAGGTGCAGATGTAGCTGGCAAGGATGTTCTAGTAATGACTTATTTTATAACTACACCATATTATAGGGGTTTTGACTCTCCTCTTGTGATTCAAAAATAAAAAAGGGAAATAAAAGAAGAGAGTAACCAATGAGTTCAAAAGAGTGATCAATAAATCTAAAAAGAAATCCAAAGAAGATCAAAATCTCACATGATGAAATAAGGTCAATGTACCATGCATCATGATCAAAGAAAATGAAGAAAGGGGATAGAAGGAACCCAAGGTAGCTCTATCAAGGATATGAACACCTAATTGATAGTAGAGCAATACTTGAGCTCCCTTGATTTAATAATATTTTAAAAGAAACTATAATAAAATGTACAACTGCTCTAAACCTTTGAAAAGGTCCTCACAATAGTGTCTAAATGAAAATCACTTTAGCACACACATATACATGGATGAAAAGAAATGTATGTTGTGTAATGTACTTAGGAGTATCTTTCATATCTCTGATTTTAATATTTTTTCTATGGCATAGTTCATGTCTAATTTTAAATTACTAACCAAAGTTTTGGGTTTTTAGAAGTAATCCTCCTGTAAGTCACCATTTTTTATACCCAACATTCCACTTTTATTCTTGAATAAATGGTGACACACCATTTTTTATTTGGCCTTTATTTGTGGAGTTTTTCCTCTAATTAGCTATGCAAGTTCTATAGAAATACTCCTTAAGGATTTACACTTGGAATTACAAAAAATGGTATTATACATTTTTTAGACTAATCTACTAATGCCTTTTGGGAAATTTTATACTATGCAAGTTTTGCGACTTAGTTTTATTTACAAAAATTATTTAGGAATTGGTCTTCAAACATTTTTTTCAGGCCTTCTTTACAAGAACATATTTTTTTTAGAATTTTTATTTGTAATTTATTCATCAGAACTTGGTCTTCATGTTTTTTGTGTTCAGTGATTTTATTGAAAATATTTGCTCCACATTTTTTGAGCTTTTAGTATTAGACTTTTTATTCAGAGTTTCCATGTCAAAAAAATTATTTGAATAAATGTTCCAAAGGACTTAGTTTTTTGAGACTCTTTATTCATATATTACATATCTAGATTTTTATTTGGACCTTTTCATCAGAACTTTTATTTATATTCTTCATTAGACAATTTGTCTGAAATAATCATCATTGGCTTTATACAATTCATAGATTTTGATTGAAGCTTTTGTTCAGACATTTTGTTTTAACATTTATTTTAAGGGATTAGGTCTTAGTGGTTTTTATCCAAGCTTTATGTTTAGAAGATTTCTTCATATATTTTATTGGCTCAGTCCCAACACAAACCTGGCTCCTAATTCCTCACTACCAAAATCCTGCTAGACTTAGCTAACAAAGTAAAACTACTTCTTGACACTTTCCAAGGATACCTTCTAACTAAACTAATGAGATTTTAATTATGCAGGTAAAACAAACATATGAACATTGTAAATTAATAATATATGAACTAGAATTGAATACTAAGGTTAAATACATGATGTATAGATACTGACATATTCATTTATCACAAACAAATTAAAACTCAATTTCCATTTTTTGAATGAAATCCCTAGCTACTTATGAATCCGTTTTAAGTAAACAACTAGAAAAAAAGAGTTTTTTAAAATACACATAAAACACATTATGAGCACACCATAAAATTTCAATGGTGGTGTCATCCAATATTTTTAGAGGAGCACTTAAACCATCACCATTCTTTATCAAGGATTCAACAGAGTTCATAGATATGGTGTTTAACACAACTATCTTTGACAATAGGTATGGTAACTACTTAGAATTATGTGATGTAGTGGATGTTGTTAATGAATTTTGATATGAAGAAAATCTATCCTTTATAAAGTTCCAATTTCTTATAGACATGATGGCTCTTAATAGATAAAGACTACACAATACAATGGCCAATACTGAGGTTATGCCTTATGTAGACCTTCTATAAGATTTATTCTTTGCTGGGAAGATCACATAGGATAAATTATTACACCATATATATCACCATATAGTCATGGCCTATATCAATAGAGATGACTTTTAAATGTACCTATCTCTACCAGTTACAGATGCAATTTTTTATAAACATAGGCTAGTTTTATGGAATAAACAAAATTTAATTGACAAAGTGATGAGTTCATGGATTCTCCCTGTAGAGACAATTATCCAAAAATGAAAGTATCCCACCCCCATTAATAAATTCATAATGGGGATACATATCAAGATGACCTTATTAAATAGAATGTATGGCATGACAACCATCCATTTTATCATCCTAGATTGGGTGACATTACTACACATGATAATGACCAGTGATGCAATATTTTCCCTAAAAATGATCATCATATTTTAGATGAGAGAATAAAGTATTTCATAAGAGAAAGTGGCCCAATTCAATGGGTCATTTTTACATGATATCATATTTATTGGATGTAGTAATGGGCACAGTCTATAAATACCTTGGCAAGCTTTGGATCTTGACCATATATTGTATTAAAAATCATAATTGTGATTAATATCAATTCATTCATATTTATGCATAAAAAATCACATGATTTGAATTTCCAAGGAAATGTATCTTCAAGTATGGTAGGTAATTCATGGGACTTCACTACCCAATATTGGAAAAAGCATAGGCAATATACTATGTTCTTAGGGTGACTATTAGTTGTACCCTAATTATATGGTAATCATGGTTATTGGTCACAAAGTCCACCCCATAAAGCTCCCCAACTATGTAATAAAAAAACTAGTAGAGCAAGAAATTTCATAACATCTCTGGTATATTGTGGAGGAGGATTTGATAAAACATAAGAAAATCACATTGTTTGTATCACATATGATCATTACTAGAATGTGTTACACATAGTGTAAGCATTTTGGGGACATTAGCAATAAGATAAGGATTTATCAATTGCCTAACTTTCCATACATAGACTAGGATCCCCATGGTCATATACAAAATCATATTTAGTTTTGTCATATTCCATACCAACATGTCCCCTATGACCATTATTTTCTATTTTTGAATGCAAAGGATGATGTCTAGGTTTTACAAAGGACAAAACTTATGGGCTTGAAAGGGGATCATCTAAGGATAGTTCATCAAGAGCCTTAAATTTGGGTTTAATAAATGAATAATAGGATGCCACCTCCTAAAGGATTGCCAACTTCAGATTTATAGAGCAACAAACCTCCATAACAAATAGAGGTACAAGAGGATCTTTACCAATAACATCTCATTTCTATTAAAGGTTTTTAAGAAAGAGTTTTTGTTGAGATATCCTAATCCTAGGAGAGCTCTAGGATATACACTTTATTTAGATTCCTCTAAGGTAGAGGACAAAGAGTACCTAATTACCTTACCATTAAACACACCCATAATTACACCACAATTATAGGATTCTATAGAGCATGTAATAGATGTATAAGAGGCTACTTCCTTAATACATTAAGGCTCCTCCTCAGACATAAATAATATTATTTTTATAGGAAGAAACTAAGGGCTCTTCTCATAAATAATCCAATAGTCGATCAATCACAACCATCATTTCCTCAACAATAGGTAGAGGTAGATCAAGAACTAAATGAAGAAGAAGAGATGAAAAGAATGAAGGAATTAAGCCTTATGATTGATAAAGGGAAAGAACCAAACATATATGATACAATAGGTAAGATGTCTCTGAATTTATACCCTACCTCCCTAGTTTACTCATATGTTCCTCTTTTTTGTTATGTTCCAATTAGTACTATTTTGAGAACTCATTAGGTGGAAGATGTCACTTCTACCTATGATGTTTCATTTTATTCTTCCCATTCCTTGCACATACCTTTGATACTCCAAAATTGGAGGAGGATTATTCTACCTCCATTGTTTCATATTCCCCCACAGTGCCATCCACATCCATTATTTCTACTATTACTATTCCCTTTGGAACTACCACAGTTTGAGCCATGAAGAGGAAAGTAGATACTAAGAAAATTGAAACAACCCTGGCCAGTCCCTAACTCCATGTTTCTTCTACACAAATCACTTTTCTAATGCCATCCACTATTTCATCCCAAGAGACAACTATCATAACCTTAATAAATGGAAAGAGGGGTAAGTATGTCATTACAATCCATCCACTTCCCCAATACGGAAGTGTGGATTTGTCCAAAATAATTTGGTCTTCCCTTCTTAACATAGTCTTCAAAGGAGATAAAGATCAAAAATCATTATAAAATATTGAGGTAGATGTTGTAGCTAAAGATGCATAACAAATTGACCCTACCCAACTAATGATTCCCCCCATAGGAAATTGATCTTAGTATAAAGGCTTCCCAAGTTCCCAATTTCTAAATTACAGATCTCTCATCAATAGAACCCCTATTTGATAAGCCTTGAGGGAGTATTTGAAATGTTATGAAAAGTAAATTAGAGTATGAATCTAGTAGGGATATCATTCTGGAGGAAAGGCAAGAGGACTATGCCTTATCTAAAAGGTAAAATAGGTAGCTAGGGCAGTCCCCCCATATTAAATATTTTAAGGCCCTACAAAAATCCCATAAATATGTTATTTTAGCATTTCATTAAGGGAAGATATGGAAAGGGAATAACTAGAACAAATCAAAGAACAATATGAGATAGTTCATACTCCAGCAAGAATTGAAGTTAAAGTGAAAGAAGCTTCTTTAAAATGTTATGAGAGAAGACGTTATCAGTTTTCTACCTTATCACACTAAGACTAGGATCCCATGGTCATATAAAAAAGTATATTCAGGGTTTTGGTATTCCATATAAATATGTCCCTAATGACCATTATTTTTTATTTTTAAATGTAAAGGATGATGCCTAGGTCCTATAAAGCACAAAACTTATGGGCTTTAAGAAGGATCATCTCAGGATAATTCAATAAGTGCCTTCAATTTTAGTATAAGAAATGAATAGTAAGATGCCACCTCCTAAAATATGGATAAATTTAGATTTTTAGAACAACTAACCCCCATAATAAATAGAGGTTACAAGGGGAGCATTCCTGAGAACTTCCATTTCTATCAAAGGTTGTTACGAAAGAGATTGGGTTGAGATATCATGATCCCAATGGAGCTCTAGGAGATCCACTTTATTTGGATTCCTCTAATTTAGTGGACCAAGAGCACCCAACTACCTTACCAATGAAAACACCCACAACTAAACCATAATTATAAGATTCTACAGAGCAAGCAATAACTATAGAGGAGGCTACTTCTTTAATCCTTTAAGGCTCCTCCTTGGACATAAATACTACAATTTGTTATAGGAATAAACGAAGGGCTCCCCTCATAGATAATCTAATAATAGATCAACCATAGGGCCTACCTTTAATTCCTCAACAATAGGTGGAGGAAAAGCAATGACTAGAAAAAGAAGAAGAAGAGATAGAAAAATCTAAGGCATTAAGCCTTATGATTGATAAAGGGATGGCACCAAAAATAGATGACACAATAGATAAGATGGCTCAACCTTCAGACCCTACTTCCCTAGTTTCCTCATATGTTCCTATTTTTTTGTTTTGTTCTAATTAATACTATTGTGAGAACTCCCAAGGTGAAAGATGTTACTTCCACCCATGATGTTTCATTTTATTATTCACCTTCCTTACACATACCTTTACTTGCACCAAAATTAAGAGGAATATTATACCTACATTTTTTCATCTTCCCCCATCATACCATTCACATCCATTATTTACACTACTAATATTCCCTCTAAGACTTCCACAATTTGAACCATGAGGAGGAAAAGGGATACTAAGATAATTGAAATAACCCTAGCCACTCCCCAACTCCATATTTCTTATATATGAATCACTTTTCCAATGCCATCCACAAATTCATCCCAATAGACTACTATTATGACCTCAAAAAGGGGAAAAGGGATAAGAAAGTCATTATAGTCCATCCAATTCACCAATATGGAGGTGTGGATTGGTACACAATCATTTTGTCTTCCCTTCTTGACACAGTCTTCAAAGGAGCTAAATATCAACAATCAGTAGAAAATATTGAGGTGGAGGTTACATATAAAGATGCAAAATAAATCAACCCTACCCAACTAATGATTCACCCATGGGCAATTGATCTTATATTATAGGCTACCTAAATGCCTAATTTATAAATTATGGAGCTCCCATCAATAACAATCTTATTTGATAAGCCCGTAGGGAGTATTAAAAGTGTTAAGAAAAGGTAATTTGAGGATGAAGTTGGTAGGGACATTATTTTATAGGAAAGGCAAGAGGTCTATGCCTTATTTAAAAGGTAAAATAGGTAGCTATGGTAGTCACCCTACATTGAAGATTTCAAGGCCTTGGCAGAATCCCACAAACATGTTATGGTAGCATTGCATGAGGGGGTAAAGATGGAAAGGCAAGAACTATAATAATAACTATAATAAATCAAGGAATAACAATAGATAGTTCATATTCAATAAAAAATAAAAGGTAAAGTAAAACAAGTTGCTTCAAAATGTTATAAGATAAGTCATTATCAGTTGCTTACCTTACCCCACAGGGACTGGGATCCCCACGGTCATATATAAAAACATATTTAGGGTTTTGGTATTCCATACCAACATGTCCCCTATGACCATTATTTTATATTTTTGAATGCAAAGGATGATGCCCAGGTATCAGAAAGGACAAAAATTATGGGCTTGAAGGAGGATCATCTAAGGATAATTTAGCAAAAGCCTTCAATTTTGGTATAAAAAATGAATATTAGGATGTCACCTCATAAAGGATGAAAAACTTTATATTTATAGGAAAACCAACCCCTATAACAAAAAGAAGTACAAGGCGAGCCTTCCCAATAACTTACATTTCTATTAAATGACGTTACAAAAGAGCTTGGGTTGAGAGATCTTGATCCTATGGGATATCCAAGAGATCTACTTGATTTAGATTTATCTAGTGCAGAGGAACAAAAGATCCTAATTTTGTTTCCAATCCAAATGCCTACTAATATACCACAATTTTAAGATTCTATAGAGCAAGGAGTAGCTATAGAGGATGTTAATTCCTCAATCTAGCAAGGCTCTTCCTTATATATAAAGAATACTATTTGTTATATGAATAAAGTAAGGGATATTCTCATAGATAATTTAATAGTAAATCAATGATAGGGCTTCCCTTCAATTCCTTAACAACAAGTAGAGGCAAATAAATAATCAGATGAAGAAGAAGAAGAAGAGATGGAAAGAGATAAGGCATTAAGTTTTATGATTAATAAAGAGAAGGAACCAAGCATAGATTATAAAATAGGTAAGATGGCTCAACCTTCAAAACCTACATCCCTTATTTCCTCATATGTTCCTATTTTTGGTTATGTTCCAATAGCTACTATTTTGAGAACTCCCAAGGTGGAAGATGTCAGTTCCAGCCATGATGTTTCATTTTCTTCTTCTCCTTCCTTGCACATAACTTTATTCACTCCCAAAGTGGAGGAGGATTATTATACCTCTATTATTTCATCTTCCCCCATAGTGCCATCCACATCCATTATTTAAACTTCTAGTATTCTGTTTGGGACTACGATAGTCCAAACCATGAAGAGGAAAAGGGCTACTAAGAAAATTAAAATAACCCTAGCCACTCCCTGACTCCATGTTTATTAAACACAAATAAATTTTCTAATGACATCCACTAGTTTATCCCAAGAGACCACTATCATGACCTTAGAAAATTTCAAAATAGGTAAGCAAGTCATTGTAGTCCATCCATTTCCCCAATATGAAGGTGTGGATTGGTCCAAAATCATTTAGTATTCCCTTCTTGACATAGTATTCAAAGGAGATAAAGAACAATAATTAGTAGAAAATCTTGAGGTGGAGGATGCAATTAAAGATTCACAATAATTCAAACCTACCTAGCTAATGATTCCCCCATGGGCAATTGATCTTAGAGAAAAGGCTACCCAGATTCCCAATTTCTAAATTATAGAGCTTCCATTAATAACAACCCCATTTGATAAGCCCTCAAGGAGTATTCAAAGTGTTAGGAAAAGGAAATTGGAGGATGAATGTAGTCGGGAGATCATTCTAGAGGAAAGGAAGGAGGTTTATGCCTTATCTAGAAGGTAATAGGAAGCTAGGTTTGTCCCCATACATTGAATATTTTAAGTCCATAACAAAATCACAAAAAGATGCTATGGTAGCATTGCATGAGGGGGTAGAGATGGAAAGGCAAGAACTAGAATAGGAACTAGAACAAATCAAGTAACAATAATAGACAATTCATATTACAACAAGAATTGAAACTAAAGTGAAAAAATCTGCTTCAAAATGTTATAATGCTCTATAGGTATAGGAAGCAATGAGGGCTGAATTATCTCCTCATATAGATCAAATGCACCAATTGTTTAATTATATAAAGGGAGATGATAATAAACTGAAATTTTTGATTTTATACACAACTAATAAGGCATATAACCATCTAGACCTAATGACACCATTAGAGGCATCAAATGCCCTCAATTTGGTAGTCATTAGAACACAAGAAGCTAGAGAGTGGGTGACAGTAGTTGGGGCATTGATGCCCAAATATCATGAGCATGAGGCATTCATCTTGTAGGTTTTTGACTATTTGAAATTATCAAAAGCAAAAGATACAATAGGAAAGTTGATAAGCAGAATTAATTTTGATCATCTCATTCAAGAAGCTTCTAATACTTTTAAGCAAAGTTTATAGGGGTTAGTACTAGAAGATATTGAAGCTAAGATAAGTTTTGTGAGAGATAAGGTAACTAAAGTTGATATTTTTAAAATCAAATTGTAAAATACAAAGGCAAAACATGAAAACATATTAGAGCAATTTAATAGGGTACATAGACCATCGCTATTAAACTTAGATATTATAAAGCAACAACATGATTTAGTGCATAAATGTTATCTCAAGATGGAGGCAAAGAAGAAGAAGATTGAAGTTATTACATCTATTTTAGTGCCTACACAAATAGTGATGAATCTCACTAATGTTAAGGAATCCATGTAGATGCCCACTCAGATTTGAGGGCTAGTTTTGTGCATGCTAAATAAATATAGTAGCACCAATTTCATGCTTGTAGTTATCTTATTATTCAAAAGTGATGTAAAATTTTCCTTTTCTTTTTGTAAACATGCACACATTACATGATATTGTAAAGGTTTACTTTGACTCTTGGTAAATATAATTTAACTTTATGTATACATTACATATAGTTTTGTAACTACAATTACAAATGATGTTCTAACTATGCCATCTAATCAAATTTTACATGTACATGGCAGATGAGGCAACCCCTCCCCAAGTCTATTTAAACATATATAACCCACATTTGTAAAGGGTTAAAAAAATTCAATATAGAAGTAGAATCAATTTTGATTATCAGTGAATGTGTTTGTGTATTTTATCTCCAAGATCTATGTATTTAGGATTAATATTTTTGGTTGTTTTATTCAATAATTCTTAGTGTGAAATAGATGTGAGGAATTCTTTCTTTTCATGATTAATATGTTAGTTTTATATGTCCAACAGCTATTGAATGATTAGCTAATTATTTTGGCCATTAATTTTGTTGTTTCATTATTTTAATTGTGTAGAGGTGATTTCAATGATATAGTTTTCTATGTATGTGAAAAATCTATCTCAAATACCTCCTTGGTCTGAGTCATAATCTATTAAATAAGGGTGTGTAATAGCTACTCTAAAAATAATAACCTTTGACTAAAGCCTTTGAGTTTCCTATATCAGAATTATCTTAGATTACTTGACCATGTTTGTCTATTTGTGTGAAACAACTGATAGTAATAGACATTAGTTTTAAAATCACTTGTCCACTTAGAAACCATCCTGAGAGGTGATTCCTAAAGCCATAGAATCCTTATTTTTTTCTCTACATTTCCCTCCTTTTTGGAGTTTATTTTTGAGATATACCCACTCTATATTAGTAACCATCCAATAAACAAATAAAATATATTTGAATTTATTCTAAATACCATTCCTCTATTCATAATCCTTGTTAATAACCTACATGCCCTACCTACTATTCCATCCCCTAGTTGTTAAAATAGTATTCCTATAACTCATGTCCTAGAGTGGAATTTACCTCCATTGAGATCCTAATGTATTAGATGATACCTCATTATGAATTAGTGTGCATAATAACTTCATGAATAAGAGGTTTATAAGATACTTAAAAATATGGAGAACATTGACTAGTTGCTTCACCCATAACTTACTAGATAAATAATTGGCTGCTATATTTACCAAAAATTTACATATTAAAATATCTTATCTTCTAGAGATTCAATGTGCACATACATTCAAAGAGATCATTGAGAAAAATTTATAAATTAAAAGGGCCCTTATCAATAAAGTAATTATCAAGTTGACCTCTTCAAACTAGAATAAGAGCTAAAATGTAGGCCTAAGTCAAAACCCTAATCCAATCCAATCATAAGCATTTATACTAGCTCAATTTGAAAACTATGAAAAATCCAAACCATATAATCACAATAAGAATTTTTTTGGTAATGGAGTTACTGAGTCGTATCATATTTAAGAGGTGTAAACACCATCTACTCAACTAATGCCACAAATTCAATTTTTTCCTCGTCAACAACATATCTAGCAAGTGCAACCTACACCAAAACCTAGACTAGATCTTCAAATGCCACAACCACCACCTTTACAATACCTTCCTCCATGAAGAAGGCCCACTCCTAGAGACTTTAGTGATCTTGATGATCCCATTGAAGTAGTGTTTTGTAAGTTATTCATGACTAATATGAGAAGTTGGTTGATTCCAAAACACTATCTTAAGGGCATATCATATCCATATTGGTATTGAGAGCATTATTTCTATGAATAAAATTATGTTTACGAACATTCCATACATTATTATGTGTAATTGAAATACCTTATTAAAAATATATTGGAAAAAAGGAGATCTAGTTGGATAATAGAGCATCCACATCCAATCAAAACTTAGGTATCTACCAAAACTATTTTCCATGGCATAAAAATGCCTATCAATAACAACAACAAAAAATAATGAAGACCACAACATCAACAATAACAAAAATATAAATAGTAGCCATGAAAATAGTTGAAATATCAATAGTAACAATAATGTCAACCAAATGGGAGAAATCAAGGACAAAATGACCCCAACAACCAATAAAATTATCATGTAGTTACACATGAAAATAATGTTTTGGGTCATATTATAGGTAGGAATGTTTACACCATTACCATTAATCCTAGACCAAATTCCAATAGACTAGGACCATTGCCTAAAAATACCAATCAACCTACCTATACTAGTAATCCTTCTTTGACCTGTGACCACATCCAAGCACAATAACAATGGAGTATTACCATTTGAGGACCTTATGCCAATAACTCTTCATTTCCCTATGAACACAACCAAATACATTGGAAATAAAAAAATATCCTCTCTATCCCATATCCATCATTTTCTATTAGCAACAGTCTTATATCCAATTTGGATTGTTTAATTGCAACTTGATAGTCTAAGATTACCATTCTTAGCCCATAACTTCATATTAATAAACCAATATAACCCACTACGAATATAACCCACTATGTTGACTAGGAATAAGCCAATTACCACTATTAAAGAAAATACATATGAAATTATGGAACAAATTGAAAACATTCCCACACAAATCTCCACTTTAGATTTATTGCATACATTGAAGATTTCAAGGCCTTGGCAGAATCCCACAAACATGTTATGGTAGCATTGCATGAGGGGGTAAAGATGGAAAGGCAAGAACTAGAATAAGAACTATAATAAATCAAGGAATAACAATAGATAGTTCATATTCAATAAAAAATAAAAGGTAAAGTGAAATAAGTTGCTTCAAAATGTTATAAGATAAGGCATTATCAGTTGCTTACCTTACCCCACAGGGACTGGGATCCCCATGGTCATATATAAAAACATATTCAAGGTTTTGGTATTCCATACCAACATGTCCCCTATGACCATTATTTTCTATTTTTGAATGCAAAGGATGATGCCCAGGTATTAGAAAGGACAAAAATTATGGGCTTGAAGGAGGATCATCTAAGGATAATTTAGCAAAAGCCTTCAATTTTGGTATAAAAAATGAATATTAGGATGTCACCTCATAAAGGATGAAAAACTTTATATTTATAGGAAAACCAACCCCTATAACAAAAAGAGGTACAAGGCGAGCCTTCCCAATAACTTACATTTCTATTAAATGACGTTACAAAAGAGCTTGGGTTGAGAGATCCTGATCCTATGGGATATCCAAGAGATCTACTTGATTTAGATTTCTCTAGTGCAGATGAACAAAAGATCCTAATTATGTTTCCAATCCAAATGCCTACTAATATACCACAATTTCAAGATTCTATAGAGCAAGGAGTAGCTATAGAGGATGTTAATTCCTCAATCTAGCAAGGCTCTTCCTTATATATAAAGAATACTATTTGTTATATGAATAAAGTAAGGGATCTTCTCATAGATAATTTAATAGTAAATCAATGATAGGGCTTTCCTTCAATTCCTTAACAACAAGTAGAGGAAAATAAATAATCAGAGATGAAGAAGAAGAGATGGAAAGAGATAAGGCATTAAGTTTTATGATTAATAAAGAGAAGGAACCAAGCATAGATTATAAAATAGGTAAGATGGCTCAACCTTCAAAACCTACATCCCTTATTTCCTCATATGTTCCTATTTTTTGTTATGTTCCAATAGCTACTATTTTGAGAACTCCCAAGGTGGAAGATGTCAGTTCCACCCATGATGTTTCATTTTCTTCTTCTCCTTCCTTGCACATAACTTTATTCACTCCCAAAGTGGAGGAGGATTATTATACCTCTATTATTTCATCTTACCCCATAGTGCCATCCACATCCATTATTTAAACTTCTAGTATTCTGTTTGGGACTACGATAGTCCAAACCATGAAGAGGAAAAGGGCTACTAAGAAAATTAAAATAACCCTAGCCACTCCCTGACTCCATGTTTATTAAACACAAATCAATTTTCTAATGACATCCACTAGTTTATCCCAAGAGACCACTATCATGACCTTAGAAAATTTCAAAATAGGCAAGCAAGTCATTGTAGTCCATCCATTTCCCCAATATGAAGGTGTGGATTGGTCCAAAATCATTTAGTATTCCCTTCTTGACATAGTATTCAAAGGAGATAAAGAACAATAATTAGTAGAAAATCTTGAGGTGGAGGATGCAATTAAAGATTCACAATAATTCAAACCTACCTAGCTAATGATTCCCCCATGGGCAATTGATCTTAGAGAAAAGGCTACCCAGATTCCCAATTTCTAAATTATAGAGCTTCCATTAATAACAACCCCATTTGATAAGCCCTCAAGGAGTATTCAAAGTGTTAGGAAAAGGAAATTGGAGGATGAATGTAGTGGAGAGATCATTCTAGAGGAAAGGAAGGAGGTTTATGCCTTATCTAGAAGGTAATAGGAAGCTAGGTTTGTCCCCATACATTGAATATTTTAAGTCCATAACAAAATCACAAAAAGATGCTATGGTAGCATTGCATGAGGGGGTAGAGATGGAAAGGCAAGAACTAGAATAGGAACTAGAACAAATCAAGTAACAATAATAGACAATTCATATTACAACAAGAATTGAAACTATAGTGAAAAAATCTGCTTCAAAATGTTATAATGCTCTATAGGTATAGGAAGCAATGAGGGCTGAATTATCTCCTCATATAGATCAAATGCACCAATTGTTTAATTATATAAAGGGAGATGATAATAATCTGAAATTTTTGATTTCATACACAACTAATAAGGCATATAACCATCTAGACCTAATGACACCATTAGAGGCATCAAATGCCCTAAATTTGGTAGTCATTAGAACACAAGAAGCTAGAGAGTGGGTGACAGTAGTTGGGGCATTGATGCCCAAATATCATGAGCATGAGGCATTCATCTTGTAGGTTTTTGACTATTTGAAATTATCAAAAGCAAAAGATACAATAGGAAAGTTGATAAGCAGAATTAATTTTGATCATCTCATTCAAGAAGCTTCTAATACTTTTAAGCAAAGTTTATAGGGGTTAGTACTAGAAGATATTGAAGCTAAGATAAGTTTTGTGAGAGATAAGGTAACTAAAGTTGATATTTTTAAAATCAATTGTAAAATACAAAGGCAAAACATGCAAACATATTAGAGCAATTTAATAGGGTACATAGACCATCGCTATTAAACTTAGATATTATAAAGCAACAACATGATTTAGTGCATAAATGTTATCTCAAGATGGAGGCAAAGAAGAAGAAGATTAAAGTTATTACATCTATTTTAGTGCCTACACAAATAGTGATGAATCTCACTAATGTTAAGGAATCCATGTAGATGGCCACTCAGATTTGAGGGCTAGTTTTGTGCATGCTAAATAAATATAGTAGCACCAATTTCATGCTTGTAGTTATCTTATTATTCAAAAGTGATGTAAAATTTTCCTTTTCTTTTTGTAAACATGCACACATTACATGATATTGTAAAGGTTTACTTTGACTCTTGGTAAATATAATTTAACTTTATGTATACATTACATATAGTTTTGTAACTACAATTACAAATGAGGTTCTAACTATGCCATCTAATCAAATTTTACATGTACATGGCAGATGAGGCAACCCCTCCCCAAGTCTATTTAAACATATATAACCCACATTTGTAAAGGGTTAAAAAAATTCAATATAGAAGTAGAATCAATTTTGATTATCAGTGAATGTGTTTGTGTATTTTATCTCCAAGATCTATGTATTTAGGATTAATATTTTTGGTTGTTTTATTCAATAATTCTTAGTGTGAAATAGATGTGAGGAATTCTTTCTTTTCATGATTAATATGTTAGTTTTATATGTCCAACAGCTATTGAATGATTAGCTAATTATTTTGGCCATTAATTTTGTTGTTTCATTATTTTAATTGTGTAGAGGTGATTTCAATGATATAGTTTTCTATGTATGTGAAAAATCTATCTCAAATACCTCCTTGGTCTGAGTCATAATCTATTAAATAAGGGTGTGTAATAGCTACTCTAAAAATAATAACCTTTGACTAAAGCCTTTGAGTTTCCTATATCAAAATTATCTTAGATTACTTGACCATGTTTGTCTATTTGTGTGAAACAACTGATAGTAATAGACATTAGTTTTAAAATCACTTGTCCACTTAGAAACCATCCTGAGAGGTGATTCCTAAAGCCTAGAATCCTTATTTTTTTCTCTACATTTCCCTCCTTTTTGGAGTTTATTTTTGAGATATACCCACTCTATATTAGTAACCATCCAATAAACAAATAAAATATATTTGAATTTATTCTAAATACCATTCCTCTATTCATAATCCTTGTTAATAACCTACATGCCCTACCTACTATTCCATCCCCTAGTTGTTAAAATAGTATTCCTATAACTCATGTCCTAGAGTGGAATTTACCTCCATTGAGATCCTAATGTATTAGATGATACCTCATTATGAATTAGTGTGCATAATAACTTCATGAATAAGAGGTTTATAAGATACTTAAAAATATGGAGAACATTGACTAGTTGCTTCACCCATAACTTACTAGATAAATAATTGGCTGCTATATTTACCAAAAATTTACATATTAAAATATCTTATCTTCTAGAGATTCAATGTGCACATACATTCAAAGAGATCATTGAGAAAAATTTAGAAATTAAAAGGGCCCTTATCAATAAAGTAATTATCAAGTTGACCTCTTCAAACTAGAATAAGAGCTAAAATGTAGGCCTAAGTCAAAACCCTAATCCAATCCAATCATAAGCATTTATACTAGCTCAATTTGAAAACTATGAAAAATCCAAACCATATAATCACAATAAGAATTTTTTTGGTAATGGAGTTACTGAGTCGTATCATATTTAAGAGGTGTAAACACCATCTACTCAACTAATGCCACAAATTCAATTTTTTCCTCGTCAACAACATATCTAGCAAGTGCAACCTACACCAAAACCTAGACTAGATCTTCAAATGCCACAACCACCACCTTTACAATACCTTCCTCCATGAAGAAGGCCCACTCCTAGAGACTTTAGTGATCTTGATGATCCCATTGAAGTAGTGTTTTGTAAGTTATTCATGACTAATATGAGAAGTTGGTTGATTCCAAAACACTATCTTAAGGGCATATCATATCCATATTGGTATTGAGAGCATTATTTCTATGAATAAAATTATGTTTATGAACATTCCATACATTATTATGTGTAATTGAAATACCTTATTAAAAATATATTGGAAAAAAGGAGATCTAGTTGGATAATAGAGCATCCACATCCAATCAAAACTTAGGTATCTACCAAAACTATTTTCCATGGCATAAAAATGCCTATCAATAACAACAACAAAAAATAATGAAGACCACAACATCAACAATAACAAAAATATAAATAGTAGCCATGAAAATAGTTGAAATATCAATAGTAACAATAATGTCAACCAAATGGGAGAAATCAAGGACAAAATGACCCCAACAACCAATAAAATTATCATGTAGTTACACATGAAAATAATGTTTTGGGTCATATTATAGGTAGGAATGTTTACACCATTACCATTAATCCTAGACCAAATTCCAATAGACTAGGACCATTGCCTAAAAATACCAATCAACCTACCTATACTAGTAATCCTTCTTTGACCTGTGACCACATCCAAGCACAATAACAATGGAGTATTACCATTTGAGGACCTTATGCCAATAACTCTTCATTTCCCTATGAACACAACCAAATACATTGGAAATAAAAAAATATCCTCTCTATCCCATATCCATCATTTTCTATTAGCAACAGTCTTATATCCAATTTGGATTGTTTAATTGCAACTTGATAGTCTAAGATTACCATTCTTAGCCCATAACTTCATATTAATAAACCAATATAACCCACTACGAATATAACCCACTATGTTGACTAGGAATAAGCCAATTACCACTATTAAAGAAAATACATATGAAATTATGGAACAAATTGAAAACATTCCCACACAAATCTCCACTTTAGATTTATTGCATACATTGAAGATTTCAAGGCCTTGGCAGAATCCCACAAACATGTTATGGTAGCATTGCATGAGGGGGTAAAGATGGAAAGGCAAGAACTAGAATAAGAACTATAATAAATCAAGGAATAACAATAGATAGTTCATATTCAATAAAAAATAAAAGGTAAAGTGAAATAAGTTGCTTCAAAATGTTATAAGATAAGGCATTATCAGTTGCTTACCTTACCCCACAGGGACTGGGATCCCCATGCGTCATATATAAAAACATATTCAAGGTTTTGGTATTCCATACCAACATGTCCCCTATGACCATTATTTTCTATTTTTGAATGCAAAGGATGATGCCCAGGTATTAGAAAGGACAAAAATTATGGGCTTGAAGGAGGATCATCTAAGGATAATTTAGCAAAAGCCTTCAATTTTGGTATAAAAAATGAATATTAGGATGTCACCTCATAAAGGATGAAAAACTTTATATTTATAGGAAAACCAACCCCTATAACAAAAAGAGGTACAAGGTGAGCCTTCCCAATAACTTACATTTCTATTAAATGACGTTACAAAAGAGCTTGGGTTGAGAGATCCTGATCCTATGGGATATCCAAGAGATCTACTTGATTTAGATTTCTCTAGTGCAGAGGAACAAAAGATCCTAATTATGTTTCCAATCCAAATGCCTACTAATATACCACAATTTCAAGATTCTATAGAGCAAGGAGTAGCTATAGATGATGTTAATTACTCAATCTAGCAAGGCTCTTCCTTATATATAAAGAATACTATTTGTTATATGAATAAAGTAAGGGATCTTCTCATAGATAATTTAATAGTAAATCAATGATAGGGCTTTCCTTTAATTCCTTAACAACAAGTAGAGGCAAATAAATAATCAGATGAAGAAGAAGAGATGGAAAGAGATAAGGCATTAAGTTTTATGATTAATAAAGAGAAGGAACCAAGCATAGATTATAAAATAGGTAAGATGGCTCAACCTTCAAAACCTACATCCCTTATTTCCTCATATGTTCCTATTTTTTGTTATGTTCCAATAGCTACTATTTTGAGAACTCCCAAGGTGGAAGATGTCAGTTCCACCCATGATGTTTCATTTTCTTCTTCTCCTTCCTTGCACATAACTTTATTCACTCCCAAAGTGGAGGAGGATTATTATACCTCTATTCTTTCATCTTCCCCCATAGTGCCATCCACATCCATTATTTAGACTTCTAGTATTTTGTTTGGTACTACAATAGTCCAAACCATGAAGAGGAAAAGGGCTACTAAGAAAATTAAAATAACCCTAGCCACTCCCTGACTCCATGTTTATTAAACACAAATCAATTTTCTAATGACATCCACTAGTTTATCCCAAGAGACCACTATCATGACCTTAGAAAATTTCAAAATAGGTAAGCAAGTCATTGTAGTCCATCCATTTCCCCAATATGAAGGTGTGGATTGGTCTAAAATCATTTAGTATTCCCTTCTTGACATAGTATTCAAAGGAGATAAATAACAATAATTAGTAGAAAATCTTGAGGTGGAGGATGCAATTAAAGATTCACAATAATTCAAACCTACCTAGCTAATGATTCCCCCATGGGCAATTGATCTTAGAGAAAAGGCTACCCAGATTCCCAATTTCTAAATTATAGAGCTTCCATTAATAACAACCCCATTTGATAATCCCTCATGGAGTATTCAAAGTGTTAGGAAAAGGAAATTAGAGGATGAATGTAGTCGGGAGATCATTCTAGAGGAAAGGAAGGAGGTTTATGCCTTATCTAGAAGGTAATAGGAAGCTAGGTTTGTCCCCATACATTGAATATTTTAAGTCCATAACAAAATCACAAAAACATGCTATGGTAGCATTGCATGAGGGGGTAGAGATGGAAAGGCAAGAACTAGAATAGGAACTAGAACAAATCAAGTAACAATAATAGACAATTCATATTACAACAAGAATTGAAACTAAAGTGAAAAAATCTTCTTCAAAATGTTATAATGCTCTATAGGTATAGGAAGCAATGAGGGCTGAATTATCTCCTCATATAGATCAAATGCACATTGATAAGCAGAATTAATTTTGATCATCTCATTCAAGAAGCTTCTAATACTTTTAAGCAAAGTTTATAGGGGTTAGTACTAGAAGATATTGAAGCTAAGATAAGTTTTCTGAGAGATAAGGTAACTAAAGTTGATATTTTTAAAATCAAATTGTAAAATACAATGGCAAAACATGCAAACATATTAGAGCAATTTAATAGGGTACATAGACCATTGATATTAAACTTAGATATTATAAAGCAACAACATGATTTAGTGCATAAATGTTATCTCAAGATGGAGGCAAAGAAGAAGAAGATTTAAGTTATTACATCTATTTTAGTGCCTACACAAATAGTGATGAATCTCACTAATGTTAAGGAATCCATGTAGATGCCCACTCAAATTTGAGGGCTAGTTTTGTGCATGCTAAATAAATATAGTAGCACCAATTTCATGCTTGTAGTTATCTTATTATTCAAAAGTGATGTAAAATTTTCCTTTTCTTTTTGTAAACATGCACACATTACATGATGTTGTAAAGGTTTACTTTGACTCTTGGTAAATATAATTTAACTTTATGTATACATTACATATAGTTTTGTAACTACAATTACAAATGAGGTTCTAACTATGCCATCTAATCAAATTTTACATGTACATGGTAGATGAGGCAACCCCTCCCCAAGTCTATTTAAACATATATAACCCACATTTGTAAAGGGTTAAAAAAATTCAATATAGAAGTAGAATCAATTTTGATTATCAGTGAATGTGTTTGTGTATTTTATCTCCAAGATCTATGTATTTAGGATTAATATTTTTGGTTCTTTTATTCAATAATTCTTAGTGTGAAATAGATGCGAGGAATTCTTTCTTTTCATGATTAATATGTTAGTTTTATATCTCCAACAGCTATTGAATGATTAGCTAATTATTTTGGCCATTAATTTTGTTGTTTCATTATTTTAATTGTGTAGAGGTGATTTCAATGATATAGTTTTCTATGTATGTGAAAAATCTATCTCAAATACCTCCTTGGTCTGAGTCATAATCTATTAAATAAGGGTGTGTAATAGCTACTCTAAAAATAATAACCTTTGACTAAAGCCTTTGAGTTTCCTATATCAAAATTATCTTAGATTACTTGACCATGTTTGTCTATTTGTGTGAAACAACTGATAGTAATAGACATTAGTTTTAAAATCACTTGTCCACTTAGAAACCATCCTGAGAGGTGATTCCTAAAGCCATAGAATCCTTATTTTTTTCTCTACATTTCCCTCCTTTTTGGAGTTTATTTTTGAGATATACCCACTCTATATTAGTAACCATCCAATAAACAAATAAAATATATTTGAATTTATTCTAAATACCATTCCTCTATTCATAATCCTTGTTAATAACCTACGTGCCCTACCTACTATTCCATCCCCTAGTTGTTAAAATAGTATTCCTATAACTCATGTCCTAGAGTGGAATTTACCTCCATTGAGATCCTAATGTATTAGATGATACCTCATTATGAATTAGTGTTCATAATAACTTCATGAATAAGAGGTTTATAAGATACTTAAAAATATGGAGAACATTGACTAGTTGCTTCACCCATAACTTACTAGATAAATAATTGGATGCTATATTTACAAAAAAATTACATATTAAAATATCTTATCTTCTAGAGATTCAATGTGCACATAAATTCAATGAGATCATTGAGAAAAATTTAGAAATTAAAAGGGCCCTTATCAATAAAGTAATTATCAAGTTGACCTCTTCAAACTAAAATAAGAGCTAAAATGTAGGCCTAAGTCAAAACCCTAATCCAATCCAATCATAAGCATTTATACTAGCTCAACTTGAAAACTATGAAAAATCCAAACCATATAATCACAATAAGAATTTTTTTGGTAATGGAGTTACTGAGTCGTATCATATTTAAGAGGTGTAAACACCATCTACTCAACTAATGCCACAAATTCAATTTTTTCCTTGTCAACAACATATCTAGCAAGTGCAACCTACACCAAAACCTAGACTAGATCTTCAAATGCCACAACCACCACCTTTACAATACCTTCCTCCATGAATAAGGCCCACTCCTAGAGACTTTAGTGATCTTGATGATCCCATTGAAGTAGTGTTTTGTATGTTATTCATGACTAATATGAGAAGTTGGTTGATTCCAAAACACTATCTTAAGGGCATATCATATCCATATTGGTATTGAGAGCATTATTTCTATGAATAAAATTATGTTTACGAACATTCCATACATTATTATGTGTAATTGAAATACCTTATTAAAAATATATTGGAAAAAAGGAGATCTAGTTGGATAATAGAGCATCCACATCCAATCAAAACTTAGGTATCTACCAAAACTATTTTCCATGGCATAAAAATGCCTATCAATAACAACAACAAAAAATAATGAAGACCACAACATCAACAATAACAAAAATATATATAGTAGCCATGAAAATAGTTGAAATATCAATAGTAACAATAATGTCAACGAAATGGGAGAAATCAAGGACAAAATGACCCCAACAACCAATAAAATTATCATGTAGTTACACATGAAAATAATGTTTTGGGTCATATTATAGGTAAGAATGTTTGCACCATTACCATTAATCCTAGAACAAATTCCAATAGACTAGGACCATTGCCTAAAAATACCAATCAACCTACCTATACTAGTAATCCTTCTTTGACCTGTGACCACATCCAAGCAGAATAACAATGGAGTATTACCATTTGAGGACCTTATGCCAATAACTCTTCATTTACCTATGAACACAACCAAATACATTGGAAATAAAAAAATATCCTCTCTATCCCATATCCATCATTTTCTATTAGCAACAGTCTTATATCCAATTTGGATTGTTTAATTGCAACTTGATAGTCTAAGATTACCATTCTTAGCCCATAACTTCATATTAATAAACCAATATAACCCACTACGAATATAACCCACTATGTTGACTAGGAATAAGCCAATTACCACTATTAAAGAAAATACATATGAAATTATGGAACAAATTGAAAACATTCCCACACAAATCTCCACTTTAGATTTATTGCATACCTCTTCCATCCATAAGAATATCCTAGCATAACTCCTAGGACAATCCCAACTTCTAAATGATATAAACCTAGATAAATTCCAATCTTTAATTAGACTCTTATCCCCAAGCCAAAAATTGACTTTCAACCAAATTTATATTTCATGCCTTAGCCCTCTCCATAACAAAAAATTATACATTGAAGTTGTTATCACATGGCACAAAGTCAAACATGTCCTCCAATATAATGGATTGAGCTTGAATATTATGTCTCTAAATCTCATCAAGCATCTAGGATATACAATAGTCTATCTTTAGCCAGAGGCTATTACTATCAAAGCATATGAAAATTCAGAATGTGAATCATAAGGAACCATAAGCTTGTTAGTGATTATTGGGGTTTTGACCCATGATACACTTTAACATGTGCTAAACCTAGACCTATCATACACTTTGATTTTGGGTAAACCATGGATACATGCAATTCATGTAATTCCTTCAACATTTCACTAATTTATCAAGTTCCCTCACTCAAGGATGGAAGTAAATATCCATAGAGAAATAAAACCTTATGAACACTGCAAATATTTGGAGGCTAGGTATGAAAGTTACAATTACTATTTTTTATGGGACCCAGTACCCAAGAAGGATAAAGATAAAGAAATACTTTTCAAAATTCCATAGGCCAATTGTATATACCCTAGTAGCCTTGTCTCATCCTCACATATTCCTCCTCTTTAAATGCCTAATCATTTTACCATTTTAGATAATGGTTTAGGAGAGTATTTGACCCAGGACATGTTGCACACTACCAATCTTCCATATAACCCCAAGTCATATGGAAGACCTAAAGCTAAACCATATTATATGGAATAGTGAAAGAAGGTAAAATGGAATCTTTGTATCCTATCACCTATTATTTTCACACTAGCCATTAGCCAAAGAGAATACCCACTAGATAATGATGATTATTGGTTGTCTAATAATAAATTTGTTGATTGATACTATAATGAAGAATATCCCATCCCTAATATAATAATGGATAATCAAGCCTATGAAGGGTGAGGCCTAGGGGAAAATCAACAAGGTACCCTTGAACCCATTTCTATGACTAGATACAAATGAACATATGGTCTCAGATTTAAACCTCTTATGGGTGACACAACATATCTTATTTGTGTTCCAACACCAATGACTATTGATGATAATGCTAGTAGGGAAGGAGAGTATGATCATAAAATTTAAGAAGACCTTTCCATTACCAACCTATTCGACACATATACCATTTTCACCCTTATGCTAGTAATATGGCATTCTACACTTTCCCTCTATCATCCTTAAATTATAGATTAGGACTAAAAATAATCAATATTTCTTGTAGATGAGTTTTATAAGGATGAGGCCCTTTGTGATTTTATATACCTAAGAGATAATGTTTTGTTAGGAGACCGAAAATAAGGGTTTTATATCAAACTAGATTTTTTTAGCCTATTTTGGAGAGTGGGCCAACACCCTTAGTAAATAAAAAAAGAATAAAACATTGAGGCCCCAAAGTGAAAAACACATTGAGGAAATTTTGGATTAGGGTAAATATAAAAATAAAGTCTAGTCTTTTGGTGAAAACTTATTTTAGGTTCCACTAGATGGGGGTGTTCACCTTTCCTCGAATGAAGCTCAAGAGACCACCAATGGTGAACTTAATTTTGGGTCTAAGTTTAGTATAGAGAAACAATAGGCCTTTGATTAAATAGTCCAATAATGTCCTATGACATTTGTAACATGTCTATTATTACCTTTAGGCAATCCAAATTTACCCTACTTGGGAGAGTTTTAAGAACCGGTTTGACTAGAGGACTTTACCGTTGTAGGTCAATTCACATTCTTGTTAGATATTATGGAAGATGGCTTGAATCTCCTAGTAGAGGATAATATGGAAGTCAACATCAAGACTCCAAATGACCTGAAGTGGATTAAATTAGGTGCATCCCTCATTAAAGAGGAATGTGAAGTTTTTATAAGCATTTTGAGGGAATTTGTTGACATTTTTGCATGGGCCTACTCAGATATGCTAGGTTTAGAACCCTCTTTAATTATACACCACCTTGTTGTACATATCAATGCAAAACCTATGAGACAAAAATATCAAAATATAAATCCTCATATTATTTTATTAGTAAATAAAGATCTATCAAAACTCTTGGAAGTGAGATCCATTAAACTAATCAACTATCAAAGTACATCTTGAACATTATGCTTATCAGTAAAAAAACTAGAAGGGACCAAAATGTGTACTAATTTTAGAGACATTAACAAATAATAACCCAAGGATGAATTTATTTTGTCAAATATTGACATGATATTTGAATCCATAACTAGGTATGAAATGTTGTCCCTTATGGATTATTTTTCAGGATATAACTAGATTAGGATTTAATAAGAAGGCCAACACAAAAAAAAATTCACCACTCCTTGGGGAATGTTTTGGTATTAAGTTATGCCATTCAACCTCAAGTATTAGGGCCACATAATATATATGTATGACCATCATATTTCATGACATGATGCATGATATTATCGAAGACTACATCAATGACATATTGGGTAAATAAAATACCTGACAAATCATTCAACTATGCTACAAATAATATTTTAAATTATTAATGAGTAAAAGATACAACTCAATCCCAAAAATTACATCTTTTGTGTCACTTCAGATAAATTTTTAGGCTTCATTATCTCTTGATAAGGCATTAAAGTTGATCTTGCTAAGGTACAAGACATTACTAAGATGATGTCACCTTCTACTTTAAATCAGATCCATAGTTTATAGGGAAACATTTAGTATATATGATGATTAATTTTGTTTCACCCAACATCCCCCTTATTTTCATAAGAAATGGGGACCCACTTTTTCTAGGTTATGGTCTTGACTTTGAACCCCCTCTTCTTTATGTTTATGAAAAATTCTAGGAAAGGACTAATTATTGGATTTCATAATTTAGCAAAATGGAATTGGTATATTATGTTTTTATAAAATAATTCTTGAATTATTAAGGAATTTTTGGTCATGTACTTATCTTTATTAAATAAATTATTGTGGACATTTTATCTGAAACAATTCCTCTAATGGAATTAGTCTACAAGCTTTTTGCCATGGGAATTTTTCTTAAAAAAATAGACTTACCCTTGGACCTTTTGTGATTACCCTTTAGTATTTATGAATTGGATCCTTTGGGATTTTTTTCATGGATGAATGCCTTAATAATTAGAACCTTTGAATTGTCACCAGATAGAAATCAACCTTCAACATTTTCAAATGACCCTTCAACATTTTGAAATTGACCTGCAGGTCTTTTGAAATTTCCCTTCGAGCCCTCTACACCTACCCTTCAAGAATTTTTTCCCACACCTTTGCCTCTTTAAACCATTCATTTGGAAATTTTATCCAAGACATTTTCCCTAAGCCAATTGAATTCCTTTGGATATTTTGTTTGAGACATTTTCCCCAAGGAAATGAAGATACCCTTTGGACTTTGTGCAACCCACCCTTTAAGACTTTTTCCCAAGCCCTTTACCATCAAAATGTACCCTATGAAGTAGACCCTTAAGGAATTTTCACCCTAAAGTAAACCCTTCATCCTGTTTAAACATGCCCTTCATGACTTTTATCTTGAGCATTTTTTCTCTATGAACCTATCCTTTGAGACTTTTTCCCCAAGCCAATTCCTTTGGGACTTTTGTCTTAGGCCTTTTACCCTATTCCAATTTCTTGGGAATTTGTGTATTATATATTTTATTTAATGAAAAAATCCCAAAACAATTCCCCCAAGGGTGTATGCCCTTCAGAATTTCTAAATTGACCCTTCAGACAGTCTTAAAATGACCCTTCAGCCCTTTTTTAAGTGGCCACTTACCCTTCAAGACTTTATCTTGGGCCCTTTTCCCTCTAAGACTTACCCTTTGGGACCTTTGTCTTAGGCACTTTTTCCCTTCAGCTAATTCCTTTGTGAATTTTTTCCCTAGCCTTTTTCCCTTCAGACATCTTGTCTGAAACATCTTGCCGTTCAGCCCTTTTGAGACCATCCCTTCAAGCATTCCTTCAAACATTGTGTCTTAGATAATTGAGTCTTCAGGAGAATTATTGTAAACATTTTGTTTGAAATAATTCGCTTGATGTAATTCTTTTAGAATTTATGTCTAATATATTTTGTTTTATGAAATTAGGGTCTTAGTAATATAAATCCCATAATAATTCTCCCATAATAATCACCTCAAAATAGATACCATAATACCAAGTGATACCCCTACTTAGACAATATTTTCATTATGTTTTGAACTTAATTTAAGATTTTTTAATCCTAGGCCCAAATTGTATTTTATTAATACTAAAAACTTAGGTTAAAATATTCATGCAGGGCCCTTTATACATGTTTCTCAAAGTATTATGCTAAGTCTTGTTTTCATTTATACTTGCAAGAGCAGAGCAAACTAGGAAATGATAAGCATCTAGCTCACATGGAGTTAAATTAATGTGACAAGCACATGAATGTCTTTTGAAGGTCTTATGAACATTAAAATTAAGCTCAGAAATAAAAAGACATAGGTTTAAATTATGATGGTCATGTGGATGTCAAATTTAAGCTCATAAATTAGTTGTTTTGAAATTAAAGGTTACTAGGCCCAAATAGATCGATGACCAAATTTGATTCATATATTTGATTTGATAGTGTGAGATCAGTAGAGAGTTTTTAAAGGAATGAGATCATGACAAGTGTCAAAGTCATGGGAGTCAATGAGTCAAAGCACTAAGATTTATGAACTACATTAACTTGGGAATAAGTAGATTGATGATGCAAGATCGACATAAACTTTTCAAAGATCCTAGACTCAATTAGGTATTGAAACATGTCATATTTCAAAAGCTAACAAGGCATTATAGATAGAATACATAGATCTTTAGACAATTGAGTTATATTTATCAATAGACATTGGGTCTCATAGTTATGCTAGATTATGAAAATGTATGTCTTAATATAAAAGTGAAGATCCAATTTATATAAAAATCATGAGAAAACATGCAATGCATAGTTCATATTAGTCATGGATAATAAAAGTGTCATTGCTTCTAAAAATTGGTAAAGCAATTTTGGTTTTCCATGCATATTTTTGAGTTTTATTTAAAGGTGGCTAATCTAAAAGATCAACAGGTGATTCTCACAACCTATGAAAGGAGACATGTGCAATTTTGGTAAATGGTGCATCTATTTATAGTTTTCATATAGTTGAAGCTATAATTGTAAAAAAATTCCTATCTTTATACACATACACATGTTGCATAGCTTTGGCAAAGGCTTCTTATAAATAGAAAACTATAAGTAGTCTTTTATATAGTTTTAGACCATAGTTAGAACTCATGTTCTAACTATCACATGTAATGACCTTACATGATATTGAAGGATGAGGTGACCCCTTCCCCAAGTCTATATAAATAATTGTAATACAACTTGGATTTTTTGTAAGAATTTTTTTTAATATAGAAGAAACGTTAATTTGATCATCAATGAATGTGTTTGTGTATTTTGTTTCCATTTTTTGTTTAATTAGTTGTTACTTTATTTGGTTATATGTTTTAATAATCTTTAGTGTGCAAAATCTATGAAAGGATTCTTGATTATTTTAATTGGTGTATTGATCTTTAGATGTGTAATAGTTATTGAATGATTGGTAAATATATTGGTTAAGATAATCAATTTTAAATTGTTTCATAATTATAATTGTGAATAAACACGTTCTTGGATGTATTTTTTAATGTGTGTATAACAACTACCTTTAATACTTCACTATTTTGTGCCATAATCTCTTAATTAAGGGTATGCAATAGCTACCCTAAATGTAACAACCTTTGTTTGAGGCATATGAATTTCCTATATCTTTATTTCCTTAAACTTATTAGTCATGTCTAACCATGTGTGTGCAATTGGTGCTAGTAATAGACATAGGTTCTTAGATCACTTGTCCTTTTATAATCCAACTAGGGAAGTAATTCTTGAAAAGTATAGAAGATTTTTTTTCTACCTTACCTTTCCCTCATTTTGATTTTATTTTGAGATCTATCCACTCTAGATTAGCAGCCATATACCCACCCAACTCACCTAGAGATTAAATACCCTTATTAAGAACCACACATCCATCCAAAACCCTTGCAATAACCTGTATACCCAACCTATTATTTCACTAGGTTATAATAGACTGCATACCTACAACTCATGCCTTGGAGTGGAGTTTACCTCCACTGAGTTCCTAAAATGTTAGAGGATAGTTCATTAATGTTATGGTGTATATAAAACTCACACAAATAATTTTCACTTGTACTAGAAGGAGGGTAGCACCTCCGATAGTCGTAGTTATCTTTTACATAGAGTTATACTAGAGTTACCCAAGAGAGTGACCATATCTAATTTCCAAGCTAGTTTTCTAGTCTCAACCTTGTCAAATCATAAGAGACCTAGAATTAATCTAAAAACCCTAATTCATAACAATCCTCCTCTAATAGTGAACCCCTTACCTGTAAGGAACCCTTTACCTATTAATAAGTTAATGGCTCAATAACAACCCTGGTTAGTTGGATCTACTATTACCATCCTAGGGGATGTGTAATATTTGCCTTAGAATCTCAAAAAGTACTTTCATTCCTTTTCTCCTTCAGGAGTAAGAACAACATATAAACATATAAAATTAGTTAAAGCTTATTTAAGGCTAATAAATGTCATAGATGAAAATGTTGTACGAAGATTATTCCATTTTAATTTGATGGATTATAATTATGATTGGTATTTAAATCTAACCATAAATTCCATCACTTCTTGGGATGAGGTTCAAACAACTTCTCTTGTGCAGTTTGGATAGGTCACCAATCCTTATATGGTGTATCAACACTTCACTAGCATGAGGAAATAACCTAATGAGGCCATTTATGCTTTCAATACAAGATGGTAGAAGATGTATAATTGGTTGACTCTAAGATATAAACAAAAGGTGGTATTAGCATTGAAAATATACAAGAATGCCTTGGACCCTATCACAACCATGTTCTTTATAAGAGAAATTACAACTAACACATTGGAATTAGCTTTGAATAAGTTATTAACATAGACAGGAAACTCAATCCTAAGATGTCTGGAGTACTTAATGTTAACATGATTTCCCAATGTTAAATCTAGTACCACACATGAATCAAAATGTTCATGTGTTTAATCAAAACCAATTATACACATTACCTCCATTGACTTAGACAACATGGTTAAATTTTAGCTACTTAAACAATAATGTGACAAGTAATGGTTATCAATAGAACTAGTAAGTAGTTGTAATTCCAACTACTATTTTACAAGGTATAGATTCAACAAAGGTAGAATTTGATTCTATTCAAAAGAAGGTTCACAAGCTAAGGAATGATTTTATAAATATTTAAAGGAAGATAAACAATATAAATGGTCCAACTGGTAAATAGAATACTAGATTCTAGAGATTTAATAGACCATTAAAAAAACTTTAGCATCCTAACAAGATTTTAGAGATCAACATAATAGAGACAACTCTTCCTAATTTGTGTAGAATTCACAATAATTCAAAGCATGATGAGATCAACTATGTTGAATTTTGTGAATCATTATAAATATTTCAAAGAGAGTTGGTTAGAAAATATTAGATGCATAATCTACCTAAGCATCATCCAGATCCTGGCTCTTCCAACACGGCTATGTTATTTAAAACTCATGAGTTTCCCTTTCTAGGTGAAGATGATAATGAACCAAAAAATAATATGGATGAAGTTCACACTTTGTAGTAGTTATAGAGAATTTCATACAATCTAATGAATAATAATCCACTCACAACATCGACTCCTCCAAATACCATGGCAATTCCTATTAATCCCAAGGTGGATAATAATCCATCCCCTCCAAAGGGGAATGATTAGCAGCAGATCAAGGAAGAACCAAGAAAAGGAGGATACAATATTATTGAGGATATGAAGAAGATCAAGGTGAATATAAATCTTTATGAATAAGTATAGATCACCAAATAGAATGAGCTACATTGGAAGTTTGTTATAGGAAAGTCCCCTATGGAAAGAACCAAAGCATCTATAGACAAAGTGAAATTTGTTGATGTTAATGTCATATACAAGAGCAATCCAAAAGTTACACCCTTTTTGCTAACTATTAAGGCATTTGATAAGAATGTTCATAACTATTTAGTTAATTATGGAGCATCTACAACTATCATGCCTATATCCATATGTTAGAAGCTAGGTCTCACTCCAAGCCCCTCAAAGAGAATAGTTTGTCAAATAAATAATATATTGGCTCCAATAGTTAGAGAATTTAATAATGTGTGTACTCAAGTAACATCTAAGCCAAGAGTCTAAATGACCATTGATATTATAATGGTAGATAAAATCAAAGGTTATGGTCCATTGTTGAGCAAGGATTGGTCTAAAACACTCAACATATATCTCTCTACAGACTTCTCTCACATATGGTTACCATGGAGAGGATATATAAATCAAATCAAAATTGATCGAGAGCCCATAATGAAGTATCCCATTATATAGTATAATGTTAACAATGAAGAGGTAAGTATAAATCACCTAGCCTTGGTATTTATACTTTTAATATACAAAATCAAGTACAAAAGTTAGAATCTAAAGGCTCTAATTAGTTATGGACTCTATGCTTTGATGGTGCTAGATCCAAGTAGGGATCAAGAATTATAATTGAGCTAATTGATCCAAAAGGTATAAAATTCTTGGTAGCATACATATTGTAATTTCTATGTACTAATAATAGAGATGAGTATGAGCCTTAGTTCTGGGACTATAGTTTGTAATCAAGAATAATGCAAAGAGAATATTAGTATTTGGTAACTTAGAGCAAGTAGTTGACCAATGTTATTTTATTTGAAGGGATATAAGCACAGAGTGTGGGACCTAATTGAAAGATCTGAGGTTTCAACATTGTATCACTTCCCAGAGAGAAAAACTAGTCTACTATCTCATTATCTATTATTGTGACTAATCTAGAGATACTACAATAATATAAGGTAAAAATTTTATCCATTGAATTGGTACTGCACCCCTCTATTTTAGATAATGTAGAAAATTTCTAGGTCTTTGATGATGATCAATAGATTATTTAGTTTTTGACTAATTCTAGATAATTTAAATACCAAATCATTGATTATAAGGATATTTATCACCTCCATCATAAGGAATAAGACAAAGAGGGCATTCTTTATATCAAATAAAATTTAATTCTAGTTGGTTTGGTCTCCTTGGAAAGACCATTCAACATAAATACTCAGGCACAATAATTAAGATAGTTTAATGTCAATGAATTAAACTTCAAAAAGTAAAATCTAGGAGATGAGCACAACCTACATTATGTGAATATTGGCCTTAATTGCACCCCAAAAGAGAGACAGTGAGTGAAGGATTTAATCACTCAATATAGGGATGTCATTGCTTGGACATATGAATATTTGAAAGTATATGAACCATATATCATTACTCATATTATTCCTTTGAAGCTAGATCATAAACCATTTAGAAAAAGATAAAGACCAATCAATCATATTTTGGAGCCTCTCATTCAAATGAAGTGTAAAATATTTTAAGTGCAAAAATCATCTTCCCAGTCCAACATTATACTTGGGTGTCCAATTTTGTCCAAATAAGAAAGAATAATGGTGAGATTAGATTATGTGTGGATTTTATAAATCTGAATAAATATTTTAAAAAAGGATAATTACCCTCTACTTTCTCTAGATGAGGTGATATAGTTAGTAAGTGGCTCTAAAATGATGTCATTCTTAGATGGATTTTTAGGCTACAATTAGGTATTAGTACAATCTAAGGATAGAATGAAGATGGAATTTACCACAAAGTGGGAAACTTATGCATATAAGAGTATTCAATTTGGCCTAATAAATGTAAGATCTACCTTTTAACACACCATGAATCACACTTTGAAGGGACTAACAGGAAAATGCATAATCATCTACATGGATGATCTTACAATTTTTTTAAAGAATCAGAAGGACCACATAGGTCACATAAAATCCATATTTTAGAGATGTATAAGGTTTGGTATTTAATTAAACCTAAATAAAAGTATATTTTTAGTCATTGAAGGAAAGATTTTGGGGCACATCATCACCAAAGATGGGATCACCATTGATCTATATAGATTTTAGGTGATTTCAAAAATTTAGCCACCAAATAATAAGAAAGAGCTCAAATCATTCTTTAGAAAGATTAAATTTTTAAGTATGTTCATCTTAGGATTTACAGACATCATCATATATTTAAATTCTATGCCAAACAAGATGCCAAAATAGAATGGATAGATGAATCCCAAAATTCCTTTTAGGAAATTAAAGATGCAATATCATAAGCTCTAGTGTTGATTAGTCCTGATTTTAATAAATATTTCTACCTATACTCATTTCCTTTGGATCATACAATTTTTCATATCATCACACAAAAGAAGGATGAGATTGAGGATCTAATCACATTTATGAGCATGAATTTGAAAGATGTAGAACTTAGGTAATCTATGATTGACAAACATATTTTCACCCTTATCAATGTAGAAAAAATGTTTTAGCATTACATCTTGAAGAATAGAGTAATTTATATCATCACTAATCCTAATATCAAGCTCACCCCATCATATAATGACTTAGGAGAATGATGATGCAAATGGATGGCCAAGTTACAATAATTTGACATAGAGATCAAGCCTGCAAAGATCATTCGATGTCAAGGCATTTTTTAGATTATGACCAAAATAGATCTACCCATCATAGTTGAAGAGGTACGTGAAGCTCAATTATCTAAAAGAGAATTATGTACTGATATAATACATTATTTACATACAAGAACTTGTTCCCTAAAGCTCAATAGAGATAGAATAAGAGCTTTGAGGCTCAAATATTATCACTATATGGTCAATAAAGGAGTCCTTTATAAAACAATTATGAAGGTGTTTATCTCAGATGTGTATTTATGGAATAAACTAAAAAAATCTTAGAGAACTTGCATCATAAAATAGGTAGTGGTCACCCATCTAGGAATAAAATATCCCATAAGATCTTAATAATGCTCTATAGCCAATTATTGAAGGAAGGCCATTCACCCAATGGGGTTTAGACTTCATTGGCATCATCAACCCAAACTCCTTGGTAGGTCATATGTTTTTGCTTACTACTAAAAACTAATGAAATAGGTGGAACGAATCCATAGCCACAAAGAACTATAGAACACAATATGTGATTAATTTTTTGGAGGATGACGTAATAAATATATTTGGCATGCCCATTTCTTTGGTTTGTGATAGTGGACTAGATTTTATATTAGTATAATTTACTAAATGGGCACATGACAATTAGATCATTATCAAGTCAACTTCTAAATATTACCCTTAGGGAAACTGGCTAGTAGATCAATGAATAAGAATATGATTGATGTAATTAAGAAATTAATAGGGGACAAACTCAAGGACTAACATAATTTATTAAAGTATTCTCTTTGAGAAGATTTAACTAGACACTAGTAAGCCCTTAAAGCTTCACCCTATCTATTAGTATATGGATGCAAGCTTGTATTCATAATTATGTTGAAATTAACCACTTATCAATTTATGCAAGACTACATGGAACTGAGCGATTAAGTAGAATCAAGGTTATTAGATGTAATATAAATGGAAGATTCAAAGACTAAATCCACATAGACATTTAAGAAACACTAGGACATGGTAAATAGGTGGTTTGATAAGATATTTAAAGTCAAAGCATTTAGGATTTGAGATCTATTGCTACTTTGGAATAAATCACATGAGAAGATTGGATAGTATGACAAGTTTTCCCCACTATGGAGTGTATTGTACCAGATTTTAGAGATCATGGGAAACAACATGTTTTTTTTGAAGGACCTCAAAGTCAATGAGATTACATATCTAGTCAATGGATAATTCCTAAAGCATTACTTCAAGTATATATCATCTATTGATGTTACTGTGTAATGAGGGCTAAATGAATGTAGTTATAGGATTAGATTAGACTTCCCATTTTCTTAGTTTAGTTTCTTGATTTCATAGATTAGATTTCATGTTTTATAGATTATATTTTAGTCTTTTATTATATTAGTTTTTGTTTTCTTTCTCTGATGATCAGAATTATGTTTACTTTGACCATAACCAAGTTGAAATCCAAACCAACTAAGCGTATGATGTGTAGAAAAGGGAAAAATTAAAATATTGAAACTTTGGGACTAGTTTAAAAATGAGGTGTGTTTATGTGTTTTTGAGCCTTTAGGATGAAGGTAGGAAATCATGGATTATTCTGAATGGTGTCATAATTGAATAACTTTACCAGGCATGTGCAAGTTGCTCTTACAGTGCTTCATACACATTTGGAAATTTTTCTTATTTTATTGGGTTAAATGCACTTATCACATTAAATACCTATTGGAAGTGATAATTATGGGTATAGGTGTGGTTGGCATGGATTTTCTAGTAATGATTTATTTTATAAGTATACCAGCTCAAATTGTGATGATCATGCAAACATAAAATTTAAGCTCCTAAATTATACATTTTGAAATCAAAGGTTATTGGGCCTAGGCAAGTTGATGGCCAATGTTGATTTATACAATTGATCCAATGGTGTGAGATCTATAGATACTTTTCAAAGGAATGAGGATGCGACAAGTGTCAATCTCATGGAAGTTAATAAGCCAAAACACTAAGATATATGAATTATGTTAACCTAGAAACAAGTAAATTGATGATGTAAGATTGGCAGAGACTTTTCAAAGATCCTAAACTCAATTAGGTGTTGATACATGTCACATTTTGAAAGATATCAAGGTATTATGGACATAATACATAGATATAATAACACTTGAGTTATATTTATCAATAGACATTGGGTCTCATAGTTAAGCTAGACTATGAACACATATGTCTTAATATGAACAACAAATATGAAAGTGAAGATCTAGATTCTATAAAAAGCATGGGCAAGAATGCAACACATAGTTTAGATAAGTCATGGCTAATAATAGTGTCACTAGTTATAAAAATATTGGTAAAATGATTTTGGTCTACCATGCATATGTTTGAGTTCTATTTAAAGGCATCTAATATGAAAGATCAACAAGTTATTTTCATAACCTATGAAAGGATGCATGTACAATTTTGGTAAATGGTACATCTATTTTTAGTTTACATATAGTTTAAGCTATAATTGTAAAAAATTACCTCTATATTTATACACATGCACATGATGCATAAATTTGAAAAAGGCTATTTTAAATGGATAACTGCAAGTAGACTTCTATATAGTTTTAGACCATAGTTAGAACTCATGTTTTGGCTATCATATGTAATTACCATGCATGAACTTACATGATGAGGTGACCCCTTAAACTTATTAGTTGTGTCTGAATATGTGTGTGTAATTGCTTCTAGCAATAGACATAGTTTCTAAGAGCAGTTATCCTTTTAGAAACCAACTATGGAATTAATTCCTAAAAACTATAAAAGATTTATTTTTTGTCTGACATTTCCCTCCTTTTGAGTTTATTTTGAGGTTTACCAACTCTAGATTAGCAATCAACCATCCACCCAACTCATGTAGACATTTAATACCCTTATTAATAATCAAACCTCCATCCCAAAACCTTATCAACAACTTGCATACCCTACCTGATATTCCATCAATAGGTTGTAAAAAACTGCATACCTATAACTCATGCCTTAAAGTGGAGTTTACCTCCATTAAGATCCTAAAATGTTAGAGGCTAACTCACTAAGGCTATGGTGTGAATAAAACCTACATCAACACATTTCATAGTTGGATGATAAATGTCATCCCTTTACTCACTTGTTAAATATTTTTTTTACATTTATTTCGGATGAAGAATGTGATAAATCCTTTTACCACCTAAAGGAATATCTTTGCAATCCAAGTATTTTATTGCCACCAATGCTATGAAGGCCATTTATAATATACCTATCTCAAATAAAAAATTTATGGGGGAAATTTTAGCTTAGCATGGTGAAAATGAGAAAGAGCATGTTGTGTAATATCTAAGCCATACATTGGTCACATATGAACACAACTATATGCCAATAGAAAAAGCTTCTTTAGATATTATATTTTTAGACAAAAATCCAATATTGTCACTTGGATTTTCACCTCTTGAGGAGATTACTATATCTCCTCATTCCATTGGCACAATAGAAACATCTCTTTTGCTATGGGTGACAATTTGTTGAGATGAATCTATAGAAGGGCTAGTTCCCTTGATGTAATCTTTGAAACACTTTTTTACCTATAAAATTTTGGATGAAAAGAGTTAAACAAACAAATAATAAAGTTAAAAAAGGTGATGAACCAATAGTATATCTCCTTCTATTGACTAAAATTTTACCACTTAGATCAAAACAAAGCTTCTCTTACACAAAACTCACAACATAAGACAACTTATTACATCAATGTTTCATAAGCTACGCTAAAAAGGAATTTTGATGCTTAAGAGGGTAATTAAGGATTAATTTATAGGATAAAATAATGAACCAATTCTAATATTCATATAAAATTATAAAATAACACTAAATAAGACCTAAAATAGTTGTTCTTCTCTACATTTGGTGAACAATCAAGGATAACATGCTAGAAAAGATCATCTTCCACTAGACAAGACCAACAAGATTTCATTAACACTCAATTGAAAAAAATGTGAGTAGGAAAAATAATATTATTTATTTATTAAATAGTCTTTAAAGTACAAATTTGGATAGATTTTCCCCATTAACCAATAGAGGCTACCCAAAATAGCTAAAAAAGTCCATATTTATAGCGTTTGAGAGAGAAACAAGGAAAAAGAAGTCCAAAGGTCACTTAGACATGTGTTAATATTAAAAAATGGGTTAAAATTTTTATGATAAATAGGCATTATTTGATCCATTAAATGTTAATATTTCCAATTATCCATAGAAGTCATGAAAACTATGGAAAGTGTCACAAAATTCCTTATCCTAGATAAAAAGAACTACCTTCATCATTTAGAGCTATTTGAACCTCCCACCATTAAATATGGATAGGTTTTATTATTTTAATAATATTTAAGGCCTTCAATAATGAAATTACATGTATTCATTTCATTCTTACACCTTTGAAAACTCTTAGAATGAAGTAATCACTATCTACAGTCCTAAAACTCCTTACTTAAGTTACCCCTCACACTTAGCCCCAAAATTTTCTTTAGTTGTCCATGAAAATAGATGTTATGGAGTTAATGAAACTTTGAAATACCATCCATGTCCTTAGACTAATCATTTACACCTTAAAAACTCCCATACTTAGAGTTTTCACCCTTCTCACCCTTGTGTTCACTATGCCAGTTTCAACTAGCTAAAAGTAAGATAATTGTTTGAAGACTTATAATATTTTATTAGGAATTAAATTGTTTTTTGGGTTATAAAAATTCCTAATATTTTTACTAAAATTGATTGCATCTTCTCAAATCTCATAGAACCTAAAAAACAAAGAAAATAGTCAGGAAAACACTATTTTGCATGTTGTTCATATAATTTTTTATAGATCATTTACATAGTTGAGGGCCTAAGTGAGTATTATAAATTTTATAATAGGTTTAATTTCAAAAATAGTCCATTTTTGTGGCTCTCCAAGCTTTTTTACTCTATCAAGTTTCTCCAAAGGTTTTATTAGGCTTTTAGATAGTTTTTAGGTCTTAAGCTTTGTTCATAAAAATCACACATTGAAATTACAAAGCAATGACACAAATTGGTTTATAGGGACCCTATATAACTCTTATAAACTTCTATATTTCCCATTTATATCCTCCAAGGTGATGTGAGCTTCACAAGTTGCCTTATCAAGCTTGATTTTCTAATTTTACATGAGGGTGAGTAGTTTCGAGTTCAGATATGGCTTTATTGATCAATTATTTTCACTAAATAAACTATCAAACATATATTTTTACTTAAAAATTATTACTCAACCATATATATAATCCACTAATAGGCATAAGTGAAGATGGACTACTAATTGGCATTAGGCCTTTTCAAGACCTAATAGGTCTATTAGGCACCTTGATGAATTTGGGTATTAGGACCATTGTATAATATTTAAATTGGTTTATTATGAATTTTAACACCCTATTTTATCTCACAAATCCATCATATTTTCCTCCAAGCACTCTACTTTGAGTTTTTTCTTTACTTGCCAATTAGGCCTAATGGAACATCTACATGTTTAGACTGTGTGAACGTAAAAAGGATACTTTGAGGAGTATAATTATTATTTAATGTTTATTATCCCATAATTTATTTATATACACCTCATTATATGTTTTTTTATGTCCCAAAGGATTCATATCAAGTCCCATGCTCATTTTACACTCATTTGATGATTTTGCCAAGTTCTGATTTTCCTAGAGTGGCTGACCTCTGAGACAAAACAAAGAGGTATTTCCCTTATAAACTATAAAAAATTAGTGTTTTGGGACATATTCCAAGTCATAATTACCAGTTTTACAAAAAAAATTGTCTTTATTGCAAGTTTTGGATGCCAAACCATCTCTAAATGTCCAAAAAGGGGCCAAAAACCCTATTTTCCTATATTTTTCTCCAAATCCACTTAGGAGTCACTCCTATAGGCAAAATAAATGATTATAGGTTGTTTTAACACGTTTATAACCTTAATTTTGTGATAATATATCTTTTAAATCTATTCAAAACCCTTTTCCTACATGGATTCTTCATGCTTGTTCATTGGCCAAAGTGTTTCCTAGTCACTTGTATAGACTGATAGCTTTGTCTAAGAAAGGAAACATGATTGAGAATATTTTAGGATTTATTAAATGTTTGAAAATTTCAATTTAATTTTCATTTAAATTCTTAATTTTATGGTCAACCCTACCTCTCTTTTGTCAAGACAGACCCTTGCCTTCACTAAGAGTGCATACTCAGGTGTAGGTATATGCAGGGTCTTAAGGGGTATATATATACTTTTTTGTACAACCAAGATCTTATGAATTAAATAATGGTTATAATTGAGATTATACATACTTTATATATCATATATACTCCCTTTTTAGTCCTCATATGTCTCTTATAGCCCAAACTAGGTACCCTGTTGTAGGTAAGCTGAGACCCATGTTCTACTTTGGTTTGTAAGTTTAAATGTCCTATCTTGAGATTATTTATAGTATATGAGGGTAACTTTAATTCATCATATATTTATTCCTTCTTCATACAAACAATCTTCATCCTTATGAGACTCTAAAGCATCATCTTGCATGAACCTTGTGATCATTGTTTAACTTGGATTACTCTGTCCATAAACCTACCTATAGGTAAAAATAAGGGTTTTGTTCATTGTATAATGATGTTCATCAACTCATTTAAAAAATATTTTAGGTTATACCATATGTTTTCCATTTTAAATTACCCCCTTTTTTCATTAGATCTAAAAACTATGCCCCTCTTCCTTGATTGGGACACTTCCTCTTAAGACCCTATTGTAGGTGGAGTAAGGCTTAGATGGGGTAGTTATGATGAGAAAAGAGGTATTTTGACTTCAAATTGAACTGTAAATATTTTTTTACCTTTAAATAAATATGGATAGACTAAAACCCACATAAAACATGCACAAACAATTCCCTCTTCAATTTACTTGTCTAACTGGACTGAGACACCTATAGGTGTCATTTTCATGCTTGAAAGGGCTTGTAAGTGGTCATAGGAATGTAAAATGATTAAAATAAACCTTTCATTAATGAATTAGATTTAATTTTGTCTCATAATACTATATTATTAATTATATTCTTTATGTTACATTCAATATTTCTTCTTGAATTGATCAAAAGTTGTTCACTCCTAGATGCCTATACACACTATTGAAGTTTTTAGTGTGTTTTAAGGTACATTTGAATCTCTGCAAAAACATTTTCCCCTTATCATATCCTTCTAAAATTTATCATGATCTTTGTCCTATGATATGACTAAAAATTTCATCCATTTTGACACATTGAAACCTCTTGGAAACATACTTTAGAAGGTCCCTCAAAACATCATGGAGATTTATTTTCCCATTTTAGGGAAAATGGGCCTAAAACACAGTCCACCACCCTTATAACATAATTTTGCCTTTATTTTTCTTTTTAATGTTTCAAATGTGTATTATTAATCCCTCTCAACATATTGGTATCCTAATAAGTGTCCAATTCACATTTCAATACCCCATTTTGATCTCATATTCTTCTATTATAGTTACTCATAGGTATGCATTTGACTGTATGTAGGCTGAGAGGATGGAAATGAGAAATAATATGTCTTTTAGAATCCTCCTAACACCCTAGATTAATTTTTAATTCCTCAAATGGATTACCTTCTTAAATAAAACTTGGAAACCAATCTCAAAACACCTTCTTCAACATGAAAATCACCTACCTATAGGTGAAAATAGTAGATATGGGTCTCAAATGAATGCCTTGGCATAAAAAATAAGCATATGATCAAACATACCTCTCCAAAATCATAAAAAAATAACTTCATTCAACTCCAAATATTATTTTATAAGCTAATACCTCTCTATTACCACTTCATAGATAGGATGGACAAGCTTATGCATTGGACTAAAACTGAAACTAAGCATAAAGTTGGCAAATGGAGAAGGACAAGCTTGCAATCTACTCAAAGAATGTCAAAGAGAGATAAAAACATGAGATAATTTATTCAAATTACTAATATTCTTATCTAACACTCTTTTCCAATTGAATAAGACACCTATAGGAGAGAGACACTCAGCAAACAAAAGCACTCCAACTGAAACTACTCATAGTGACACCCTCTTGTACACATAAGCCAATTTTCTCATCCAAACTTCATGAATCATGAAAGAAAGAATGGAGACCATGTGAAAAGTAAGTATACATAAAATAAAGCTAACATCACTAACTATATTGTATGAACTTGGCATAAATTGAGCAAAACCTATAGGATACACCAATCAGCTAGCAAATTTACATAGTCAACTTGTTAGTGATGGTTCAAAAAGAAATTTTGACGAATATTAAACTTATATATATTAAAATTAATTTATCCTAGTTTTATATCACCTCCCAAAACCATTCATTATAAAACTTCTTGTACTATATATACTAAGAAAAAACTTGAAGGCCACTTCAGTCTATCTAGAAAAGCAAGAAATATGTAGAATGGTTTTGAGTTCAAAATGGAATTTTAAGATCAACCAAAGCATGGAGATTAATTTTATAAAGATTAAGAGACACCCACCCCCATGATATTTCACATGTGACATACTTCCCTATGTGTTGTAAAAGTACCTTTTTCCCTTTTTTCAATTAATTTCTAAAATTTTAGTTAGGGAACCTAAAATCTTCTATAATGACTGACATATCTTACATTATTACTAACTTATTTGACATTTTACACAAATTTAAGACACCTAGTCACCTTGGTAAATTTTCCATTTACATAAATGACTCTTAAAAGAACATAAAATGACCTCTAATCAATAAATTGACTAATTTAACTAAGACCAAAGCTAATATGACCTCAAATGACATTAGATGACAAGAAATACTTATAATGATAATATATTATGACCCATTTTAACATTTTAAATCAAAAAAAATTCCTAGGGGTGCCCTAATTTTACCAAAAAGGTCAAATTTGGTCAACAAAATGGTGACTCATATGAGTAGTATGCTTTCTATACTAAGGACCAATAGCCTTATCCTACTAAGGGCCAATGGAGTCAATGGATTCTTGAAGAAAACTAGAAATGAAGTTCCAAAAAAAAATATACCACACCAATGAATCAAGATAAATTAAGACACTAAATAAGGTAAGACATAAGATAAAACTCACACATATGCATAAGCATTTAATAAACACAAGGAAAGCAAGAAACTATGTACAAAGAGAGAGGATAACCTTATTAATAATGTTTGAGATATATCCCATTGATTGAGATATGAATCTCCTCTCCATCCAACCATGAGATTTGGAAAACATTGTGTTGCATTGTCTGATAACATATGGGATACTCCACAAAGCATCAAAATTTATGTGTCTTCGAGGTTTATCCCTATCTTCATCCCACTTTAGAATAATGTATCCCTCTTTAAAACATCTTATCATGGCCTTTTCCTCAAAGTATCTTTTTTTTTGGTCTTGGTGAGCTCTCATAGTTTACATAACATGATCTCTTATCTCCTTAAGCTCCATCAAGTCACATAACCTAACTTTCATGCTTTCATTCTCCATTAATTCTAATTGATAGGTAAGATCCAAGGCTGGTAGTTCAAGTGAAATAGGTAGTCTATCTTCTCTCCCATAAACAAGTGTATATGGTGAATTTCCAATACCTCCTTTTAGGGTGATCCTATCTACCCAAAGGGTTGTCTTCAACCTGAAATGACAAGTCCTTTGATTCTCCTCTATTATTCTCTTTATGGTCCTAATTAAATTCTTATTGGTGGAATCAATTATTCCATTCCATTGTGGATAGTGGTTTGAGGAGGAGTTGAGATAAATGGCATGCTTCAAATCCCATTTACTTATCTTCATTTCAAGAAAAGCTAATGCATTATCTAAAATTATATTGTTGAAGGGGCCCCAAACATTGTTATTATACCTTCATATAAGTCTAGATCTAATTTTTCATTTGAATCCTTTAGAGATACATCCTCCACCCATTGTGTGAAGTAATCTATAGTAGTTAACACCCAATTATGACTAACACTAGAAGGTGGATTGATTAGGTTTATGAAATCCAAACCCTGTTGCATGAAGGGTGAATCAACTTGATTTGGTTGAAGATACAAGGCATCAAAAATTTGTTTCTCATAAAATAGAGTAAATTTTGGTCACTTACTTACCCAAGCATGGGTTTCTTTGAAGATATTTGGCCAAAATTATCCAGCCCTCATAATCCTAGTAGATGTAGTTCTTGAAACAAAGTGACCACCAGTTAGTCACTAATAGCACAAAAATCTCCATCCAAATGATTATGATGGTATAATTAGATAGTGGTTGACCATTCTCCATTCCACTTTGTATTGGTCCCTCAAAGTTTGGAACTTGGGAAGCTTGATTACCTTGTATTACCATGGTTTGACTGTGCATTTCATTTGCATAAGTATTTTGTTCTTGATTCTGATCAAAAGATGGATAGCATGGTTGTTATTGAACAAAGTTGTTTTGGGTGAGAACAATAACTTAAGAAGATAAGGGAGCATTAGGATTGTAGCTTTGATAAGGCCTAACATGGGTGATTTAACCTTGTCCTTCCATATTTCTTTGAAAATGGGGTCTATTGGTTTTCCCAAACTAATTTTAGGGTTGATATGGCTTATAACCTTGAGATTATTACATTTTGAGGGCAACCAACTCATTAGTGACACTTTGGATCAAAATTTTAACTTCATGGATCTCATTTTTTGGGACAATGTTAGAATTTTCATGGCTAGGCAAATGAGCCAAGGTAGGTAATGTGACTTGACTAGTAGGTTGTAAATCAAGGAATAATGAAATTGGTGGCCTAGGATCAATCTTACCTACTTAAACAAGAAAATTCTTAGCATTGATGGATATCTCATAGGTAGTAAGGAGTGTATTCCCACCCATGGATTGGATCATCATGGCTACAACACTATTAAATGCTTTTAGATAGGACAAGAAGGCATAGTTTGGCATAGGTCTCATAAGGGCTAGGATCCTATCCCATGTTTTTTAAAATCTAGTGTTAAAATATTTCATAAAATCTTGTGGTACCCTCTTGATAGTGTTAAATTTATTAGCTAGAGATAGATGATCACTCTTCTCTCCAAACCTATTAGTCGATAGATCTCCTAGTTCATCCCATGAACCAATAGAATTTTAGGTAGAGTCCCATACCAATCCAAATATTTTCATTTGAAAGACAATGCCAAAAACCTAATAGCCACATTATATTGAATTATATTATGGATATTACAAAAAAATTCTATGTTTCTAATATGTTCAAATGTAGTAATATGACCCTCTCCACTAAAAGATAGAACACTCTTAAGGGATGCCCCTAGAATTTGGTCATATTGGGAAAGATTCAAAGGAGATGATCTGGTGAAGGCTATAAAAGGTTGGTTGTTATCCATATTGGAGTGTGAAATTTGAGTATTGGGAGTTGAAATAAACAATAACTTATACTTCTTAAACACCAACTCTCTTCAATAAGGATGATTATTCACAAACCTAAACCTTTTAGCAGAATATGGAGGTAATTGCAAAAAATCAAAAGGTATACGTTTATAATCATACCTAGGGATCACCTTTGTCATGGAAATTAGGAAATAATTAGTAAATAAAGAGTTTAAAATGTTAGTGGAGCTAATAGGTACTGAATGTAGATGTCCTTGTAGTAGTAACTATGTCAAGACTAACACCAATTTTGGACAATCTTCTAGGACTTAGAGTCCCAATGAGTATACAAAAAAATGTTGTCACTTGGATTTTGACCCCTTGAAGAGATTCCTAGCTCTCATCATCCAAGTGGTACAATGAAAACATCTCTTTTGTTATGGGTGAGAATTTATTGAGATGAATCTATAAAATGGCTAGTTCCCTTGATGCAATCTTTGAAACACTTGCTTACCTATAAACTTTTAGATGAAAAGGGCTAAGAAAAAAACTAAAAAAGATAAAAAAGGTGATTTAAAAATATTATATCTCCACCTATTGACTAAAATTTTACCACTTAGATCAAAAAAAATCTTCTCTTACACAAAACTCATAACATAAGGTAGCTTATTACATTAGTATTTCATAAACTAGGTTCAAAAGGCATTTTGATGCTTAAGAGGGTAACGAAATATTATTTTATAGGATAAAATAATGAACAAATTTTAAAAAACCTATACACTTATTAAATAACACTAACAAATTCCTACAACAATTTTTCTTTTACACATTTGGTAAATAATCAAGGATAACGTATTAGAAAAAATAATCTTCTACTAGACAAGACCAACAAGATTGCATTAACACTCAATTGAACAACATGTGAGTAGGAAAAATAATTTTTTAATTTCTTCAAGAGTCCTTAAAGTATAAATTTGGCTAGAGTTTCACCATTAACCAATGGAGGCCACCCAAAAGAGCTAAAAAATTCCATGTAGCTTTTGAGAGAGAAACAAGGAAAAATAAGTCCAAAGGTCACTCGGACATGTGTCAATATCAAAAAAGGGTTAAAATTTTCATGATAAATATTCATGATTCAAACCATGAAATTTTAGGAGTTCCAATTGTCCATACAAGTCGTGAAAACTATGAAAAGTGTCACAAAATTCCTTATCTTGGCTCAGAAAACTAGCTTCATCATTTAGAGCTATTTGAGCATCCAACCACTGATTAGGGATAGGTTTGATGATTGAAATATGAGTAAAGTCATTCATAAATGCAATTCCATGCATTGGTTGCATTCCTACTCATTCGAAAACTCCTAAAATGAATCAATCACTATCTATAGTCATAAAACTCCTTGTTTTAGTCACTCCTCACACTTGGCCTCAAAAATGTCCTTATTTTTCCATGAAAATACATGAGAAGTATTTAATTACACTTTCAAGGACCCTATGTCCTTATACTACTTAGGTACACCTTAAAAAGGCCCATACTTACAGTATTTACCCTTCTCACCCTTGTGTTCATTATGCCAATTTTGATAGGATAAAAGTAAGATAGTTTTTTGAACACTTATAAAATTTTATTAGGAACTAAATGAATTTTTGGGGTTATATAGAGTCCTAATATTTTCCCCAAAATTTATTTCATCTTCTCAAACCTCCTAGAACCTAAAAAACATATAAAATGGTGATAAAAACACTATTTTACATTTGTTTGTATAGTTACATACATATAATTTACATGGGTGAGTGCCTAAGTCAGTATTCTCCATGTTCCAATAGGTTTAATTTCAAAACTATTCCATTTTGGTGGCTTTCTAATCTTGTTTTCTCCATCAAGTTTCTTCAAGGGTTTTACTAGGGTTTTAGATAGTTTTTAGGTCTTAAGATTTGTTCATAAATATGGCATATTTAAATTAAAAAAATGATACAAATTGGTTTATAGGGACCCTATATAACTCCTATAAACTTCTCTAGTTTTCATACAGATCCTCCAAGGTGATGTGACTTCACAAGTTGCCCTATTGAGCTTGTTTTTCCAATTTTGCATGAGGGTGAGTGGTTTTGAGATCAAATATGGATTTATTGATAAATTATATAGAATACAAAAGATCTCACACCTATATTTTGACCCCAAAAACATTCCTCAACCATTTGGATAGTACACCAAGAGGCATAAGTGAAGATGGACTACTAATTGGCATTAGGCCTTTTTAAGACCCAATAGGTCTACTAGGCACCTTGATGAATCTGGGTATTAGGGATGTTTTATCATATTTGAATTGGTTTATTATGAATTTCACACCCTATTTTATCTCAATAATAAATATTAAATTCCTTCAAGCTTCCTACTTCATGTTTTTTCTTTACTTGCCAATTAGGCCTAGTGGAAAACCTATTTATTTGGACTGTGTGTAAGGAAAAAAAAGATACTTTGAGGATTATAAGCTATATATAATGTTTATTATCCCATAAATACATTATATGCACATAATTATAGGTTTATTGAGGTCCCAAAGGATTAAAATCAAGTCCCATGCTCATTTGACACTCATTTGATCATTTTCCCAAGTTCTATTTTTTTTAGAGTGGCTAACATTTAAGACAAAATAAAGAGGTATTGATCTTATCCAATGTGAAAAATAAGTTTTTTAAAAAGTTTTTCCAAGTTTTAATTACCATTTTTACCAAATTTTTTGTCCTAATTCCAATTTTTGGATGCCAAACCATTTTGAAATGTCTAAAAAGGAGCCAAAAACCCTATTGTCCTACATTTTTGTCCAAATCCACTTAGGAGTCACTCTTCCAAGGAAAAAACATCATTATAGGTTGTTTTAACTTGTTTATCATCTTAATTTTTCCTAATGGATATTTTAAATCCATTCAAAACCATTTTCCTACATGGATTCTTCATGCTTGTTCATTAGGCAAAGTGCTTCCTAGTCACTTGTACGGACTGATAGCTTTGTCCAAGCAAGGAAAAGTGATTGAGCATATTTTAGGAGTTTTAAAATGTGTGAAAAATTCATTTGAATTATCATGTACCTTTTCAAGTTGATGGTCAAACTTCCCTCTCTTTTGGCATGATAGACCTCCACCTTCACTAAGAGTGCATACTCAGTTATAGGTATATGCAGGGTATTAATGTGTCTATATATACTTGTTTTATACAACCAAGATCTTATCAATGCCATCCTAGTTCTATTGGAGATGATACATACTTTATATATCATTCATACTCCCTTTTTGGGCCTCATATGTCTATTATATCCCAAATTGGGTACCATATTTTAGGTAGCCTGAGACCCTTGTTCTACCTTGTCCTGTAGGTTTCAAAGTCCTATCTTGAGCTTATTTATAGTATATGAGGTTACCTTTAATTTATCTTGGATTTATGCCATGTCCAAAAACTTACCTATAAGTGAAAATAGGGGTTTTGTTTATTTTATCATGATTTTCACCTACTCATTGAAACACTCTTTGAGGTTATACCATATGTGTTTCATTTTCACTTACACACTTGTTCCATTGGAACTCAAAAATATGCCCCTTTTCCTTGATTGGGTCACTTCCTCCTAAGACCCTACTATAGGTGGAAATATGGCCTATTTGGGGTAGTTTTGGTAATAAAAGATGTCTTTGACTTCACCTTTAACTCTCAATATTGGTGTTACCTCGCAATCACTTTGGATAGACTAAAATCCACACAAAACATGTAAAAACCATTCCCTCTTTAATTTACTTGTTTGACTAGACTTAGACACCTATAGATTTCATTTTCATGCTTTAAAGGGCCTTTAAGTGGTCATAGGCATGTAAAATACTCAATCTCAACCTTTCCTTGATGACTTTTATTTCATTTTATCTCATCATACTATCTTAGTCATTATATGCTTGGGGTTCCATTCAATATTGATCCTTGAAATGATCAAAATATGTTCACTCCTATATGCCTATAGACACTACTAAAGTTTTTTAGTGTGTTCTGAGGTACATTTGAAGCTCTACAAAAACATCTTCACCTTGTCCTATTCGTCTAAAATTTGGCATGATCTATATCTTATGATAGGAATACAAAGTTCATCAATTTAGACACATTAAAACCTCTTGAAAACATGATTTATAAGGTCCCTTAAACCTCTTGGAGTTTTATTTTCCCATTTTAGGGAAAATGGGCCTAAAACACAATCTACTACCCTTCTAACATAATTATACCTTCATTTTCCTTGTTAATGTTTCAAATGTGCATTATTAATCCCTATAAACATATTTGGATCTTAATAAGTTTCAAATTCACATTTGAATACCCCGTTTTGACCTCATATTATTATGGTACAGTTACCTATTAGTATGCATTTGATTGTATGTAAGTAGAGAAGATGGAACTAAGCAAGAATATGTTTATTAAAATCCTCCTTAAACCCAAAATTAATTTCTAATTCCTCAAATGGATGACCCACATCAAGATAACTTTGAAACTAACCTCAAAACACCTTCAACATGAAAATCGCCTGCCTATAGGTGAAAAGAGTAGACAGGGGTCTTAAATGAATGTCTTATGATGGAAAATAAGCATATGATCAAAATTATCTCTCCATAAGCATACAAAGGAACTTAATTAAACTCCCAAAGTCTTGTATAATCTAATACCTCTCTATTACCACTTCATAGATAGGATGGATAAGCTTATGCATGGGACTGAAACTAAAACTAAGCATCAAGTTAGCAAATGGAGAAGGACAAGATTGAAAGCTACTCAAATAATGTCATGGTGAGATAAAAACATGATATAAGGTAGTAAAATTAACAATAAGATTATGTAACACTCTTTCCCAATTGAATGAGACACCTATAAGAGAGAGACACTTAGCAAATAGAAGCATTCCAACTAAAACTGTACATAGTGACACCCTCTTGTAGACATAGGCCAATTTTATGATCCAAGCCTAATGAATCATGAAAATAATAAGGGATACCATGTGATAATTAATTATACATCCTATATATTAAACATCACTAATGTGATCATATGTATTTGCTAGAAATTGAGCAAAACCTATAGAATGCACTACTCAACTAGCAAATTTGAACATTAAACTTGTTATAAATGTTTCATAAATAAAATTTTACCAATATTAAAATTATTTATGTGAAAATTATTTTATCATAGTTCACTATCACCTCAAAAAAGCATTTGTCTTGAAACTACTTAAATTGTCCATACTGAGCAAAAACCTGAAGGCCCCTTCAGTCTGTCTAGAAAAGCAAGAAATATACAAAACACTTTCAGATTAAAAATGCTATTTTAAGATTAAAAAAATTATGAAAATGAATTTTATAAATATGAGGATACCCCCATGATCTTTCACATGTGGCATACTTCCTTATGTGTTGTACAAGTGTTATTTTCCCTCTTTTTCAGCTAATTTCTAAAATTTCAATTAGGAAACCTACAAAATTCTATAGTGACTGATATTAATAACATTCATAATGACTTATTTTATTTTTTACATGAATTTAAGACACCTAGGAACCTTGCTAAATGTTCTATTTACATTAATGACTCTTAAAGTCACATAAAATGACTTCTAATGGACAAAGTGACTAATGTAACTAAGACCAAAACTAATATGACCTCAAATGACATTATATGACAAGTAATAATTCCTTTGAAAATATATTAGGACCCATTAAAACATTTTAATTAAAAAATTTTGCCTAGGGGTGCCCTAATTTGACCAAAAAGTCAAATTTGGTCAACAACTACATCATTATATGCTTAATAACAAGACCACATTTATTGCCAAAGTAGATCCACTCAAGTATATACCATCAAAAATAACTTTAAAAGTATACATGGATAAATGGATCATACTACCAAGTGACTTTTAGATAAAGTATGTCAATCAAAAATCCATAAATAGATAAAAGTATTTGTAGACTAGATTGTTAAAACTCTCCCTTTAGACACTTAACCACTCACATTTACATTCCCATACGAGTCCATCATGACCATCATATAAACACCTCCTGAAGAGTAACATTGGAAACTATATTTTGATGGATTATTTACATCTCATGGATTATGAATAGGCATATTATTTATTATAACATAAGGAGATCTCATTCCCAAATCATTCTATATAGGTTTTCTTTGTACTAATAACATATATGAATATGAAGCATTCATTGCAAGGATTCATCAAGTATTAAAATAGAAAATTTAGCATCTAATATTTTATAGTGATTCTTAGATAATCATCAATCAAGTTACATACCAATTTTAGACCAAAGATGACAAGATGATACTATACAAGGCCATGGTGGGCATTCTCAAACAATAGATTGCCCATATATAATTTAAACACATACCTCAAGCTAGTAACAAGATAAAGGACTCCATGGCTACCATTGGCTCTTTGATCTATAACATAGACAAGGTAAAATAATATCAGTTCCTAATTAAACATCTTCTAATTCTTGCTCATGAACCTTCAACCATTTCAACTATCTGTGATATTATTAGTCTCAATTCTATTTGGTACTCCAACATATATAAATACCTTCATGATCACATTAATCCACCATACCTATCACATAAATAATAAAATGCCTTTATACACCAAGCCTCCAAGTATACCCTACTTGGCCCAATACTTTACTACAAAAGCTTTGATGTAACTCTGCTTTGTTTTTTAAATTTGATATAAGACACATTAGCAGTAAAGGAAGTACATAGAGTGTGTAGAGTCTACACCAATGGGGCCATCCTAGCTAAAAGACCCCTATGTACTATTTATTATTAGATAACTATGAAAACAAATGTATCTTCTTATGTTAAAAGGTGTGACAAATGTCAAAGGCATGCCAATTTGATTCATGCTCTAATCAGAATACTCAAACTAATGCTTACATCATATCTATTTTCAATGTGGGGACTCGATCTTATTGGGAAGATTGACCCCACCTCATTTGATGACCATAAACACATCCATACCACTATCGAGTATTTCACTAAGTGGGTTGAATCTATACCCCTCACTTATGTGACTATAAAATAGATTTCTAAATTCATCTTTAACCATCTCATCTACTACTATGGTATCCCATCTAATATTATATTTGACAGCGGTAGATCATTTAAGAACAAGGATGTCAAATCACTCTATTTTGAGTAAAACATCACTCAACATTTTTCCATTGCATATTACCCATAAGGTAATGGCCACGTAGAGGCATCTAATAATACCATTATCAATATCTTTAAAAATATTATCAATGATGTTGTCCACTATTAGCACATGCAAATATTCCATACCCTCTAGACATACCATACTAATCATTGTAATCCAATAGGATCCACACCATATTAGCTATTCTATGGAACTAAGGCCATTCTTCCCATCGAGGTCAAGTTATCTTCTCTATGTATCTTGTCAATGTTGACCAAGTTTGACTTTTAGGTCAAATTGGGGCACCCCTAGATACAAAATTGAGTTTTAAATGTTTTATGGGGTTTAATTCTTTGGTCATAAGGTATATCATATGTCATTTAATGTTATTCAATATTATATTAGCCTTGGTTATTGATTTTATTAGCCAACATGTCCTTTTGGGTTATTTTAGAGGTTAAAATTAAGCATTTAATGAGTTATATAGGTTTATTTGGAAGTGTGAAGGTTATAAAACATTATATCACGTTCTATGTATCCCTATAGGTCTTAATCAACTAACATAACTAAAAATTGGTATGTTCATCAAAAGAAAATGTAATTTTATTGAGAAAAGAGAAGAAAATGGCACTTATATAGCCCATGGGGAAGTGTGACATGTGGAAAAAGATCATGGAAGGACTCTTCACCTTATTAAAACTCATCTCTACATTTTTTTTTGTCTTGAAGTTCCATTTTAAAGACAAAACCATTTTGCTTATTTTCTATATTTCTAGACATACAGAGGTGACCTACATGTCTGTGCTTAGTATAGATAGCTCATGAGGTTTCATGAAAAATGTTTTTGAAATGTTACAGTAAACTAAAATACATTCATTTTAAATTACAATATTTATAACAATGGTGGATTTTTCTTCAAGAACCATCCTCATGAAGTTGACTATGCTTTTTTACTAACTATTTCATGCACCCTATAGGTTTTTCTCTATTTTGGTCAAATATATATGAACCGGTTAGTGATGTTATCTCTAGAGGATTTTTATACCTTATTATATTTTTTAAATACTTATTTTCATGTTTCATTGTGTTTTTATATGTCAAATATCAAGGATACAAGAAGATGTATCTTTCTGAGTTGCAGACAATTTTTCACTAATTTCAAGAGCTTCATGTCTATTCATGGTTTAAATGGGTTGTACTAGGACATTTAAATTTTTTAAAATTATATAGTAATTACCTTAACCTCTTAATATCTTTTCTAATGCAACTTTCCATGGAACTACATTCATATGCAACATTTTTAGTTAGGTAGCCATGAACATGCTTGCTTACATGTGCTTAGATGATAAATTCACATTGAATAGGATGTGTTGACACTTATTTTAGATCATTTGAGGTGTGAATAGTTCAATTGGATATTTAAAATGGATAAAAAACCCATTAAATGTAAAAAATAATGCATATTATCCATGTTTGCCCTTTACTGTCTGTGTACACTTAATGGTCACTTATAGTTAGCCTTGACAGAAGGTTAAATATCCATTTCAAGTGCTTAAATATGGTGGTGAAACTCTCATTGATGGTCTTAATTAAATAAGGGAACATGGTAGACTTTTGAAAGGATAGTTTGACAAATTGAAGTAGGTTTACCCTTAAAGCATGATGACTATATGAACTTAGGGACATTTTCCAAAAAATGCAAAATAGAGTTCCAGGCCTTTCTATGGATATCTTAAGGAATGGTTATCAAGTGGTTGAAAGACTCTAAATATGTGTATGTAGAAGACTCTATCATAAAAAATATCCTAAAAAGTTTGAGAGGGAAAGGATCAATGGAAGATGGTGGTTGATAGGCCCAAAATTGCTCATAAAAACATTGCAAATAGGCAACAACATCTACAAGGTTTTATTGAAAAATACCTTCTCCATCCAAAGGTTCAAAAACTTGACTAGACCACTATGGATTAATGCCAAATGGTGAAGGTGATAGTCATTATCTAAAATACTATCAAACAAGATGATAAGTGGTATCATGTCCCTCAAACTCACATATAGTTCATACAAGTTATCCAACATCCACCTATAACCATTGTCTCCTTCAAGGCCTAACACAAGTCTACAAGAATATTATTAATTACCATTATTTTTATACATCATAATAGTTGAGGAGACCATTTAAACCTAAAATATCATCTATAGGAGATGATATTATATTCTTTGATCTCACAATGCACCTATAGATACCTTTCAAATCAAGCAAATATAGTCAGTTGACGACAGGCAAATTGTGAGCTAGCTTTAGTGCTTTGGTGATGTTTTAAGGGAATAAAAAGTGAATTCAGGTATAATTTAATGCTAAGTGATCTTTATATATTCAATTTATTCTTTGAAACATATTAATCGAGTCTCAAGGAGCTAGTACACACCTATGGTAGGGTCTAAAGGCAAGCTTTCTTAGTCTAGCAGTGAAGGACATAGTTGGGAAGTTCAAGTACAAATGAAGGGTATAAGAATGGTGTAAATGACCCATAATATTTTAAAATTACCTAAATATCAATAAGGTCTTTTAAATTTTTTTAAAAACCTAAAATATACAAGTTCAGCTCCAAGTACCTATTCCAAATAGAAAACATAGTCAATGGTCCATTAAGTTGAAAAATAAGGTCTATGTGAGGTGTTTAGTAGATTGAAAGTGATAAGTGAGTTGGAATAACTTTAATTATAGTTTGAATAGTCTATTTATAAAATAAAATATCATTAAAAAGGTCCAAATGAGCTAACACACACACACCTAAAAGTAGAGTTTCAAGGAATAGTCACAGTCAAACAAGAAACTCAGTCACCTAGATAGTTGTATGGGAAGCAAAATAAAAGGATGGAGTAATGATGAATAGATATTAGGAATTTTATATCAATACCATGGAATTTTTAATAATCTCTTGATAACTTAAAATATATAGAGAAAGTATCCCAAAAGCAAGCATACATAGGCAAAATTGGACAAAACCCTACATAGTTAGCCTCTAAAGGAGTCCACCTTGGTATTTTTATAAGTTTGAGGGGTCGAATGATGTCACCAAGGACTAAAATTTTATATTGTTCATCTAAAATACTTATATAATTCACTATAACTTCACCATTATTTTAAGAGGTAGGGGAGTACCCTCTATTTTTTCTTAGATAAAGGGCACTCCCTTTGTGCATAAACCTATATTTTGAAGAAGAGAGGTGAGAAAGAATGAACCAAAAGTAGAGATAACCTTATAGGAAAATGTGGAGAGTTTGAGAATATCTAGGTAAATTTTTATAAAATTCACAATAACATGGATTTCTACAGGGTACCTTGCACTTTTAAACTTGTAGACAGGCTCATGAGGCATGGTTAGGCCTATAGGCCAAACAAGGGGCCAATTTCAATTCTAGATCTAGGTGAGATTTATAATGCATTTAAATATGTGTATAGGATTAATACAGGTGTGTTTGAGATATCAAGAGGCAAGGAAAACTATCAAAGGTCATTTTGAGCTCTAAGTTACAGTCAAGCTTAAAGGCAAGGTTTTGGCATAGACCCCAAATGGATGGTTACCTTCACTTTCCACATGATCTAAGAATTTAAATGCATTTGATCATGTTTTTGGGGAAAATATAAATGTTACCAAGATTTTTTAAATTAGATAAAACATAAAGGTGCCACTATTTGGACCTTACACAACATTAGGCATGTTGGAATGGGGAAAAGAGCTCGATAAGAGATTTTCAAATGCTCATATATTATTTGAGGTTTTTCATGAGAGATAAATAGGTTTAAAGGAGTTATTAATGGTCTTGAAATAAATGTTTTTTTATTTTTTTTTCATTTTGGATGTCAAAGATTTATGAACAAAGCTTAAGAGTTAAAACAGGCCTAAAACCCTTGCAAACCCTCATTCAAGACTAGTTTGGAGAAATAGAGTTTGATATTTGACATAATGGAATATTTTGACCATTAAAAATATTTTAAGTTGTATAATACTCACTCAATATAATCTCCATGATTTTTGGTTGTATGGACTTGTATATACAAGGTGCAAAATAGGGGATTTTTTTACCATTTTTTGTGTTTTACAGGTTCTAGGAGGAGTCTAAAGATGAAATAAAATTTGGAGAAATATTAAGACTTTTGATAACCCCTATTGTAATTTTAATTCTTAATATAATATATTAAGTGTTCAAACAAGTAGATTCAACTCAACCAATCAAAATTGGCATATTATACAAAGCTAGTGAAGAGTATAAAAACCTCAAGTGGATGCCCTTTTATTGTGTGCCTAATGATTATAAGGCCATGAAGGGTCTTGAAACTTTTAATCCACTCAATTCCATATATTTTCATGATAAAATGATTCCAATTTTAAGGCAAAGTGTGTAGGGTGCATGGAAGAGGAGTTTTCTTGATAATAGATGATGATAGCTCATTTGGGATGATTCCATATGACTAGGCCTATAACCAATGAATGAAGAGGAATTTATGAAATAATTAACCTTAATTCCAATCATAAAACCTATCCATAATTATTTTTTGGACATTAAAATAGGTTCAAATCATGAAAGTAATTTTCTAAGTCAAAATAAAGAGTTTCATGCCACTTTATAAGAGTTTGATGACTTGGATGGACACTTGGACTTCCTAACCTTGCATGGTTTCTACCATACCATCTTATAATTAAAAAATAACTAGTTATCTTATCTTGAAAATCATCCTTATGACCCTTTGACTTCTCTCCTCTTCTCTCTCTCTCAATTTTTATAAGAACTAGTCATTTTGGTCATTTTAATGTATGCTCCACCTAAGTATGGTGAAGCCGTGCTCAATTGCATACCATTTGATAAATAATAATAATGAATTTTACCTCTCATTTATTTTTAATAAGTGTGTTTTACTTAGATGATGAATCCTTCTTAGTGAAGACTATAGATTCCTTAGCATGTTGTCTAATTCTTTCACCCTATTTACAGTTGGAAATATTCTTCTTGTAGGGCATGTGAAGTGTTTCAGGAAATGTCAAGGATTGAGTTAGTTATTATTTTCATTATATAAATTCATGGCCTCTTTTATATTCCTCTTATATTTTCACATTAATTCATAACTTCATAATGTAGCATTGATGTGAGAAGATGAAGATTGGAGAAGTGTATGTTCAATTTGTCTCTTGATTTAATGTGTAACATGGTGATGGTTAGAAGTCATCATTTATTTTGGTGTATCACCTCCCTTAGTTTAGTTTTATTTTATTTATCTCTCTCCATTTTCACCCCCTAAATTTAAGTGTAGTTATGATCCAAAGTGGTACATTAAGGGTGTTATCCCTATCTAGAGATTCACCTCATCCTTAGGCTACCCACAGGCCTAGAGGTGTTTCCATTCTACCACTTGGATGAGGAGAGCTTTTCCATCTCCTAAAAATGTGAAAATATAAGTGACAATAGTTATTTTCATGCTCTATTGGACTCTTGGTCTAAGAGGTTAAAGGATTTTTGGTGTTGTCTTTCAACAATTAGTCTTTGAAGGCATTTATTCAAGCATCAATAGAAACTCTAAAGCTATATTAGCTGGTCAAGTAGCCTTAGTTATCCTTTGAATATTGTTTTTATCATTTTTCTTTGTGTTATTTCCTTCAATGAGGTTTTATGGCTGATTTCGGTGTCAATATTTATCTTACATAATTTGGTGAGACATTTAAAGCTTGTGCCATTCCCTATCAACAAGAGCAAATTCTTAATTAACCTTGGTGTGATTCTTACTAGTCTTGTAATGACCATTTATAACCCCATCATGATCCTTATTATCACTATACCTATCCTTTTCATGAGTTATATCAGTCTTATAGCTAACCTCCTCAATATATTTCTTCTCCTAGTCAACCTAGCCACTTCTCAACTCCATCCATTTAGACCTTCAAGCAAACACTTTTGGGCTATGAGAGCTACATGTTGGATCTGATACTCTAAGGAGATGTGGTAAATAAGTTCCTATCCATCTTATTCATAAGGTGAGACATGTATTAGAGTTGGTCAAAAGAGAGTGGGTACCTATTGAGGGAGCCAATTGGCAAATTACTATAAGTGAGATGCTTGATGTGAGCAGCCTAGTTTTTTCATTAGAGGATAGGCTAAGAGTTCATGAAAGGCAACCTCACCAAACCTATCAACCTTCATATCCACTTCCCCAATTTCCCTATTAGCCATATTTCATCCCTACTCATGAGCCCAATCAATAATATCAAAGTCATCCTTTTTCCCGATCAATTAGAGGAGAGAGTTGAAAGGAGAAACCTTGTTTTTGAATCTAATCTTGCATTACTAAAATTTGGAAAATAAATGATTATGTGACTAAAATGTTTAGTCAAGAAAAATAAAAATGACTAAATTCTACTATTTTTATGCAACACATCTATAAATGACTAATTTTATCACCAAGTAAAAAACATAACTAAATAATTAGTCACACAAATAAAAATGAATAAATAATTAGTCACACAAATAAAAATGATTAAATAATTAGTCACACAAATAAAATTTAGACAATATGATATTAAAGTGGGTAATTAAAAGAGCGTTTAGGGATGTAATTTATAGATGTAGAGACCCGATTATTTCTACTACTAAGACTATATTATACACACAGCTATATTAAGTCCATATGCCACTACATTAAACTAGTTCTGCTTTACTACTAAAATAATTCTAACTAAACAAATAAATTAATTGGTCATTGAAAACTCAATTTCAGAAATGATACACTAAGTAATTAATAATCGTTATTTCCAAAATACTTCAATATTATTGACATTACTTTAAAAATATTAATAGTAATTACCTTACAGTATGAATTTGACTATTAAAGTGTCATTAAGTGTCTTAAAATATTTAATTAGTCTTTAATAACTATCATTTCCAACCAAATAATTAAAATACACCTTATAAAAATCAATGAACATGGTTAATTATTTTAACTTATAGAAATTTATCCATCCAAATAAAATAAATAATTCAAAATAACTAAATCCAAAAATAACTTTAATAAACAAATTGATAATAATTAATTTCAGATTTAACATAAAAAATAAAAATATATTTATTGTTAATAATTAAATATTATTTACCACTAAGAATTAAAAAAACAATGTTATTTAATTATTAGTGTAGGAGGGTTACCCATGAAATAATTAAATAAAATACATTTCAACCTTTTTTTTAATACTTAATTAATAACTTTTACAAGTCTACAAAAAATAATTTGTTTATAAAGATAAATTAAAATAATTTATTAATTTCATGTAAGCCACTACGAATAAATTTAATTAACTTTAAATTTAAAATTTAAAGTCAAAACTCTTTTTCCCTCCCATTTGCAAGTGATCCCACTTGGAAGTGGAGGAATTCGTGAGAACTATATGGTTGAACTAATCTAAACCCTAGGATCTAGGTATTCTTAGAAAACCCTAAATTTCTTTATGACCTAAATAAATATTGTTTTTTTCAAACCCATTTCTCATTTTTAACTTTGTTTTCTCTCATAGGTTTGCAGGTTCAAGCTATGGAGGAAGCTCAAAATAGTTCACTCCCATATGAAAATAATATTGCGTGCATGTATAAACTTAATGTCAATGTATTTTCTTAGTTTCTTTAAATTTTCTTTTTATTACTTTTATATTATGTAATAAATCCATAGTATTTATATATATTTGATTATCAAAATAAAATATTTATATATATAAGTAAAACCCTATAAATTATACACACACACATTTTGAAATACTATAATCTAAAATAAAAATACTTGAGTTCATAATAAATTATATATAACATAATGTTTTATAATTTGTTTTTATAATTTTTTATTTTTTTGAACTTGTTATCCTTTTTTATTTTTGTTTAATAAAAAAATGCATTTGAGGATTTTATTTTATTTTATATTGTTTTCTTAAATTAAAAAAATATATAGTGTCCATGGGCTGACCCAGGCTTGCTGCCTTGGCATCGACCACAACCCTTTCTTGAATCTCCTAGGCATGGGGAAGCCAACTGGCTGAGCTCCCCTTCCGCCATCTTATTTTATTTATTTATCTTTTTATATATGTTTTTAATTAATTAATTATTATTATATGTATTTATTTATATATAAATACATAATATATGTATAAATGTATTTATTTATTATTATTTTTTATTAGTCTTGATAATTAATTTATATATATTATTAAAAGTATAAAAATATATATATATATATATATATATATATATATATATATATATATATATATATATATATATATTGTATAATAATTTTGGTCAAAAAATTATATAAAGATGGAAATAAATTTTATTTTACAGGACAAGTTACTATGGGCTCTAGCATCGATGCATAGGGCAATTGGTTAAGTATGATGCATTAACTATATTTTAACAAACTTTAAGTCATTTGAGGGGAGCATAAACATAAATGAATTTGGATGGGATGACTAACATGCAAGAGTGAATGGCAAAGTAATGATTAAAATGACTAAATATACTACCAATGGACATAAATTAGTGAATAAAAATGATGAAATATACTACCAATTGATGGAAATTAATGATTATAATGACTAAATAAATTACTACCATGACTAAATAAATGACCAGTTAACAACAATCAATGACTAAATTAATGACTAAATATACTACCAAATTCATCAATCAAAACAACCAATAAATGACTAAGAATGATTTAGAACTCAATTTAGTCACATTATAAATGACTAGAAATAAACTAATAATGGTCATGTGATCATGTTTGGTCATTCATATTCAGTTTTTAGTAGTTTTAAAATCATATATTGTTATTTTTGTACTAGTGTTGATAGGTAAATTGAGTTGGCTAATATGCATATGCAACAGTCCATGTTAGTAGCAAAGGAAGTGAAATTCAATCACTCATTTCCATTTCAAATTTCATACCCACCACTTCAAAAAGAGACTTATACTCCTAACATCCTAAGTTGGATTAACATAGTGGAGTCATGGGGAAAGAAAGAAGATAGAAGTTTGGTTGTTAAGGAGTGTGAAGTTGTGAATGAAGTTGATCCTTTGCAAGTTCCTCCCACCCTTCCTTAAGAAACCTCTTATCCTCCATATGAATCCCATTTTATTCCTCATGATGATGCATATCAACTTCAAAAGAGACTTTTCCAAAAGAAACTAGCCAAAAAAATTAAGTGTTAGAGTCAAGGATGAAGCTACTAAGTCAAGGTGTGATGGAAGGTTTAGACCTAAAGGAAGATCTTTTGCCTAAAATCACCCCATCCACCCTTCCTCAAGAGAGTCCTCAGTCTAGATCAGATGTGAATGAAGTGATTTTCAAGTGGAAGGAAGAAAATTAGGTTGTTTTAGCTAAATTTTTGACTCCATTTCCTCAATAGCTTCCAAAAGATCCCCTTATATTTCACTCTCAATCTGATTTTGAGATCTATGTGCCACATCCACCAGCTAGTTCATCTTGTCCTCACCCCATCACCATTTGCCTTGATATACCTATGGTATGAGAAGCTAAAGAGGAGTATTTGATTTATAAAGAAAGAGAGTTATTTCTTTGAGAAAACATACCTCCTTTGTAGCCTCATCGGGCTAGATCACATGATTTCAAGATGATTATTCTTGGCATCACATGAAAGAGAAAGAGATGTAAGATCTTGCATCCCTTGAGGAAGACTCTACATCTGATCCAAAAGTGGTGTATAATCATTTTAAATATGAAGATAAATGTGCTATTATGGATGGAGAACAATTTCAAGTCTTTCCCAATGAGGTTGTAGCCCTATAAAACTTTCTTGGGACCAATATGAAATATATTTCTCTTGAGGATGATCCTATAACTCAACCTAATCTTGAAACACTATCAGATGCATTAGAGATTGAAAAACATTAACTTGATGACATCACACATCAAGAAGAGAAATTGAAGAGGTAGTGGTTTTAGATGATAAAGAGCATAAGGATGATTGACAACTATAATTTGAGTTATTTTAAGATTTTGAAGAGATTTTAAAAGTTGAGGATCATGTAAATTACAAGATTAAGAAATAATCTTCCATGGAGGAAAATGATCAAGAATGGATAGAGTATACAAAGTTTCTTAATGAGAGAAAAGAGCTTGCAACTCAGAAGAAACTCAATCTTATTTAGAGCCCTATGGAAATCAAGAATGAGGTTGTAATGGAATATTAACATGAGAAGCTTGAGGTTGTTTGGATCAAAGAAGAGTTCATTTCTATAGCCAACCTATTTGAGGCTACCTGGTTTTCAATGAACATCATGCAAATGAAGTTGGAAAACATCATGGAATAGTTGGAGGCATCAATGATAAAGGACAAAAGGATATATGACTCATTCATTCATTCATGTCATGAATAAAGAAGAGTTTAAAACTTCCCCTTTAATCCAATATGAAGTCCACATCTTATACTAATTAGTGTGTGTGTTCCCTAAGTGTTCATGAAGCACATGTGTGTTTGCTTGTCCTTTGTGTGTGTCTTTTGTTTTGTGTGGTTGAGGTAGTCATTGGTCTTATCTTGATAAAAAATTGTAGTCAATATTCAAAGCATTGTTTTTGTCTCAAACTTCAGGTTACTCCTAAGCCTAATGGATTAATAAGTCTATTGGTCTAGTTAGCATAATGGGCATGCTACCCTTATGAGTCACCAATTTTTTATCAAATTTAACTTTTAGGTCAAATTAGGGCACCCATAGGTAATGACTTGAGTTTTAAGTGTTTTATGAGGTTTAATGTTTGGTAATAAGGTATATCATAGGTCATTTAATATTATTCAATGTTATATTATCCTTGGTCATTGATTTTATTAGCCAACATGTCCTTTTGGGTCATTTTAGGGGTCAAAATTATGCACTTAATGAGTTGTATGGGTTTATTGGGAAGTGTAAAGGTTTAAAAATGTGATGTCACATCCCATGTGACATTATATGTCTTAATAAACTGACATAACTGAAAAGTGGTAGGTTCACCAAAAGAAAAGGCAATTTTCTTGAGAAAAGAGAAGAAAATAGCATTTGTATGGCCCATGGGAAAGTGTGCTAGATGGTAAAATATCATGGAATGAATATTAAAATTATTAAAACTAATATATATATAAATATATATTTCTCTCTAGAAGTTCCATTTTAAATCCAAAATTGTTATCCTTCTTTTTTGCATTTATAGACATACATAAGTGACCTACAGATTTGTGCTTATTATAAATAGCTCAAGAGTTTTCAAGATAATTAATTTTGGTAGGTTATATTACACTTATATACCTTAATTTAAATTATAATATTTCTAATAATTGTTATTTATATAATTCATGAACCATCCTCATGAATCTAACTATACTTTTTTGCAAGCTATTTCATGCACCCTATAAGTATTACTCCATTTTGGTAAAATACATACGAACCAGTTAGTGATGTTTACTATAGAGGATGTTGTATACCTTATAAAATTGTATCCATAAATATTTTAATGTTTCATTGTGTTTTTATAGGTTAAGTACATCAAGGTTGTAAGAAGATACATCTTTCTGAGTTGCATGAAGTTTTTCACTATTTCTAGGAGCTTCATGCCTATTCATGGTTTCAAGGGGTTGTGATAGGACTTTTCACATGTTTATAATGATATTATAATTCCATTCACCTCTCAATATATTTTCCAAGGAAAATTTTCATAGAATTAAAGTCATATGCAACTTTTTTAGCTAGGCAGCCATTGACATGATTGCTTACAGGTGATTAGATGAGAAATTCACATTGAGTGGGATGTGTTGACACATGTTTTAGATAATTTAAGATGTGAAGATTTGAATTGGAGATTTAAAATGGATATGTAACCCATTGAAGTAAAAATACAATGAATATTATCTATTTTCCCTTTACTATCTGTGTACATTTAATGGTCACTTAGAGTCAACCTTGATAAAAGGTTAAATATCCATTTCAAATGTTGAAACATGGTGGTGAAACTCTAATTTATGGTCCCAATGCACTAAGGGATCATGGAAGACTTTTTAAATGATAATTTGACAAATTACAATAGGTTTACCCTTAAATCATGATGATTGCATGAATTTTGGGACATTTTCCCAAAAAATGCAAAATAAAGTTCCATGCCTTTTTATGGATATATTAAAACATGGTTATCAAGTTGTTTAAAGCCTATAAATATGTTTATATAGAAGACCCTAGCATAAAAAATATAATTGTAAATTTTGAGATGGAAAGGATCAGTTGAGGATGGTGATTGAGAGGCCCAAAGTTGCTCATAAAAACATTGCAAATAGGTAATGGCATTTATAGGGTTTGATCCAAAAATACCTTCTCCATCCAAAGGTTGAAAAACATGAATAGGACAATATGATGGAGTGATTACAAATGGTGAAGGTGGAACTCATGATATAAAATACTATCAAATAAGATAATAAGTGGTGTGATGTCAATCAAACTCACCTATAGTCTGTATAAATTGTCCAACATCCACCTATAACCACTATCTCCTTCAAGGCCTAACATAAGCCTATAAGACTATTCATTGTTACCATTATTTTTATAAGTAATAATAGTTAAAGAGACCATTTAGACCCAAAATATCATCTATAGGATATGATATGATATTCTTTGATCTCATAATGTACCTACAGATACCTTTCAAATCAAGAAAATATAGTCAACTGACTACAGGTAAATAGTGAGCTAGCTTTGGTGCTTTGGTGATATTTTAAGGCAATAAAAAGTGAATACAAGTATAATTAAATGATAAGTGAAATTTTTAGATTAAATTTATACTCTCAAACATCATAATCAATTCTCAAAGAGCTAGTACACACCTATAATAGGGTCTAAGGGTAGGGTGTCTCAGTCAATAAGGAAGGACTTAGTTGAAAAGTTTAATTACATATAAAGGGTATAAGCTTGGTTTAAATTAAACATAGTATTTTTAAATTAAATAAGTATAAATAAGGTCTTGTACATTGTATTATATACCTAAAATTTACAATTTCACCTATAGGTGCCTATATCAAATAGAAAACACAGTCAACAATACATCAAATTGAAAAACAAGGCCTATGTGAGGTGTTTAGTAGAGTTAGACTGATAAGTGAGTTGGAATAAGTTTAATTATATTTTAAATAGTATAGTTTTACCCTAAAATATAATTATAAATGTCTAAATTAGATAACATACACACCTACAGGTAGAGTTTTAAGGAATAATCACAGTCAAATAAGAAATTGAGTCACCTAGATAGTTGTATGGGAAGCAAAATAGAAGGATGGAGTAATGATGAATGGATATTGGGAATTGTATATAAATAATATGGTAGTTTTCATAATATATTTATAGTTTAAAATAACTAGAGAAAGGATCCCAAAAATAATCATACATAGTTATAATTGGACAAAACCCTACATAGTCAAATTTTGAAGGAGTCCGTCTTGGTTTTTTATATGTTTGAGGGGTCAAATGATGTCACCAATGACTAAAATTTTTTAGAGGGAATATAAAATACTTATATAATCACATATAATATTCACAATTATCTGAAGAGGTATGGGAGTTCCCTCTATTTTGTCTCAAATGGAGGGCACTCCCTTTATGCATAAAACTATATTTTGAAGAAGAGAGGTGAGAAAACATGAACCAAAAGTTGAGATAAAAGTGTAGGAAAGTGTGGAGATTTGGAAAAAATATAGTTTAATATGTTATAATATGAATAATAATATGTATTTATACAAGGTACCTTGAACTTTTAAACTTATAGATAGGTTCATGAGGCATGGTTATGCCTAAAGGACAAACAAGGGGTCAGTTTCAATTATAGATCTAGGTGAGATTTAAAATGGATTGTAACATGTGTATGGGATGAATACAGGTGTGTTTGATCTATCAAAAGGCAAGGAAAACCATCAAAGGTCATTTTGAGCTCTAAGTTGTAGTCAGGCTTAAAGGTAAGGTTTTGGCATAGACCCTAAATGGATGATCACCTTAACTTTCCACATGAGGTGAGAATTTAAACCTATTGGATAATGTTTATGGGGCCAATATAGAGGTGAAAAAGATTTTTAAAAGTAGATAAAACATAAATAATCCATTTTTTGGACCTTAGATAACATTAGGCTTGTTGGAATGGGGAAAAGAGCTCAATAGGAAAGTTTCAAATGCTCATATCTTCCTAGAATTTTTGCATGGGAGCCAAAGAGGTTTAGAGGAGTTATTATGGGTCTTAAAGGACATGTTTATAGAATATTTTTTCATGTTGGATGTCAAATCTTTATGAATAAACACTAGGAATCAAAATAGGACTAAAATACTTGCAAACCCTTAGTCAAGACCATTTTAGAGAAATGGAGTTGGATAGCTAATATAATGGCATATTTTGACCATGAAACCTATTTAAATTTTTAGTGGACTCACTCAATCTACTCCCTATGTTTTTTGGATGTATGGACTTGTATGGATAGGGTGTAAAATAGGGTATTATTAACCATTTTTTGTGTTGTGTAGGTTTTAGGAGGAGTCTAAATATGAAACCAACTTTGGGAGAAATATTAATACTTATGATAACCACTAATTTAATTTTATTTATTCATAAAAACTCCTAAGTGTTCAAACAAGCAGCTTCATCTCGACAAGTCAAAACTACCATATTGGACAAACTAGTAAAGAGTGTGAAAACCTCAAGTGGATGTAATTTTAAGGTATGATTAATGCTTATAAGGCCATGGAAGGTCTTGAAACATTTCATAAACTCACTCCCATGTATTTTAATGAGAAATTTATGCCAATTTATAGGCCAAGTGTGCAAGGTTCATGGAAGAAGTGTTTTCTTGACATCAGATGATGATATCTCATTTTGGGATGATTATAGATGACTAGGACTACAACCAATGCATTGTGAGGCATGATTAAGATCCTTTAACTTATTCCAATCATTATACCTATCCTTAATTAGTTTTGGGATGTTCAAATAGGTCCAAATCATGAAGGCAATTTTTTGATCCAGAATGAGGAGTTTCATGCCACTTTGAAAGAGTTTGATGACTTGGATGGACATTTAGAATTAATCAACTTACATGTTTCATCCCATACCATATTCTCATGCACATGTAATTTATTTTCTCAGATTGATAGTTTCCCTTGTGACCCTTAGACTTCTCTCTTCTTCTCTCTCTCTCAATTTCTATAAGAACTAACCATTTTGGCCATTTTAATCTATGCTCCATCTGAGTACAGAAAATACCTACCTAATTTCATACCATTTGATCAATAATAATATTGATTTTTACCTCTCCATGCCTATTCATAAGTGTGTTTTACTTAGATGAATCTTGATTAGTGAAGACTATGGATTCCTTAGCGTGTTGCCTCATTCTTTCACCCTATTTGCAGTTGGAAAGCTTCTTCTTACAGGGCATGTGAAGTGTTTTAGGAAATATAATGGATTGAGTGAGTCATTATTTTCATTAGTTCCATTTAAGGCCTCTTTTCTAGTCAACCTAGCTTTGGACACTCATCCATAACCTCACAATGTAACAGTTATGTGAGAAGATGAAGATTAGAGAAGTGTATGTTCAATTTTTATATTGATTCCATGTGTAACATGTTGTTGGTTGGAATTCATCATATATTTTGGTGTATCATCTCCCTCAGGTTAGTTTTATATCAATTATCTCTCTCCCTTTTCACCCCCCAAATTTAAGTGTAGTTATCATCTAAAGTGGTACATCAAGGGAGCTAACTATATCTAGAGATTCACCTCATCCTTAAGCTACCCACAATCCTAAAGGTGTTTCCATTGTGCCACTTAGATGAGGAGAGATTTTACATCTCCTCAAAGAGTGTAAATTCAAGTGACAATAGTTAAAACACATCCTAGATAGTGAATAATAAAGATTATCTCACCTACAAAAGCTAGAGTTATTAGACAAGAAATGCATGGCAGTTATAAATAGACTTCAAGCTTATCAAAACTGATTACATGGTCAATATAAATGGTAGGTAAAAAATATAGATTTTGATATTATTTATATTATCCTAAAATAAAACCATAATATCATCATGGCTGAGAAAAAGAAGGGTAAGTTCAATCCTAATTGGGTAGGCCCTTATGTCATTGTTACAAAGTATGGCTCTAGAGCATATAGGATCGCTACACCAAATATAGATGAACTTATTGAGCTCATTAATATAATACACCTCAAATGTTATTTTACTTGAGAGACATAAAGTATTATCTATGAGGATTGTTTACATTCTAACATAGTATCATCTTCCTTATACCATACTATATACCCTTCTTTATATACCATCTCTATTTACCAAAGTAGTTTTTAACCTCCCTTACCCACCCTTTTGACCTTGGTTCCACTCCATTGGTTCTTTGGGAAAATTTAGCAACATGATTTAGATGTAGTTTTAGAAGTTGATTTAGTATTCTATAAATGAGTGTATCTTGGACTAGTTTGATACTGGTTTGGCAATTACATTATTCAATGTTATCATGATCTATTTCATTCCTAGTGCTACTAATTATAATTTCCTTTAGGAAAATTATTATCATTAACTTATAAAATTATTTCATAGTTAAAACCACCTATGGGAAAATCAGGATCAACACCTTTACCTTGCATGTTACATCACCTTGCCATTCATGTTTTATATTCATGAACTTGCTACTACCTAGTCAAATTCCTTTGATGTAAGGAATAAATAAAGTGACTTGAGGTCTCATTATGGGACTATGTAGGTAGTGCTCAATTTACATTAAACTCATCTTAGTTACCCTTTCCCCTACTCTTACCATTTTGTGAGAAACCTAAGCCACACTCTCACTATTTTGAGATCTTGGTTAAGCCACACTCTCATTATTTTATGAGTTGGAACATTTAATATCTCAATATTATTAATTGAGTTAAGGTGATTATAAAATTCCAAAAACATTGGTAAAATATCTCAAAAATCCTAAAAATCACAAAATCATGAAAATTGGCTTAGCATTTCCATACAAGATATAAAGCCGTCATTTTTTTTGAAATGGGCCATCTTCTTTATGTAGTTTATTTCTAGACCACCTTGGTCCTTTTATTTCAATTTTTAGGATAACTAAATCATCATGAGGTTTGCATGGACTATGTAGGAAGCACTTGGATATATGGGGTATCTCAGGTTAGCTCAATCATACCTTCTTTTCTCTCTCGACCATTTCATTGCGTTAAGGATTTTAGGACTCCTAGCTATTTCAAAAGTAAACACTTTTCCTTTAGTTTACTCATCCTTATTATCCTTAATCCATATGCTCTTATTGTTTTATGTGTTATTTATGGTCTTTCCATTTTGTGATCTCATTATCATTCTTAGCCTTAGACATAACAAGCATTATGAACTTTGTTCATGTGTTAGTGCTTATCTATTGCCTTTTATTTTGGTTTTATCCTAAACCATAGTATCACACGTGTATAATTTGTTTGTGTTGTCATTTTCATGATTATGAAATGTCATTCCCTCTTTTCTCACGCACTCACTATTTTTTGATGCCTTTCCCATATTCCTTTACATCAATCATGTTTCCTTATCATCATTTTCTTCTACTCCATATCCTAGGAGAACTATATTTGGATTTAAGTTCATGTTTGATCTTGCATCTATGGATATATATAGGTAGTGTCCACTTACCTAGTGAATCTAGAGTTAGCTTAGTTACCCATTACTTTTCTTCTATTCCCCCCTATTTTGTTTGTTTTGTTTCATTGTCTCCTATATCCTAGGGGTGATGTTTGTCATCATGTTTATGTGTTATTGTTCCCTATTACATAGGGGAAACTTTGTTCATCTTTTGTTCCTATATTGTTATACCTACATCATTGATTTCTAGATTAGGGGTCACCCTATCACTAAGAGTAAATCCTCTATTACAAATGCACAAAAACTTTATTTTCTCTTTCCACAAAGATTGTGTTTAACTATTATTTGAGTTTGTTTGATTTATTTTTGATTGTTTTGTTCATTATTTTATTTATTGGTGTTTTATTTTATTTCTTTATCTGATTGTGTATTTTATTTCATTGTTATGCCTTGACTTACTCTATATGCATTCATTGGGTGATTCCTTATACATTATATTTAAGTCCATTCATATTTATACATCAACATTGTCACCATGGTTTTTATCTTTCATGTATTATTTCTACTTGTTTATGAGATTGAGAGTTAGTCCTTATGCATATTATGACTAGGTCATCATAATGTTTTATATGATGGTGTATACTATCATGTGTTACAATAAAAATTAATATGGTGGATCTTATAATAAAAGGTGTTTTGTTATTTCTCCTTGTTCAACTGATAAATTCTTGATCTATCCAAATATTACCCAAATATAGAGTAATCAAATCATAGATGAATTTTAATCCCTACCAGTTAGGACATGCATCTCCCTCTTAGCCGGTAGCCTAAATTCATACCTATCCTCTATAATAGTTTACTCTTACTCCATAAGTATAGATTCAATACATAATCCCCTCTTTAACAATTTTCTATATTGTGCCAAACCACTGTGCTAATGATTATAACCACCTTTGGGCAAATTATTGTGTTTCACTCCATCTACATGTTAAATATTATAACTACCTTTGGTTAAATAATTATCATTTTCATACTCTATTGGGGAATTTTTTCATTATGCTAATGATTATAACCACCTTTGGGAAAAACATTATCTATATCCATGCTACTAGGACATTTTTCATTATGTTAATTATTATAATCACCTTTGGGCAAATAATTATTTTTCACCTCACTATGCCGATGATTATAACCTCCTTTGGGAAAATTATCCCTTTTATCTGATCTATTCAGGCATCTCACTATACCACTAATTATAAACACCTATGTAAAAATTAATCTTTTCCACCACCTTACCTTTAGGTCCCATCATTTCCTTCTTTTTGAGGGAATGTTTACCAAACTTATTTACTACTTGCTCCCTCGAGGGGGCATCCATGGCTCATTCATTTTCTATTAGAGCATTAATAATTACAATTTTTTCATTATTTGAGAAAATATTACTATTTATATACATTATAACACCTTTACAAATAAGGGAAATCTGTAGATACCCCATTCTATCCACAATCGGCTTCCAACTGGACTTCAAGTTGATTTCTACCAAATAGTGTAAATTAACCCTAAGAATAACTAAATGTCTCAATTTTGTCCACATATAAAACATTAGTACTCAAAATAATATTTATTCATCCTTATTTTGGGTAATATCTTGTATGCGATAGTAACCTCTCATGGATTGATCTTTAGTCAACTTGTGACCTAGTAAATTGACAGTTTGGCCTTTGGACCTATTAAGTGGGACACTTGAACAATTCCTAAAGTGATAAAATACTAATTATAATTAATTAAATAATCAAATTAAATTAAATGGTTAAGTTTAATTTCCATGTGCAATTAGTGAAATTTTATTTTGTAAAAAGGAAATTTCAAGAAAAATGAGGTCATGATGATGTCATTTTTCTCAAAGTCAAGGAATTAAAATTATCTCACTAAATATCTTAAATTTAGAATGGAAATCCATGCTTAATAAATGAGATATGTATCCCAACTCTTAATTACATGGTCCCTCTTTAACTCACATAGGGTTAGTTCAAACTTAACCACAATTAAATTTAACCTAACTACAAATGGGTTAGAGTTAGTTTTGGTGGCTATAAATACAAGGCCTCACAAATTGATAAATAATATCTCTTGGTGTAAAGTTATTATGATCAAATAAATGCCAATATTTCATTATTGTATTGTTACCATGCCTATTTTCTAATCCAAGCCAAACCAAATCTAATAAACATTACTAAGGTACTAAGGAGAGGTGGAGCAATGAAGCTTCATTGACAAAGATTTCTTGAGAACACAACCAATCACATCAATCCCCTACTAACTCACAAAACTTACTATCATGGAAGGGAAATTATATTATTTTAATTTTAATTTATTTGCTAAATGTGTAGTTCTTTAACTCCTTGAAAGTCTAGGATAGAGGTGCTAGTTTTTAGTGTGTTTATTTTGATTTAATTTATTAACTAACATAATACTAATCTCCTATATACACATTCCTTGGTCAAAAAAAATAGTTGTGATATAAAACCTAGCCTCTCCTAACTTCTTTTTGTCTATTATTTTTTTAGTTTTAAATCTAATTTTACCAAATTTATCTATAAAATGATTCAAACTAATTTCCTCCTATCCTAACCTATGTTAATTATTTTATCTTTATTGAAGATAAAAAAGGATTGGGGGATGCATATTTATGAGATGAGTGATTTGTGTTTTCCACTTCTTATGTATATGATCTTGAGTTTGATTTTGCATAAATTCTTCCAAATAATATTAATTACCTAGTACAAATAATATCCTTCCATGTAATTGTGATTTAACACTATATTCTAATTTCTCTATTATTAATCTACTTTTCATTTTGTCCTCACTCTATTCCATATCCTCTCTATCCTAATTTATGTCTTTGTATTTCTCAAGCCCTTCCATTCCTCACTCTATATAATCTCCAAATTATCTAATTTCTATAACTTATGGAGCCTCTCTTTGGGATCCCTATTCTTATAGATCATATAGTTTACTCTTATTTCTATTCACAATCACATTTTGGTTATATTTTTTATTCCACCTTCATTTTTATTGTAAATCTCTTTCCAAACCCATAATTTTACTCTCACTTGATTTATATACACCGTCCATATTTTAGGTTTAATCTCAAGTTATTTTAATTATCTATTCATCATCCACTTCTACATCATATGCACTCCCATAATTATCAAAGTGACTACTCCATATTGGTAGGGGTACGCACGATGGCCCTTTAAATAACCAACATCTTGATAAGATTAGGTAGTCATGGATAACCTTTCCTTGGATTCCTGGCACAAACATATTCTGAATAGAATCAAAATCCAAATATCTTTTAAAACTAAATTATTTAATATATATATCAAGAGTAGTTTTTGTATAGTGATCTATCACATGAGTATAGTAGGTGTCTGATATTTTAAAGTTTAATAATTTTTATTCTATCTATTTTAACCTTTAAAGACTTAACTTGTGTAAATAATATGTTGTTAAAGGGATGAGTATGAGAATAATATAGGATAAAATAGACATGGAGTGAAACATGCAAAGAGGAACTCCATAGTGTGGATGTCCTCTATACTAAATCTAAAAGGTGCACTAAATCGTGAGGAACAAAAACCCTATTTTTCACCCACCTTAATATCTGTATTAAATATAAGTATGTAAATTGAATGCATGAATAAAAAAGACTCACTTTCCCCAACTCAAGTATTTGAAATAAACCTATGTAAATTGGATCTGGTGGAATGTTATGGAATAATTAGTGTAGATAGTCCTATGACCAAAACTTATGAAAACTTAGTGACATCCTAGTGATGATATTAGGTGTAACTTGATAAGACAAAAATAGAAATCAAGGATGTGTGCTATGCATCATGCCCCATAATATTAATATTTGAGTAATGTAGTTATGCATTTGAATGCCTATATATTTGAGTGAAGCTATATATTTGAGTCAAAACTATATATCTATGTAGTTATATCTAGGTAGATTGTATCTCTAAATATCTATATATCTATGTAAACCTATGTCTAAATAGTTTTATATGAGTATAATATATACCTATTTTAACTTGTTAATCTAAATATCTAATTATATATGTAGAATTGTGTGTCTGAATAGATGTATCGAAGTAGACTATATATCAATGTGAACTTGTACATTTGAATATCTAAATTTTTGTGTAGACTTGATTACCTAAATATATATCTAAGTGAACCTATGTGTATCCATATGAACCTATGCATCTAAGTATCTCTATATCTATGTAAACCTATATGTCTAAATAGTTGTATCTAAGTAGACTTGTGCAACTAAAAATATGAACCTTTATGTAAACCTATGTGTCTACATCTATATCTAATTAAACTTTTGTGTATGAACCTCTGTATATCTAAAGTAATGTGTACATTTTCCCCCATTTTGGTGAGAGAGCTAAGACTATGGTAAGGGTATTTAACCAAAAGTGGTAATGATTGGATGTATCGGTGTTAATTAGTGGGTGTGATGTTATTTTAAGTTTGAATAGTTTATTTATTATGACAAAGTTGATTGTTGAAATTGGTAAGGGGATAAATATTTTGTGTATATTGAGTTTATTATGGTAATATAATCTTTGTCATTTTTGGAGTTAAAATTAATTAGGAGATTGGTTTAACTAATATAGGGAATGTTACATTAATGTCAAGTCCTATGTGCAAGAGACAATTTATGAATTAGAGTTATGGTTCTCGAGATATCGTGTTGGTAATACACTGGTATTAGTTGGTGAAATTAGCATGCAAGGTCAACCTTAATAAGGTGGCATTTGATAAATGTGAATTAAATATTTTATTTGATTATTGTCAATTCATTTAAATCATTTGAGTTGAGAGCAATTATTTTTCTAAGCTAGAGAATATGCCAAGGATATGAGGAGCTAGTTTGACCTGATATGAAGAGGTGGAGGCATGGATTCAGGCCAATGAGGAGGTTACCCTAGTAAGGAGTCCATATTATTTCTAATTTTTATTATTTATGATGCATTGTTTACTATTTTTAATGAAAATCTACTATTTTAGGGCCTATTTTGGAAAAGTGGTGCTACTATCCTTATATGGGTGTTACTATCTAAGACCTCACACTAGTGTCTAGGTTATGGTGCTACTATCCAACACTACTATCTTAATATAGTTATAGTGTCTAGTATGCTTAATTTATAATGATTATTATTATTTACTAATTTTTATGCCTATTATTATTTATTAATTTCTAGTTTTGCATTGTTGATGCTTGATTTAGTTTTACTTTTTTAGGTTGATGCATGTATGAAAGAGTTTTAAACTAGATAGATTATGGAAACCCTATGGGTTATAACCTTATTATATGCTAAGATGGTCATGTTTGAAATAGATGGTTTGAGATATGTCTCATTATTAGATCTTATGCCTAGGGCTCAACACATTATGACTACATTATGTGAGACATAGTACACAGATACCTTCATTTTCTAGTTACTGAATAAGGATATGACTATTACCTAAGAGATGTGTATAGGATTTTATGACTACCTATTTCTAGGTCTAAAGTCATACTATAAGAGGAGACATGTTGTCAGGCTATACAATGATCTTCTAGGTGTTTCTATATTATGGCTATAGGGAATCATGATATAGGGATCCATAGTTATATACTATTAACATTGATTCTCATTTTCAAGGTTCTATGACTATGAAAGATCTTAGTCATTTTATTAGCTTCATTTGTGGTTATAGATGGGTTTGGGGTATCTATATCCTATAGGATATATGAGATAGTGTAGGATATAGAGGAGTATGGTATTGTATATTCATGGGGTTAAACAATGTTATCCCACCTATATAAGGACTTATACTATTTCAAGTAGGAGATGTGTGGTGGAGGGATTGGATCATCAATGCTATTACACTATTGTTCATATCATCACATAGCATTTATTAAGATAGTATTGCCTTTACAATATGATTGGGATCATTTTTAGTTATTTATAAAGAGGTGGACTAGGATGGGTTAAGTGCCTAGGAGGAAAATGATGGTGCTAGCATGTGTTAGACAGTTTCATAGTTGGGGACATTATCTATAGGCCTTACATGAGCTATAAGGGATAACCTAAGGATGGTACTTAAATTAGATGGATTCGAGTGAGCAGATAGATGTATGACCATTGGGTTAATGTGTATGAGAATTTATAGTATGAGTAGGTTACACAAAAAATTGATGTGGTTTATGATGTTTCCCTAACACTAGTGATATAGTTTAGGATTTATTGTGCTCTTATAAAACTAGGTAGTACATCAAGGACATTTTTTTCTAATTTATCCCCCATTCCTTTGATAGAGTGAGATCTTGAGATTGATATTTTATATGTAGATGATATAGGAGTCATTGATGCCTATACATCCTAGTGGAGAAATCATAGATGGCCTCCTCTATTTTTGATAGGTGGGATTATTGTAAAGGATATACTAGAGGTGGATACCCTTAGGGATGTCAATGGTATGTTTTTATAATATGTTTGTACATTCTATGTATTTGGTTTAATGTTTACTTTATTTAGAATTTTATGTAGTGTATGTATGTGTAGGTTTAGGTGATGATGAGTACTGGGATATTCCCATCGAATCCATGTTTCATGTATTGACATGGAATATCCCTAATGATGTAGTGAAAGATGGATTGGTAGAGAAGGCCATCAATGTTTTTGGTTTTCATGTCCATTTTTTTAATCAAGCTATAATAGCTACTTTACCTTATATAAAAATGGATGCTGATAGAGACAAAACACATGAAGAGTTACATAGGTGGACCATCATGTATATAATGCTATAGGTGGGATAATAGTTAGATAGTGAGTTACTACATATGTCTTTAGCTAGATAATGTAAAGTGTATGACTAATTTGGGCATGTAGCACAAGATGGAGAGTAGGCGTAGTCATTGATTAGGTCATAAAGGGAGAGTGGAGCCTCTAGTTCTAGCATGGATGTGTCTAAAAGTGAGAGTGAGGGGGTTAGTCCTATTGGCCATGTTTACAGTATTAAGTGATATAATATGCTTGTATTGAAACTATATATATATATATATATATATATATATATATATATATATATATATATATAATATAGATGTGTATGTATGTATGTATGCATGTATGCATGTATTTTTGTTGTTATATTAACACTATGTATTATAGTATATAGATCTTGTTATATTGTGTATGTTGATATGTGTTTAATTGGTTAGATTTGTTTAAATTATGATATTGGTATATGGTATTTATCATAGTATAGTTGATGAATATTTATCTATTTATGAATGTATAGGTATATGTGTAGTGGATTAAGATTTTTTATTATTGGTATAGGTTTTATAGGTTTTATTTTTTAAGATATCTACTTGTATACCATGTGACTATAGTATGGCCTATATGAACTCAAATGGCATAGAGAACCAATGACCATAATTATCATGATGTGTCAATATATAAGTAGACTCTGAAACTAAAATTGTGTGTGATATACTACTAGAAGATAGGTGTGTAGACTATGTAGGGAAGAGCTTGATTGGTTGGTGTGCTAAAACTATACTTAGAACTCTGTGATATGTAACAAATATCTTGATTGTTGTTTAAATTGAGGCTATATTTTTATCTTTGTAATTATTTACAAATATCTTGATAGGTGTTCAAATTAAAGTTATGCTTTGATCTTTATAGCTATTTCCAAATGTATTAATTAGTGTTTGAATTGATGTTATGATATGATCTTTATAGTTGTTTCCACATATCTTGATTGGTGTATGAACTAAAGCTATGCTCTGATCTATGTAGTTGTTTTCATATATCTTGATTGGTGTATGAAATAATGCTATGCTTTGATATTTTTAAACTATTTTTCATCTTTTTTAAAGCTATGGTGCACAAGATAACTCATGAATAGGTGTCATAGAAACCACATGGCTCATATGATGAGTAACCAATGGATCCTCAAATGGAACATCATTGGATATCTATATCATAAAGGAATGCGATCTAGGAGAGTATGGGTACTAAGACATCAGTTCCACATGTGAGAATGTTGTATTGCCCCACTTCACAAATTCATCAATGTTAGCTTAGAGTGCATAACAATGATAATCTAAATGTCTATTTATCTTATGAAAATTATAATATGGCTTATTTGTTACACTATGAAAATAATGTGTTGGATGATGATTAATATGAGGAAGTGTGATCATCTCCCTATCTAATAATCTAAACAAGAATTCATGAGCCCTATCCCTATTTTAAAAACTACATAACCCATCCTTGTGTGTTCTATGCTTTTCTCACTTTAAGAGGTGCTCTATAAAGTGGGTCTTTACCCTTGTTAAGTATCTTTATTAGTTGTTTTTGCTCCAATAGTTTCTTAATTATAAGTGGAATAGGTTCTTATAACATGTTTAATGAATGGGGATATGATAATCCTACATCCAAATCTACTTATAAATGTGTAACCACTAGTCCCAACTTTTCTTTAATCCCAAAGTTGTGTAACATAGATGTCTTAATGAATGTGATGTATTATTTAGTAATTTGTTTCAAATAGGGAGAATGAGACCTCTAATGAAAAGGTACTATACCTCTAAATCTATTAGCTGGTAGATCAATTGATGCATACATGTTTTAAATCTTAGAATGTATTCATTAACTATTTATAAAAGGACCTATTGTATTTAGAGGAACCTCTCATATGTAACTTGAGGTCTCTTGTTCTAAATGTAACACATGAGAAAGACCTATTCTAACTCATTATATTTGTGTAGTGAACCACTAGGGAATGAATGATGAAACCACTATATTACTCAACCCTCTAGAGTCCTTGAAAATAGTTTTAAAAGAGTCAAACTACTAGTAACATGTGCCATGTTTTCCTATAAGCTTAAAGATGTAAATATGGATCTGCTTGTCCATCAAACATATTTAAATATGGTATATATAGTTTTAATGGTAATGTTGTATTGAAAATCCTACATGGAATGGGATTATTATGAATGGCAATAGAATCCACCCATGAGTGGTATGCTTTACTTTCTAATGTGATATGATGTACTTGTTATTGTAAAATATCCACAACATGCATCAACAAGATTACATCTTGTGAAGGAATATTATCATTGTAAAGGGGTTCATTAAACTTTTGAATTTTGTTATTTATATTATCCATTGGTATATTTCATTGGGAATATTTATTAAGGAGTGTTGCTTTTCTCTATCTCCTTTTTAGGTGTGATAACTAGGACTTGGTTAGAGGGAAATGAGATATGAACCTAATTATGTTAGTTTTAGAAACATGTAATTATATAGTAAGAGGGGTTGATGGAGATTCATTAGTATCTCTTATATTTTTAAACTGTAAATAAGTATCACATGTTAATTGAATAGAAGGTACATTATTCTCAACTAAATGTAAATTATGAACATAAGTAAAAGTGTGTGTGTGTGTGTGTGTGTGTGTGTGTGTGTGTGTGTGTGTGTGTGTGTGTGTGTGTGTGTGTGTGTGTGTGTGTGTGTGTGTGTGTGTGTGTGTGTGTGTGTGTGTGTGTGTGTGTGTGTGTGTGTGTGTGTGTGTTTATTTAACCTAGTATTTGTTTAAACAAGATAAATAGGTGAGGTAGGAGGATAATTAAAAAGTGTATAATCTATTTCCTCTTCATCATAAGCACAATAATCATCATTATCCCAAGGTTCACCAAAATTAGAGTTTAATTCACTTGTAAAAGTAAGAGACAATAAGTATCATCCACATGATCATTAAGAGAGATAATAGGAGAAGATTTTAAATTTTTAATACTATGTAATGTGTCTTCATGTGTAGATGTAATGAAATGAATTTTTTCACTATGTATGTGTGGAATGTAAGATTGATTATCACTTTCAATTTTATAGGCAAGAGTAGAAGAAGTAGCAATCATGTTTTGTTTTTTCATATAATAACATGTAGGAGAAGAGTTATAGACATTATAATTATAATTTTTTTGTAAATAATCATTTCATTGTGCTTGGAATGTAAAATAACATGATAAAATAATTGCATATACATTAGTTTTTGCATTTCTAAAATGTGTAATATCATTGGTACATGTTTTTTTGAATTTAACTGAGAAGGGTAAAGAAGATGAATTGTTATTATCTACTTTACTTAAATCATGAAAAAGTGTATTTCATGTATTGCACTTATATTTATTTAATTTGAATAATGAGGTAGAAAAATTAGTTGAAAATATAGGATCACATTGGAATAAAGCACTATGAATAAGAGGCTCTTTTTGCATTATATTGTTAGTTTGATTTTGAGGTGTAAGAGAAAAGGGAGAGGAAAGAGAAGATGGTTTCTATAATATATCCTCAATTAAATTTTCATTGTCATGATCCTAATAATCCTCATATCTATAATTATAATAATAGTCATCATCATCATCATTATAAATTAATTCATTATTATGTTCTAATGTACAATCTTGAAAATCTATCCATTCATTATTATAATTATGAGAGAAATTAAAAAAATCATCAATTGGGTGAGTGGTATAAGACTTATTAAATGCCATATTAAATTTCCAAATAATATAATGTAAAAAATGAGTATCAAAAACACAATAGGTGAAATGTAATATAACATAAGTATATGTGCAACTGAGAATTTTTTTAACCAAGTGTGAAATAGGAAGTAATATAGTAAGTGAAACCCTTATTTATAATATTTATATGTATATGGACATAATATGTGGATCTAGGGGTTTGAATGAGGGTTATTTTGTAAAAAAATAATTTGCATTAAATAAATGAAACCCTACTATAGGATTGATTAAATGAGCTGGGTTATGCTAAAAAATTAGAAAAATAGAAGTTGTAACCCTAATTTAGTGCAAAAAAATTGGGAGAAGGTAAACCCTAAGCAAAACTAGGATTTTAAGCAATATTAAAAGTAAGGTTCACCAAATATTTTAACCTTTTAAGACTTAACTTGTGTAAATTTGATATTTTTAAATGATTGAGAATGACAATAATCTAGAATGAATACTATAAATAACATATTTAGTTAACATTTCACCAAAATAACAAGTGATAAGAGAAAGAGTAATTATCTAGAAGTAAACATGTTTTTCAATAGATTGTATAACTATAATAGAATGGATAAATAAGTAGACACTTTTCATTTCCAAACTATGGTTAAAATATGGTCTTGGATAGTGGTGCCAATATCAAGACAATAGCACCACATGGTGTTAGTGTCCCATTATGGTGTTAGTGTCCATCCTTTAATAAATGTATAAAACTTTTAAGGAAGTTTTAGGATGTTTTAGGGGTTTTGGAGGTGGTTTTGTGTTATATGAGGGCTTGCCTATATCACTTTTTTAATGGGATATCCTCCAAAAATATAATGAATACTTACACACATAAAACAACAACTAGATCAAATGCATTAAAGAATGGAAAATCTAGGTTATGGGATGTTATAACCATGTGGAACGTAACCCATGTTGTCATATCCCCTGACTATATTAATCCCAATTCTATGGGTCTTAAATTTCATGTAGTTCTCCCTTAGGGAATGTGCATAATCAACTTGTATGATATGTAAGAATTACTTTCACTTAGACCCTTGTTCATCAAGCATGTAATATCTTGGTGTGATAGTTGAGTAGTATGTAGAGTATTGAGCTATATTATTTATTAATTTTATGTAATTATATGATAAAATAGTAAGTGTTAGATGTAAAATTCATTGTGAAGATCATTATATAGAAGGAAATTTGATATGAATATAGGACCTTGTTCATTGGCAAAAAAGTTATAAAGGAGGGATAAAAAGTATAAGATAAGGGTCAAGAGTGGGTTATGACTCAAACATGATAAAAATTCACATTGGACACTAAATCCATAATTGAACATTAGTACCATATGGTGAGACTGTCCTGAAAATGGCACTAGTGTCCTAAGGCTTAAAGTAGAGATCAAACCAAGAAAGATAGGCTAGGGGGCCTATGACTAGGAGAAGGTGACTTAGGACTAATGGGAGTCCCATAAATAGGGAAAATAAGATAAAAAATATAAAAATAATCAAAATGACCATATGAACAAGGATTGTATTCATTAGTAAGACCTTTAAGTGGAAGAACAATAAAAGACATAGTACTTGTGGTTGCATTACCAAATTAGGGTGTTTACACTATCTAATATGTAAAATTTATCCTCCTTAGCTGGAAAAAATATTATTCCAATATTGATAACTACACAACTCTAATAATCTCTAGAATTTGCACCATAAAACCTCATATATTTCATCACAAATGTTCTTGTTAATAACTTATTTTGTATAAATACCTATTATTATTTATTCATCCTTTATAAAAATTAAAAATTTATTCATTAGTACATCTATACAAATATCTTTGCCTTGGAATCCATCATAACATATTTTACATATCCACGCTCACTGCACCATTGTTAGTATAGACTCCTAGAAAACCCATCAAAACATGTTAATACAGAGATAATTGTGCAAAGTGTGATATAAATATATAATAGACATCAAATTAAATTAAACATATCCATTCATTAGTTAAAATAAATGTATTTATACATGAAACATAGACTTAATAGTTATAAAACATTTAGTGTAATCTACAAGACTAGCATATTTAGATAAACAAAGAATTCACTACATAGAAAAATGATAGAAGACACTTAGATATAAACCATTTCACAACTACATATTAATCTCTATCACACCAAAACTCTTTTAAAATAAATATGAGCATTATATATAGAGATTTTATTAAATGTTGTCACTTCATATTCTAATATTTTGATACAAAGTGAAGAAAGACTCTTCACATTCTAAAGACCCTTGACATATTTTCCAGTGCTGAATACATATAAAAATAGATACAAAATAAAAATATTTTGATTCACACACATGTTTATCAGTTATACTCTATGATTTTTTTAGCCTTTTTTACTACCAACATGAGTTTATTATTTATATTCCATACTTCTCCTACTCATCTCAATTATAATCCTTAACTTGTATACACCTCTAGGGTTTATTCCATACACTATTTAGAAAAGAATCAAACTTGTACTTTAGTTGAATGAATCAATGTAATAAAATTCAGCTTGTGCCAAAATCAAATCCCACTACTTGGTCTTGTCACTAGCTTAATATCTAAGGAAATTAAAAATAATTTGATTCATAACCTATATTTTTTCATTTATTATAGGGTGATAAGCTAAAATAAAATCTAATATTGATCCCAAATTCTTCCATAGTACCCTTCAAAAGTGTCAAACAAAATTTTTACCTCTAACTAATATAATACTTCCTAGGAACCCATGTAATATGACAATTTCGTGAAATAATTGATTCACAATATGTGTGGCATCACTAGTATTATTGCATGCTATAAAGTGAGACATATTAGGAAATATATAAAATAAAAATGGAATCATTACCTCACTATATTCTTGGTAATCTAATAACAAAATATATGTGTAATGCATCCCACGGTCTATCCAGAATGGGCAATGGCTGATACAAACCAACATTTTGACTTTTACATTTAGTATGTTGGAAAAATCTACACTTTTTCACAAACATATTCTCATAATTACCTATATGGGGTAAATAGTGTTTATCAATCAATTGTGTCAAAGTCTTATCATACCCAAAATGACCAACAAGGCCTCAATTATTATTTCATTTCAATAGGTTCTCTATAATGGAACCTTGAGGTATGCACAACCTCTTACATTTGAACAAATACCCATCTCATATCATATACTCCAACCAAGGATTTTTGTCTAGATTTATTGGATTCCTAAATTTTGGCAATGCACCTCATAAATCCAACTCTTCCTCATATGAATCCTTCACTGAATCAAACCCAATGATCTCCATCTTGATGTCATTCAAAATAAGAAATACTACTCAAGGCATCTTCAACTTTATTGGACTTCCCACTTCTATGTCTAAAAAAAAGGAATAACTTTAATGAAACTCTACCCATTTCATGTGTCTTTGATTGATCTTACCTTGGTTTTTTATGATTACAAAGTATGATTGCCCATGTAAAAAAAAACTCTTTCTTAAATAACTAGTGATGTCACTTTATAAGAGATTCTACCATTGCATAAAAATATTGGTCATATACCAAATACTTCTTTTACGAATAATTGAAATTCTCACTAAAATAAGTAATGGGCTTACCTTCCCGACTCAAAACCTCTCCTATGGCTATTTTTATTGCATCACAATGAACCTAACACACTTTTCCAAAAAAAATAAGGTTAACACCTATCACTTTTCTATTTGTAAATTATAATTTATCCTTTGTTGTAATAAATAATTGAAACCTTTTCTTATCTCCCTTCATAGTATTTGTAATGGGTTCACATATGCCACTAAATTTTCAAATGAACTTTGTGTAGAAAATTTCCAACCCATGGAAACACCTTGCCTCAAACATAATCTCTATAAAAGGCCACTCCATAATTACCTTCACCTTATTGGGTTCCATATTCAATCTATAATTTTAGATTACAAATTCAAAATATATCAGCTCCTCTTTCATGAAGTTGTACTTCTTCAAGTTCACTACATATTTTTAAATTCTTTAAATTATCCTCTATAGAATGACTAAAATCACAATGTCATCCAAATAAACTATCACAAACTTAACCATTAAAGGATTATACACTTCAATAATGAGTCTTGTGAATGTATTTGGGGCATATAAAATAGTAAATGGAATGACTAGCAACTCATACAACCCATTATTCATCTTGAATATAGTCTTGAAATAATCACCTTCTCTTATGAGGATTTTGGTGATATATGATATTTAAACACATCTTAGTGAAGTACATACTTCCACTCAAATTATCCATTAAGTCATATATTCTTGGAAATGAAAACATGTGATTAATGGTTATTTTATTGATTGCATCTGAATATATACACATTCTCAACCCTCCACTCTTCTTGTCTATTAACACAAATGAAATTGTTGATGGGATCAAATTCTCTTAGATTAAAAACTTCCTCAACATGTGTACATATCTTCATTCTCTAGTGGAGTCAGCCTTTAGGCTGATTTGTTAGGCAAAATTTATCCTTGCACTAGATCCATATGATGACTAATTATCCTTATAGGTGGTACTCCCTCTAAAAAATCACTTAACATAATATCAACATAATATTTCAATAAATTATGGATTTCCATAGGAAGATCACTTACCTTAATGTCTATCACAACTTGTATAGAATTTTAAACTAAAGGAAATCTTGTATCTTCCTCCTTGGACACCTTCAAAAATTATTTACCCAATACCAACACCACTTTGTAACTAATGTGTACCTCATTTACTTTATCTTTCAATGGAATCAATGTGAATATATTTCCATCCTTATTTAATGGTGTATCTATTTTCTCTTCCATCAAGGATGGATCTCTTATATAATTTGCATGGCATTCTAAACAACACATGACACACATTAATGGGCATAATATCACACAAAAAATCATCCTTATATGAACCAATCTAAAATTTTAGCACACATTTATTATTCACCAACACTTTATGCCATTTAAGCAACCATTAAACCTTGTATGGTGTAGGATGTACCAATGATTTCAGTCCAATTTTCATTCCTTCTCTTGAGAAAACATATTATACATGTTATCACTATCAATCACAAATTTGTAACACTTGCCTCCATATTTTGAAATAGTTCATAATAAACTCTTTTTGATAGTTCAATCACTTCTATGGATGTTTCAACAACACTCTAATCATCAATATATCCTCTCCTTGTTTTAGATTTTCTATATGTATTATAGGGCCAACACTCTCTTCATCCCTAAAGAATATATAGGTTTTTCTTTTAGCTCTCTTGATGTTTTTTTTTGAGGTTTTTTAGGACATTTTTCCTCATTATTTGTAACATAACTACTGCATCTAAAACATTTACTTTAAAATCCCTTAACTCTACATCTTCTAAAGGATCTTCTCCCTCTAGAATAATATCCTCCTTTTGTACTTGAATTCTAATTCTTGGAACTAATTTCCTCTCCACCATATAGATTTTATGTCATCTTCCATCAATGTTTTATCATCTTCTTCTTGAAGACATTCCTCTAACTCTATAGTTGACTTGTTATTTTATAACCAACTTTTTTTACACATTAAATGCACAATGATAGGTTTCTTCCACATTTCTTAGGTTCAACAAATTGATTTCATCATGTATGAAAAAATGTAGTCAATTCATGTACATTATAAATATTATGGATACTCCTTAACACGTCCAAGTCTTATTGTCAATTTGTGAAAATCCTTGATGTTGTCCTTGATATTCATATCCTTTTATCTCAAAATTTTTATATTCCTAAATAAACTCGACTGATAATCAAAAATTAATAATTTGGCATTTAACTTCACCACCATTATGACCCAAAACCTTATTTTCTCCTTTTTTTCCCTATATCTCTTGTCCTACACATGATTATAACATAAAGAGGTAAGGATATTCATATTTATGTAAAAAGAATCACCTTCTTGTGCTACTCCATAGGTTCATATTTAAAATAGTTCTCAATCTCAATTATCCAATCCATAAGATCTTCAGGATTAAAAATCCCATTATATTAGGGTTTCTATAAATTTGGTTTACTACCAATCCTTGCCAAAACTATAATAATCTTGTCTTAGCTTCATTCTCCATGTCCTCTAATACAATCTCTTAAGCTCATTATTTTTCATCCCCACTCACATATCCATCATGAGAACCTTTTATTTATGTTTTTTCCATTATGGTCAAATTTTATTTCATTTCTCTCATAAATTCTACCAAGTTTGAAACTTGAGGTCATTTTATGTTGCCCTTTTCTGAACAACATTACCTCTATGTGGCATCACTTCTCATAATGTAAAATTAACTTTCATAGCTTCCCAATTGACTCAATTATATTTTTATCCCATGCACACTCTCCTATAAAATTAAGAAACCCTATTATAATATCGATTGGTGTAGACACATATAAGTAATCCACTTAAGGCTAACCTCTTATCATATGATTATTAGTGGACACACACACATACACATACCAAATTAAAAATACATTTTTAGAATAAAAAATTAATACATTACATTTATTCATTTGGATACATTATAAGGCTTAGTTAAATACAAAAATGGAGGGAATAAAACAATTAAATACAACCTAGTAATATCTAGCTCCATTAAAAATTGTTACTTAAAAAATAGTAGAATAACACTCTCATAACTTACCCCCCAACCCCCAAAACGAAGATGCATTTTAATATATAAGGAGGTAATCGTCTAACAATTCTCATTACAAGAGATATTTGGCATTTCAACTCTTTGATAGACCTAATGGGTTAGTGAAATTCATAAGGAAACACAAACTAACTTTTAATGGATTCTTAGAGACCATGTTGGGATTCAAGGAGAAATTTTAGAACTTTAAAAGTTTAATAGACACAATTGGGATTCAAGCCCAACTAACACTATGAGTAATGGAAAAAAAATTGAACCAGTTCAAACTAATTATTATTATGTGCCAAATTATTAAGGTAAATCATATCAAATCTTTTAAAGACTTAATCAAGGTTTTGAACTCAATTATCATTTTAAACATCAACAAGTACTCTGAAGAACTAATTAAGGGTTTTAGCTTGATTTGCATTGAAAACCTAGAAGTAAAATAATATAGATCAAATAAAAAAAAATTGGCCTTATTATAAATATGAACTTTATTGATCCCCCCATGTACCTTATCACATTTTCAACCCAATTAATTAAGAAACATAAAAGACATAATAATAGTTTATTTTAACTTGAGTTTTGAGTGATAAAATAAAATTTATTGAAAGTGTTAGTAGTAAAAACTGATTTTAAAAACTTAAATAATATGCCAGTGCATAAATCAGAATAAAAAACTAACTTGGAAAATTAATCTCTGGCCAAGCACACAAAGATGAAATTACCAATAAATAAATAAAACACACATCACTCTATTTTTTGGTGTTTCAACATAGCGTATCCACCTAAATGATCCTACATCAACTCCACAAGTCATGCCTCTTATTTCATATGTCTATCTCCTCCCCATTTAAATATTTAGTCTAAAACATTACAATCTTTATAAAATATAGTTAAATGTCACAAGTAATCCATTATTTTCTAAAACATAGACTCAATGAGTATCGATAATAACCTCAATCAAAACATTGTTTAAGTCTAATATGATGCACATTGTTATGTATATTTACATACTTTATATTTTCCTATAATCTTTGAGATATACATGTATGGAGTGTGGCATTAGCCACATACTTTTTCATAAACTAAAAATAAAACATGGGGTTTTCTCACCATTACAACTCTAATTTGATGAATTGTGTTTAAGTGAAAACCTTTGTTTATAGTTTATCTCACTTAACATCATGAATAATTTACAAAATAATTTTTTTATCTCTATAAATGATGAAATTGTTTGTATCTATCACAAAAAATTATTTGTAATTATTTTTTACATAAATTTGGATAGATTTTGCACTCACCATCTTAAATTTTGTGACACTTGTATTAGTTGTTCTATGAATCATGTTTAATAACATGAATGCAATCTCTAACAATATTTTAACTACAACTTAAAATCCTAAATAAAATACCCCACTTCATTTTAAGTACATATTTAAATTAATTAGTTGAATATAACTTTTGTTTTTATACTTTGAAGTTGACCCTAATAAATTTTTGAAATATTTTTTAGTTTCTTTACTATTTAGATATATTTGTAAAATATATTGCATAAATTGGAATCAAATATTACGTATAGAGATAAAATAACTTGGGATGTGTTCATTGTGACTTGAAAATGACAACTTTTTTTTTTGTTTGATACTATTTTAAATTACCTTTTGTTTTTTACCACTATTATGCACCCCATCCCTTTCTATCTTTCCATGTGTGTTATTGTAAAAGTAATCAATATTAGAAATCATTATATAAGGACTAAATTGAAGACATTGAATGTGTTTCCTTATTTTATGCATTTTTAGACACGTATATTTGGTATTATGTCCATCATGACAAATCTCTACAAGATCCATCCTATGCCATGATCTCTTATGTGAAATTCATGCCACTTCATAAAATTTTTATTGTACTCATTTTTCTATGTCCATTTCACTACATTAGAGCCCAAAGTGGCATTTATAACTAATTCCTAGATTATCCTTTGTCTAGTATCTACATTATCCAATTGTGTAATTGGGATACCTATTCATCCTTTGTCTAGTATCTACATTATCCGATTGTGTAATTGGGATACCTATTCATCCTCCTCCCTTCCCTTCATGGTATTCATAAAAATAAAAAAAATTGAAAATGGTAGATATGTCCACATACTCATACAAATGTATTCATAAAAATAAAAATAAATTAAAATGGTAGATATGTCCACATACTCATACAAATGTATTTAATATGCATTTCATGAAAAAAAAATTACAAAAATTTACATGGAACTATCTTCTTCATCTTCAAATTTGTATTCACTCCCCATGAAAATATTTCCTTGCACAAATGTAGCCAACACCAAATCTCTAATTTTGTGTTGTTTGTACCATAAAATTATCTTATTCAAACTTATTTTTACAACCTAGCATATCTAACACATGTACTCAATGAGGTATTATAATTATGTGTTCCTTCCATGTACCATACTCACTTCCCTAAACTCTAAAATTTCTTGTGGACTACTTCCACACAATCTAAAAAGGTGTTTTCCTAGTGATTTTTTCACTAAATTTCTATATTTGAATTCTAATTGCACCAACACCATGACCCAATGCTTGGGGTTTTCTAAAAAAAAATATAATATGTCTCCATTACTTATGTTTACAAATTATGTTTTCCATCAGTATTTGAATGGTATGCTAAAATAAAATGCAAATTTTCTCAGAACTTATTCCATAACACACACCAAAAATGTCATAAAAACTTTGGAAAATTTATCCTACATTATATTTCATGTAAAATGGTGCAGACTCACCACCACTTAGAAGAATAAATTAGAAAATTTTGCTACATCACTTATCTTCCTATGTTTAATAAAATGTTTCATTTTCAAAAATATATCTACCATTGTAAGGATAGAATCATTCCCTTTATATGTTATCATCAATACTAGCACAAAATTTATGCTAATGTCATCCAATGGTTTATATGATATAAGTATTGGTTAATATAACCCTATGTCTTAAATATTCTTTTTTTATAACTAGAAAACTATGCACTTTTACACACACACAAATTCGCATCCATTATTGGCCACATATAACATTTTTCCAACTAGGCCAATGTCTTATTTATCTAAAAGTATCCTACTAACCATCCACTATGATTATACTTTATTAGGTTATCATACATTAACCACATTGGTATGCACAATTTCACACCTTTAAAAAACATACCCTATTGAAAAAATTAATCTAGCCATGGTGTCATGTTCACACTCAACTATGCACATGAAAAAAATTCACACTTTAAATACAATCCTCAAGGATGGACACTTAGCTATGGTGTGAAATTTATTTAGGTCCTTATTCAAAAAATATTGTGATATTATAAAACCAAAGTATACAAGCTAATTATTCATAAATTTTTAATTCTTCATGATTATCAACAATTTATATTCACACAACCTATGTAACACATTCCATAAATGTATTAGGTATTCTTCATTCATTTTGTTAAGCATCAAAATATTTTCTAGGTATAAAGTAAACAACTTTCATAAAAATGGCTTCGACACTTCAATCATAAGCCTCGATAATGTGTTTGGCACATTTTTTCATCCCAAATGGCATGACTAACCACTCATATAATATGTCCTTAATTTTTAAGGCCAATTTATATTAAGTGACATCTATGATTATAATCTAGTGATACTCACTCTTCAAATCTATTTGTTTATAAATCTTATTCCCACTTATGAAATACATCATGCCATCTATAGACACTAGAAAATTCTACTAGGTATCGAAATGCCTTAGAACCCCCTAAGGACCACCTAACCCTTCTCTACCCATTAACTAACTTATCAGACCTTAAGTCTAGTTAGATACTTATCTAACTAAAATCAATTAATTACCACCCCTTTTAACTTATATTAACACTTTTCCTTTAAGACACTCGATCATTGATAGTTAGATTAACCATCGATGGTTATCCTAATCATTAATGATTAGGTCCTCACCCTTATAACACATCACCAGTTGTGTGTGAGCTAGCAAGGCACAATTAAATATGTTTGACTTATATGATGCTAATGAAATCCCAAACATCAAAATTAGTAAGCCAACCTACTAGGTAACCTCCTATCCTCCATCTCTTTTTGCCTATAAAAGGAGGGGAGTAAGAGGTGAAATGGATCTAGGATCATAAGCACTCTTGAATATAGGTATTCAAGCTTTATAAGATCTAGTATTCCTTTAGCAACTCAATAAAAGAAAAAGAGACCCAAAACTCTCCTAAATTGCTTTTGAGGTCAAAGTACTATTACTATGGTGAAATTTCCCCATCCTTCAACCATTAGCCATCTAACAAGCCATAGGTATATGTGTACTTGTTATTTATTTAATTGGATTTCTAACCTCTTTGACATGATTAGACCTCTCTACACCTTATTTCCAAACTTCTAGATCCTTAATAGAACCATTATAACACCATTCACCTAATCTATAATTTTTTTTTTGAGAAACATTCAGGAATCCATAGACAACTATCAATGGTTAGCACAATCACCAATGGTCACCTCCAATAGCCAATGATTACCCAACCATTGATGGTTAGCTTAATCACTAAAGGTTAACCCAACCACCAATGGTCATTATTCTAGAAAATAGCAAGTTATTTTCATCCACTTAACACCAACCAAACCTAACTTTCTATGTTCCTTCCTATTCATAGACCCTTTTTGTAATTTTTTGAACCTGACTTCACCCACTTTAGCATAAATATTGACCCAATTCTAATATACTTAGTCATTTTATTTAACAAGCATTATACTTTTTTCTTGTATTGAATTTCATTTTCTTTATGCAAATACTTTAATTTTGTCTATTTTAACATGATTGTTATAGAAATTGGATTGACAACCTCCTAGCAAGCTCACACTTCTTGGATCTAGGTAGTCCACTTAACTATCTTGCTAACAACCCCTTTGTTAGTGATTTCTTATTTATAGGTTATTCCTTCCAAGCTAAACTTCAGTTATCCATCTTCATCTATATAACACATGCATCACCAACTAGGTATTTCTACCACACCCTTATTACTAGTTTCTTATCTTCTTCCAAAATTAAGAAATGAGAAGAAATTAAGAGAAACATTTTGGCAAGCCCAATGTGACCTAACATTATCTAGGTGCCCTTTCTTTCTTCTTTTATTCTATGATCATGAAATGAAATCTAAAACTTATTTTGGGATTAAAATAAATCCTTTACATATATTTATTTCTTGTTTGTTTTAGTTCATATAGTTAACTTTCTTATTATCTCACACTTTACCAAACCACATAATCAATCAACACATCAAAACAAACTTGAGATAAGACCTGACTAGGATTTCATCACCTAGCGGTAAACCTTACCCTTTCCTAGAAATCCTAATTAGAGGTAATTACCAAGGGGAGAACCAAATCAAATCTCTAGTTGAATATAAACTCTAAGAATTTAGTATAGCTTGGCTATGTACCCAACACACTTATCACTATGGTGTGTGAAGTTAGGGTGTAGGCCCCAATATCAAGCCATGTATTAATGTTCAATACAAATTTATTTTGAGCACATAACACAAATTGAAACCAACCTTATATTTCCTCTTTAGTACTTGATCTACAAACCAAATTTATTCTTGACACTTTCTAAGGCATAATCTAAAAGCGTTCTAAAAAAATCATAAGTTTTAAATGCACTTTTTGTGTATGTTTGGATTGCCTTGATATTTTTTCTTTTGCTTGCTTTGTGTTTGAGTTGTGATTTTTTCATTATTTATTTTTTGTTCCTCACTGGCCTTTACTAGACAATAATTAAGGAATTAAACCCACCAAGAACCACCATCTTCCTCTTCCTCTTCTTCTATGGAGTATACTTCAAACATTGAGGGTTCTCCTCATCTTTCTCCCCCTCCTACCATGCCTCAGATAGTTGTTGAGGGTGATACAAATTTTGGTACATTCCTTGATAATAACCCCTTGGCCCTCCAATAATAACTTAATACATTATCTCACCACACCTCCACTACTTCAGTTCTTACCATTGATCCACCTTATTTTATGTGTAGACACCGAAATTCCATTACACACATGTGTAACTCCCTGTGTCAAAACCCCCCTTGATTCCCTTTTTAATAATCATTAGCCTCCCTAACCCATGATTTTTCCCATCACACATTTAATTAATTTAAAATATTTAATTAAAAAACCCTTATGCCACCTTACCTGGCTACCTCATCCTAAGACTAATTCTCACCTGATGAGTCCCCTTAAGACTTAGTCCCCTTATCCTAACTACCCATGACTTATTCTCACCTCAAAAATACATTCTTAACCAACCATGTCCTTCTTAACATCCCATTTCTACCATTTTGTAATGGATACCACACTTGGCATGAGAAATCATAGAAAATAGGTTTAAAATAGTATTTTTACCTATTCTCATGCCACCAACATCGATCAACCCATGGCTGACATCAGTGGGATCGTTGATGTTAATTATATAAGCCAAACTCCAAACTGATGTTCAAGTCAGCAAAAATCAAGAAAACTCATTCTTATTTGCATACAAACTTTTGAAATTTAACTTTTGACATATTGGATTACTTTTACCTTGCATAAGTCAACCTAAATCAGGAACCAAGCTCTTGAGAACCAATATCACCTGCTTGTTTTCTCTATTCAAGGAATCAGTTTAGTAAGCCTGATAAGAACCATCTATTTGGCACTTATCATTTAATCACCTCTATAACTAAATACATCACTTATTCTATAAGTCTTTAAGTAGTTACTTTTCAATCACTTTATATCTACTATTCATTTATTTACACATTCTTGATCGAACCCTCGTGAAGGAGTTATAAAGCTTCCCTACTTGTTTCCCCTTATTCCAACACACCAAACCTCTAATTAGATCCATCCAAACACTACTCTCTCTATCTCTCTCTCTCTCACACACACACACAACTCTCCCCAAACCTTCTTGACCTAACCAAAACCATTTCCCAGACCTAGAAAAACCTTTTGCAAGCTCCTAGGCAATTATTTCCCCTATCGACCTTAGTAGCCTAATCAATATTGGTCACACTTACCTATTAACCTTGGTAGCCTAACTAATATTAGTCACTTTTACTACCAACCTCAACATCCTAAATGATGTTGATAACTATGGATTTATAGTAACCCTTCTAAGAACTACCCAAATAACTTCCAAAAAAACAAACTAAAAATACCACCTATACTCTATTACTTTTTGTTGCACTCAAGTTGTTAATAATGGTAACATTATCTCTCTTTTCCTCTCTTGGTTATTTATTACTCTTTTGTCTCTCAAAAGTAGACTACCATCTCTAAGGAATTTTGACACTTCCTAGAACAAGTGCATAGCTTGGCAACCCACTCATATATCTACTAATAAAAATTTTATGGTAGTGCTTTCTTACTTATAAGTAGTCCTCCCCAGCCAAAGAGGATTTCTCACAATGTTTGGATATGATGTGCAAAAAAATATGGGTTCATTCTAATCACTTATCCTTATCCTTCTTATCTATTTTTTTTTAGACTTGAAATAGACAAATTTTAGTGAAACATTTTTGGCATGCATGATGGGACCCTAGAGTTTTTCTTGGGTTCATTGCTTGTTTTAAGCATTCATATAGGTGAATTATAGTGAAATTTTCATTTCTTGCACTTTCTCCTTCTTTTCTCCTTCAAAGCAAAAAAATTCAACATTTTTATTTTCTATTTAAGGGCAATAAACTAAAATTTCTCCTTTCTTGCCCCTCTTCTTTTCTCTTTGCCTCTAGAAGAAATTTATCATTTTTATTACAAGTTAAAAGAATATTTTCTTTATTTATTTCTTGCATACACATTAGGATAGTGAAGTTAATTCTCTACTCCTATTTCATCTTTGTTTTCATTTAAATCTAAACATTTCAAATTTGGGTTTAAAACTTACTACACTTCATTGTTTGCTTGTTGCATATTAGCTCACCTAGTTAATTACAAGAATTATGAATGAATTGTAGTGCACCTATATTACACAACTAGATCAGACTCATAAAAAAAACATCTAAACTCACCTAAGATAAGGCCCATCAAGATTTCATCATTTAGTGGATAACCTTACCCTACTCAACTATCTTATTTAGATTTCACCACCAAGGGGAGAACCCACTCGATTCTCTAGTGGAATGTAAAATCTAGGTAGAACGTATATTTTGGCTAAGTAGCCTGGCTTGGCTTTAGGTCCATAAAGTGTAGGGATTAAGCTCTTATAACAAGCCACATACCTAGTCTAACATAGATTTCCTCTTGAGCACTAAAACTAACCTAAAACTAGCTCTAAATTGCTTTCTATTACCTTTGTTAACCAAATTATCCTCTCATGATTTAATTAAGGCATAAGCCAACATGAGACTAAAATTAATCTTTAGGAGTTAATCATTAGTTGTTGTATGTTCTTTTTCTACTTTTCTATTACCTTCTATATTTTAGAGTTGGTAAGGACATTTTTGCATTGATTCACAAAAATAACACTGTTTTTAATACTCAGTTTGTATAATCTATTATATCAAGTTTTCTAAATGTTCTTCCTTCTTACATAGACCTCTTGTATCCTCTATTTTACCTAGATTCTACCTCTAGGTTTATAAAACATTATATTTTCCATCTCCCAATATATCTTAGTGACTAACATTGGTTAAATACACTAACATTGGTAGGATTTAGCTATCGACATTGGTTAATCCCATTGACATCAACAAACTTTTACTATCCACATCAGTCAAGCAACTGATGACGATGACTATGTAATTTTAGATTGCTCAAAATAGAAAGTTAAAATAACCCACTTACCAACACTTGAACCTAGTTTTTCCTTATCTTGTCTATTCTTACTTATTCTTACATGGTATTGACATGAGCTCAAGTGAAAATTATTATTGATTATGCAAGTCAACAACCACTTCCACCTTCACCTCTTATTGTTGACTTTGTCATATAGCATACTTTAGATAGAGAACGTACTCCTAGCCTTGACCAAATTCCCATTATGCTTGAAGGAGATCAATATTCTACTAAATTTATTGATCACAATGTGGCAACCCTTTAGCATTACCTTACCATGAGCCAAACCCATAATTCTTTAGGTGACCCAATCTATGGTATGCAAACCTCTCTAATGGAGATAACTTTAGTTTTAGCTATCTCCACTATTTTACCCATGGCTACTCAAACCACTACCTTGACAAGTAACCCAACCATAAATAATGTACAAAGTTTAGCATCACCAACTGCCCAATCCCACCTAAACCCTGGCATGACTTCTCTACTTTCACAATCACAAGTAGTTTAGTCAAGTGACACCCTATTTTATAATTTGGTGGTACCTATTCCATCTACTCTCACACCTATAATTACCTGAGTTATGACTCACCCTTAATATAGTCTAACTATGCTAATAACCCAACCTATAATAACAACATCCAACCAAAGCATAGTCTCTAACCCAATGAGACAAGCACCTTTTCTTTCTACCCCTAGCCTATGACTCATTATCCTTATATTGCCCCAACACAATCTTAACATGCTATGTCATATGCTCCCTCTAATTCTTATCAGGTTCCCTATAACTTAGGGGGTATCTCCCATACTAATCCCCCTCTAGACCTCATCAATATGCTAATGGACAAGTTTTCTAATCTAGAGAGACCCATTTCTAGTTCAAATAATGTGTTATCTTATGATCAGATATGGAATGAACCCATCCATACTTCTATGCCTATTCACCCTTATCCAAGCCAATGGGAACTCCCCAAATTTACTCATTTTCAGAGTAAAGAGGACCCACAATAACATTTATGAGCATTTATACATGCTTATTATTTAATAGGGCATGATGATGCATTACTACTTTTCACTTTCCCTATGTCTCTTTTGGGTGCTACCCTAGATTGGTATAGCTCTATAAATCAACACTCCTTTTTTTCATTTACCCAATTCATGCAAATATTCCTAGACCATTTCTCTATTAACATTTCTAAAAAGGTTTCCATTATAAACCTTTATTTTAATGGACAATTTGATGATGAGTCTAATGTAGATTGTGTTGCTCATTATAGAGGCTTAATCAATCAAATCTCCTTCTCATTACCCCAACCTAAGCTTATTGAGCTCTTCTCAAGGGCATGTTTTAAGCACATTTCATCCACACTCCAAGTACAAACTTTTTGCACATTTTATGAGGCCTTTATAATGGCATGGAAAATTGAGATTCAGGCTATAGATGAAGGCATATTCAAGTTACATAGTAAGAAAACCAATTCCAAATTGAATGACTTCAATTATTCTAAAACTTCTCCTTCTAACCAAAAATCTAAAGGCTCTACCAATGTAGTGGTCATTAAATTAGATTCTTCCACAACCACAAACCAACCTAATTCCTTGACTTCCCAAAATTTGACCAATAAATTCCAATAATGGTATGAACAAAGATAATACACTCCCATTAGGAAGTCATATACATCCATTTTATAAAAACTATTGTAAAAATGTGCCATAACTATTCCTCAAATCATACCTCCCCTCACATCCTATTCTAACATAGTATAAGGAGGATGAGTTTTGCATCTACCATTGAGTTAAAGGCCACAATTCTAATAAATTTAAAATATTAAAGAACATCATTCAAGACATGCTTGATAGGGGTGATCTCATCTTGGATAATCCTAATACACCCACTAATCAAAATATGGATGTGTTCAAACAACCTTTTCCTAACCATTCATCCAATCAAAATATTATTTTGACCATGACTAACTCATGTGATCATAATATACATATGAATAATATGGTCTTTCCTTTACCTTTACTTCAACCTCTCCCACAACAAGAGGCACCCATTTTATCAACTCATCCCCCATAATCAGTGGCATTTGTTTTGCCCATTCTTATTCCCTAGGTAGAATAACGTATTTCACCTATTCCACTCTCATGTGAGGAATAACCTCCTTTACCACTTATTTTGCCACTAGAGGAGCCAATATTGCTAGTTCCTTTTGCACCAATATACCTATCCTTTTATCACTTGAAGACCATGCCTAACCTCATAGCCACATGTTGAGGGGAACATCATTCTTATGTTATTCCCTGTTGAGGAACCTTCTTCACCTACCTCTCCTCCATTAATAGAGAGTAATACCCCCTCCATTCCACATTTTCACCTAGAAGAGTCAGTGTTACCTACTCCCACATTAGATGAGAGACCTATTATGCCTACTCTAATTCCAACATGCTTACCATTTCTTTTACTTATGGAGGATCATAATTTACCTATTCCTCACCCACATGTTGAGGGAGAAATTATACCTATGCTCTACCCCCTTGAGGAACCCTCTTCACCTATCTCTCCTCCACCCATGGAAGATAATGCCTCTTCTCCTATCTCTGTCGAAGAAGACCCTATTGCAACTCTTTCTTGTCTTTGGACTAAAGTAGTATAGACCAAAAATTTCCCTCTTTCTCAATCAAATCAACCTTCTAAAGATGCAACTGTAAGGCCTACATCAAATTCATATAAACCCTTCTCAGGGTTAGTGAAAAGTCTAGAATTTCTATACTCCATGAAGCTAGATCACATGGTATTTTGGGACTGACTTAAAACTCCTTATCCAACAAAATGAGTGTTGACCTTTAACACTAATCCTATCACTACCCTTTACCCCAAGGTCTTTAACAAAGCCAAAAATTCTTCACCAAAATCTCATCCATCTATGTTAGAACCCTCACCCTCACAGGTATCTACCACATTAAAGTAGATTAGGCCTTTAGACATACGCCCCATCTCTAATCTAATTCATCCATAGGTGAAATTAGATCTAAATCTCCAACCATAAGTTAGAGTTTTATGGCTTAAACTATAGAAAAATGTTAAGCTTCCTAGATCTCACTGATCCTTCTCTCTTCAACCCTCAACTTTACCATCAATTTTAGGACCACACGCCTCTACTTTAGTTGGATTATCACTGATCTAAGAAAAATAAAAGGCTAAGTTACCTCCACTACTACTTTTGCCACCTAGTATGCCTTTCACATCTAACACCATGATACCTAACACCAAGAAAGTGTCATCAAAACATGTAACTCCACTTCCACTAAACAAGGCACCACATAAAACCACCCTTGTGACTCCTAAATGAAATAAGGTGTCCACTCTTATTACCACAACAAGTGTGAGCCCACTCATAAGATCTCAAATATTTTTTCCTACAACAGTTGTTGCAATATTCTATAATAAATCTTCCTCACATTAAGCCTTATAGTCTTCTTGAAATGAAGCCATCTTGGTTTAATGATACACAAGTGTGTCTATATCATCATTCACTTGGACATAGTACTAAGAGTTGTAAAGCCCTAATAGTAGTCATTTAACAATACTTTGATGTTGGCATGCTCTTTGTTGATACTATCATTAACTTTCCACCTCTATCATCCACAATGCCTCTTATTGTTCCACCTAAATTCAAACCCAAAGGTGTTGTTTTACCCCCTTTTCCACTTCCTTCACCTATATTTCAATTCAATATAGTTAATGTGGCCACGTAGTCGTAAAACTAAAAGGATAAAGGTAAGAAAAATGTCATTACTCCTTCGTCTCATCCCTTTTCAAAAGACACTCCTCCTTTAAATCCTAAGATTTATATTTTGGGTTTCCCAAACCTAACGTCTTTAGACATTATTTAAAGCTCGATGGTGAAACATCTTCACCAAAATCCTATGAAAATATCCTTGTATGAGTTAATCCAAAACTTATCCCAACACCATCAAGCTTTGATTATTTCCTTGTAAGTGGTTAAGGTACAACCTAATGATCCCCAACCTCTTATAGCTTTGGTCATCTCTCTTAATTCCATCTCCTTGATTTCTTTTTGTAATTTAAAAATTCCACTTCAACACCCTAAAGATCAAGATTTTACCCTTTTTTATTACTTTATATATTGATCAAACTCATGTCAAGAGAGTCATGATAAATAGGGGAGCTATTATTAAAATTATTTCCACCCATGCCTATAAATAGTTATCTCTTCTTGATAATTACATGTCTCGAACCAATGTGGTACTTGTGGTACTCTACTCCTTTAATGATACCACAGCTACTATAGTGGGCACTATTGTCTTACATATCTATGTAGGTCCCCACATAATTCTTAAGCTCTTATATGTTGTAGAAGGAGAGTTATAATATAACATCCTAATTAGATGACCTTTGATATATACTATGACATGTGTACCCTCAACTTTGCATCATTGTGTCAAGTTTGAGCATGATGGGAAAGTACATGTTATACCCACTGACCCACTTCCATTTGAAACATGCAACATGACGTATAGTCCCAATGATGTTCTCATTCCATTAAATACACCATCTTCTCCACATGATACTTCTAAAGCTTCTGCAAGCTCCACTACCCTGGTTACATAGATACCAACAACACAAACACCTAACAAGGATCCCATGGAAGAAACTTTTAAATGTTTGTCACTTGGATAATAGAATTTGTTGATGCTCGACATGTTCTATACTCCACAAGAGTATGAAAAGATTAATATGCACCCAAATTATAATCCTCGCATTAGGATGGTCATCCCTTATGGTCCCCCTAACCTTCAAACTAATTTCACATATGGGGGAGTTGATCAGGCTCCTATTGGTCGCAATCCATCTTCTTCAACACAACCATTTACTTGTGACTTATCTTTCCTAAGAAAGCCAAGTTTTTCTTATACCTATCTGCATAGGTGTGCTTGGAAAGGATTTGGTTTGGGTCATTATGAGTAGGGTCTCCATACACCCATTGAATATCCCACTATCAAAACCATTTAAAATGCTAAAAAGAGGCATGGTGTGGGTTATGACAAACTAATGAAACTCACCAAAACTTCCCATGTACTAATTATTGAAGATCTAGTATTTCCTTTTCCACCCTTTTCTCCACCATCACCCACTAAATTAGAGGTATCAATATCTCCTTTTTTTTCAATAAATTCCATCTATTTGGGGCCTCTCACTTATCACCAGGGTAAGAAAACAAGGTCCCTTCCTCTCATTCATCCTAAAATAATTGATGAAGACTCTCCTACTATTAACACTATCTAATGTCAATATGATGATTCTATTCTCACATACATGGGTGAAGATGATTCCTAGATCTAATGATCACTCCCATCTAAAACACAAGTGATGTTAAATGAATTAACCATTGACATCAATTTTCTGTCTCATGATAACCCCTGCATCCTCAAGACTGGCCAATCTTTGGATGCCTCTAAGTAAGATGATTATGCAACATTTCTTAGTATCCATAGAAAAGCAATCAATTGGTCTTATAATGACATGCATGGTAATGACTGCTCTATCATCACCCATAACATTGTCACAAATTGAGATGCTAAACCTATTAAGTAGAAGCTTCACAAGATACATCTTTGTATTGGTCTCCTTGTAAAAGAAGAGATACAATGCCTTCTTTCTATTAACTTTATCCAACCCATAGACTACCAAAAATAGATTTCCAATATTGTTCCTATCACAAAAGTGACTGGGGGAATCCACACTTTCATCAACTATCATAACTTAAACCTCGCTTGTCCAAAAGATGACTTCACATTTCCAAGTATCAACTAAATTATTGATCTAATATCTAACCATGAGATGATATAACTTATGTATGGGTTATTTAGATATAATCAAATCTTGGTCACTCTCGAGGATGAAGACAAGAAAACCTTCATTACCCCAAGGGGGAATTTCTATTATCAGGTTATGCCTTTTGGTTTAAAGAATGCTGGTGCCACCTACCAATGTGTTATGACTTACATCTTCCATGATATCCTATAAAAAATATGGAATATTATGTGGATGATTTACTTGGAAAGTCTAAGCTTCACCAAGATCATTTGATCATTCTTAAAATCATATTTACTCATCTCCTCCAATATAACATTTGACTAAACCCAAAGAAATGTGTCTTTGGTGTCCTTTCTAGTAAGATCGTAGGATTTATCATTTATCTCCATGGTATTGAAGTCAACCCTACTAAGGTTAGAGCAATACCATAAATGCCTCCACCTACTAATATCAAATAACTCTACAACCTACAAGGCAAACTTCAATCAATCTACCACTTCATCTCCAAATTATTAGATCATTGCCAACCCTTTCACCATCTCCTCAAAAATTATGTCTCCTTTCATTAGAATATAGAATGTCATGAAGCTTTTGATGCACTCAAATAGTATCTCCTTTCCCCACCGATTCTTATTCCACCTAAGGAAAATTATCTTTTCTACCATTACATCTCTGCAACAAACCATTCTCTATGTGCTATGATTACACATTGAGATCAACATCAAGAACATGTGGTTTATTACATAATCCACACACTTATTGATTATGAGACTCGATATACCCATACCAGAAAGCTTTGTCTCACATTAGTCTTTTTAGCCTCTAAGATCTACCATTATCTCTTAAATCAAAAAACCTATGTGGTCACCCATACTGATCCCCTTAAATACATGCATTCCAAGCCATATCACAACCAATGTGTAGCTCAGTGGCTTATGCTCCTTGCTGAATTTGACTTAGAGTTTATTCAAAAAAAGTCTATCAAAGGGAAAACAATCACTGACTAGTTAGTTTCCACCCTTTTACCTAATAACCAACCTTCAAATCTAGAATTCCTTGATGAATCCATCATTATTCTCTCCATCAATGACATCTCCTATCAAATGATGATGTTATTTAATGGATCTAAATGTTAATACTATGGGGGTATAGGGGTCATTCTTATTCCTATAGATGACAAGCCTATGCCTTTGTCATATAAACTAGATTTTGAATGTACTAACAACATGGCCAAATATGAGGCTTTGATCTTAAGGCTTCAAATGGCTCTCTTCTTGGGTGTCAAATCCATAACCATTTTCAGTGATTATCAGCTAGTGGTTAATCAGTTAATGCTTCCTACCTATGCAAAAATTAAATTCTATAGTGGTATAAACATTGTGTAGATATGTTATTGGGATAATTTGACTCTTATCTCTTATATCCTATTCCTTGATCTACAAATAATTTTTTGACATAATGGCTTCACTTGTTTCACATATACCCTCTTCAACCTCTTCCTTGAAAATCTCTGTCACTTTGCATCACTTAGCATTACCCTCTTATGTATCAACTAACATATTCCTTATAAAACATGTAACATCCAACACACATGAATTATGGTATAAGAAACTCATAGATTATCTTTCCTTTTTTATTACCCCTTTTGATCTCTCCAATAATGGGAGATGTGCCTTCATAAAATGTGCTACTCATTACACTATGTTAGGGGGACTTCTATACAAGTCAGATTTTGATGGTCTCTACCTTAGATTCCTCACTAGTACTGAGACTCCCTTTGTTATTAAAGAAGTCATGATAGGATTTGCAGTGGAAATTTAAATGGTCATGTAGTTTCCAAGCATATCCTTTGAATTAGTTAGTATTGGCCAACACTCCATCAAGACTATGTTGATTATGTTCAATGTTGCATCAAATGTCAACAACACACTACCCTCCTTCACATTCCAAGTCATGAATTAAAAATCACCAAAGAATTTTGGCCCTTCGCCCAATGGGGATTATATCTAATCAAGGAGATTAACCCTCATTCATCCCTCCATCATCATTCTATCATTATTTCCACTGAATACTACACCAAGTGGGTCAAGGCTATTCCTCTCATCTCCACTAAGGTTGAAAAAATTGTTTACTTTATCAACCATCACATCATCTATAATTTTGGTGTCCCCCATAAAATTATAATAAATAACATCAAATATTTCAAAAACAAGATTGTCCAAAGTCTTTGTGATACATTTAGAATCAAATTAAGTTTTTCATCATTATACTATCCACAAGAAAAAAGACAGGCAAAAGCTTCTAAAAAAACATTAAACAAAATTCTCATGAAGGTAGTCAATGATACAGGAAAGGATTGACACACAGACATTCCTTTTACTTTATGGGCTTACCACACTAGCATTTGAACCCCTATAGGTGCTACACCTTTTTCCTTTGTGTATGGGATGGAGGTTATCTTGCCTCTTGAGGTTTAGATTCTTCTCTTCACATTTCTCTAAAATACATACTTACTAATGATGACTTTTACCAATAAAATTTGGCTCAACTCAAGTTACTTTATGAGCACCATCTCATAGCCATCAACCACCTCCAAATCTATCAAGAGTGCATCAAACATGCTTACAAAATAAACCTCAAAGAGCAAGATTTCAATATTAGAGATCTCAACTTAAAAGAAAATCAACATGTGATGGACATGGAGAAAATAAAATAGGCTAAGTTTTTTCCTAATTGGCTTGGACCCTATATCATAACTCACAAGTATGGCTTAAGAACTTATCACTTGTCTTCTCTTAAAGGAAAGCCAAAACCTAAGCCTTGAAATGCCTTACACCTATGACCATTCTTTTATTAACCAAGTAATGCTTAACCTCGTGTTTAACTTGAGCTCATCCCTTGAGCACCCCTATTACATTCATATCCCTTCCTCTTAACCCTTACTCCTACACAATTTACGAAGTGCTATGGTTTTTCCTTCAAAGTGAAAAAATCCTAAGTCTCTATAGTCTTGTCCATGACTAAAATCAAAAAAAAGAAAAAGTGGGATATGTAGACAAGTTATAATATATTAAGTCATGATTCTCAATTTAGACTTCTCTCTTGAAGGACAACTACATAACTTCTCTTTTCTACCATCAATAGACTACTCCCTTAAAAGACAGCTATTTAAACTCAAAAACAAATGTTTAGACCACTCCCTTGAAGGATGGCTAGGCCAAGCTTTGTTATCAAATGGAAAACAAATAAAAATCTTCTCGTATTGATTAGCTTCATATGAACTCAACACATACAACATCCCATTATAGGCTTCTTACATTAATGAGCTTACACATAAAAAAATATTTAAGTAATGGACTTTCCTATAGTTACATTCAAGTCACCCATAGTAGGGGCATATCATCCCTACTTTGAAGGTTACGCTACCCTAACACTTTCACTCATTTTACCCTTTTGCCTTCATACTCTTTCAAGGGACTTTAAACTCACTTAACACAAGGTGAACACGATGCTTCTCTAACAAAAAAAATGATCCAATGATGCAAAACATGAAAGAGGCTCATCTTCTTGAGCCTATTTATGTTATGATTATGGTCTTTGCATATACATGAGCATTCTACCTCTTTATTTTTCATCCAAATCACATGTTGATCTCTCTACTGAGATGAAAGCTTCATATAAACATTATCAAGCCTACTCCATTTATTTTAATCATACACCATCAAAAATATGGAAAAATGTTGAAATAAAATAACATAACCAACCTATCCATTTAATCATACACCATCACAAGTATGGAAAAATACTAAGATGAAGATAAGAAATCAACTATGCATATACCATCACACATATGGGAATTGCTAGTCTAACTCAACTAACATGCTCAACATTAACATAAAATTGAAATAATAATCTACATCAACAATATCATATAAATCACAATAAATGCATCTCAAAATCACAATAAATATACATCTTATACACACACACACACACACAACATAAACGTACATCAATACATCATCACAATATAATCTCTCTCAAAATATACATCTCTCATCTTTAGCTCATAGGCCAGTGTGCATATAACATTTATAACAATAACAAAATACGGTTCTCAAAGTCCTCAAGGATCTCCATGTGGTCATGAAGAAGCAGTGTCATCACCACTCTCCACCCATCTGCATCTATGTGAGCTAGAAGCCATGGCACGTGTCACTAATCTCTCCTACTCTCTAAACTTAGAATACCTATAAATCTATGGGAACTCCTTTATGTCCCTCTCATTATAATAAATCTCATCAAGGGAAATAATAAACCTCACTAGAGATATAATCTATGGTGGTCCCATCACACCTACTAAAGTCCTAACCTAATACTAGTCCCTATGGTGGAGGAGGATGAGTAGCCTAACTTGCTACTCTTAAACTTTCCCTCTCTACTATTAGTGTAGTAACCTAGCCCTTTAATACCCTAACCTAGCCCTATAATAACCTAACCTAGCCCTGTAGTGCCCCAATCTCACCCTGTAATGTCCCCACCTATCCCTATAAAACCAATACATATGCCTAAACTACATCTTAAGACTACACTATTGCATCTTGTGCCTATATCACCGCATCTCAAGCCTATACAACTACATTTCTCTCTATCTCTCTCTCATCAACCATTAAAAATCTATTGGTGTCCTCTTAACCTCAATCATAGGATGTAAACTTGTCCACCAAGCCAGATATGCCACTGTGCATCCTGTATCTACTACACCTGGACCTGTTGGTAGCTCCTTGAAATCCAACCCATCTATCTCCTATGGTAAGGGTAGGGGTGCCTTTATATGATCCCTCTTATATTGATGGAAGCTAGGAGGTACATCTTATAGCAAGTAAAACTATCTCCTAACCTATGCCATGGGTACCATCTCTAACCACACTCGTCTCCCTCTAACCCATAATGAGCTTTTTAAGCCAACCAACTGCCCTTCTTATCCTTTAAATATAAATCATCTCAAGTTAGGTCTCCATAAAATATTTGTAGGGATCAATCCCTCTATTATTCACCTATAATAATCAATATCATGCACTATGTCATCTACTTAGGTCTGGACCATACCATCTCTCCAACATCTAAAGCTAACCCTAAAACTGGTTACAATCATGGTAGGTAACCCCAATGGTCATGTCACCATGATATGCTCATATGCCCAATAATGGAGTAAATTCCCAAAACACAAACTATATCACCATCACAATCTCAACCCCTACATCTCTTTATATAATTGTGCTAGAAAAGCTCATCCCCATGTGAATATAGTCTTATTACTCAACTATCTATGCTAGAACACGTATCAATGCAATAGGAAATATCCCACCATATGCATCTAGTAATTCATACATTGTAATCCCTATCATCATCAAGATGTTCATCTAATGCTTCTCCTCATTAATAATGTATAATGGCTCATAGGCAAAGCTTGCTAGGTGATAGGTCACCTCACTAACATGCTCTCCAAATAATGCCACCATGTGAATATCATGCTCCTCTCTCAAACATGAGAAGAGATCCTCACCCTGGAGTGGCAACCATAAAATCTTATATACATCCTCTTATTCACTGTCAACTCTCTAATTATTATATGGAAGGTATTGGTGGTGTGATCCCACCTCTCAATCAATGCTATCATCAAACTCACATCTCGTGTGACTCTATAATATCATCACACTCCCCCTAAACCTATGGATACCATGTGCTCCAACTCATCTAGGGTGACATCCCTCCTCATCTACTTTAGAAACATTGGTAGGTGATCCCATATTGTTAACTCCATCCTATCCTGCATCTATACACACACAACACAAGTCACATACTTTCTAATATAGTCTACCACTACCTTTTTCCCTTCTTTTTGGGAAAGCTACATTGGTCTGAGGCCCTCCACTGGACTATATAGGTAGCACTTAGTTGACATGGGGTATTTTGAAGTTAGCTCAACCATATACCCACCTAACTATTTAACCTACTCTCCCCTCTCTACCCTAGGCTTCACTGCTTGTCTCTCAACCCTAGGCCTAACCACCTATCACAACTCTAGCCATCATGGCTTATCTCCCTAGCCTTCAACCCTATGATCTATATGCCTTAGGTCCCCTAACCTATTTCAACATATACTCTTTTACCCATTTCCCTTAACACACTTTTAACCATACCTTAGATTTTTTCCCTAGGCTTTGGGAGAAGTACATTATCCTGAGGCCCTCACTCAAGCTGTGTAGGCAATACTCAGTCAACATGGGATCTTCTAAGGCTAGCTTGGACATTAGGCTAGTTGACTACATTAATTAAGGATCTAAATTGATCTTTTCTCTTATTTTTGAGATTGGTATGCTGACATTGGTACTTGGTATCAAATGATACCAACATCAACAAAAACTTGCTAACATTGACACTGTGTTAGTCGATGTCAGTAAACCCCACTGACATCGATGACTAGTTTAGCCATAATGCCAAATGACCCATCTCCCAGCATTAACTTTTCACCTAAAACCTACCCTTAAATCCCTCCCAAATTAACCTAAACCTACCCCACCCTATTTCCTACCATAGTCAACAATTTTTTTCTACCCAAACTTTAAATTTAGCCTACAAAAAGAAAACTAACCAACTCAAATTCCAAATCAAATTAAAGATATTCTTACCTCATCTCTTCATCTCCTCTAGGATAGAATAGCTAGCTCTTATGATGGTGCACCTCCCATTGGGTCCCTTCTTAGCTCTACCATCTTACTCACACTTAGAGCTCTTTTTCTCTCCAATCAAATGTTGTAAATGAGTCATGGTGGGCCACTAAACCCCTTTTTCTTAGGTTTTGTCAACCACCAATATCAACATACTTGACCTTATCTATCGATGTTGGCACTTTTTACCATTAATGTCAGAAACCTTACCTTATGCCACTAACATTGATATTATTTACCACCAACATCAATGATATCACCGATGTTGACACCCTTGACTTAGAGTTCCCACCAACACCTACAATCCTTTAAAATCTACCTAGAATATGGGGTAATTTGGATATCACATATATATCCCCAACCATGAAAACCACCCTTGGAGATCACTTAAATATCCACCCATGATGACTTTGGCTAGATATAACGAGTATCTCCTCAGTCATTGACACTTTTACACCAACTTTGCATTACTTATCTTAATTGCTTATGTTATTTTTCTATAGTTATTTATTGTACACATGCATGTATATTAGGTGTTTTAGATGGTGACCAAGCTCATCTTATCAGCTGTAACCTTTTGTGTTTCCTGGGGGCACTTCCTACCTTGAATACTTAGTACACATGGACCATTGGAGCTACAACTAATATTTTTGTGACCTTCTAAGCTATCACTTACAAGTTGTGCTTTTGTTATTTCAGTATAAGGCCTACTAAACCTTACTTGTTCTTGATTTTATTGACTATAGATCATAATAGTATATGCACAAATAATGATACAACATTCTCCTCTACTCACCCAATTCACTTCTTATCAAATCCGTACTTGATTTTAGTTTCTCCTTTGTTGATTCCCTCTTTAAGGGGGGATACCTCATCCAATACCTAGATCATCTAACTCTTCTTTTTATCTTGTACCTTGTCAGGACAAATTACAAGATAAAAGAGGTAAATGTGGACACCAAAATTATGTCACACACATGCATAACTCCTTATGTCAAAACCCCCTTTGAGCCCTTTTTCAATAATAATTAGCCTCCCTAACCCATGCTTTTACACCTCACACATTTAATTAATTTAAAATATTTAACTAAGTTAATAAAAAAATCCTTATGCCACCTTACCTATCCACCTCACCCCAATACTAACTCTCACTTGATGAGTCACCTCAAGACTTATTCCCCTTATCCTAACTACCCATGACTTATTCTCACCTCAAAAATAAATTTCATATCAACCACGTCCTTTGTAACCTTCCATTTCTACTATTTTATAATGGATACCACACTTGGCATGAGAAACAACAAAAAATAGGTTTAAAATAGTAATTTTACCTATTGTCATGCTACCAACATCAGTCAACCCATGGCCAATCTTAGTGGGATTGCCAACATCAGTTATATAAGCTAAACTCCAAATTAATGTTTAGGTTAGTAGAAACTAAGAAAAATCAATCTTATTTGCATACAAGCTTTTGGCATTCAACTTTTGACATCTTGTCTTAATCTTACCTTACAAAAGTCAACCCAGATCGGGAACCAAACTCTTGAGAACTAGTGTTAAGCATGGGATATAATGTGAGGGGGGATGAATCAATATATCATAGATCTTATAAACTTTCCCTTAATCAAATTCCACTTAACCATACATTCAAGATATGCAATAAAACTAAAATAATAAATACCACATAAGATAGAGAGAGACACCATATTTAATGTGGAAATCCAATGTGGGAAAAACCATAGAGAACAATCTCAAGTATATGAATGAGCACCAACTTACAAGAGCACCAACCCCTTTGCTGAGTACCAACACAAAAACTATTCATGAGCACCAATCCCTTTACTGAGCACTAACACAAGAATAATTCATGAGCACCAACCCACAAGATTACCAACCCCTTTGCTAAGCACCAACCTAGGAACAATTCATAAGCACCAACCCACAAGAGCACCAACCCCTTTTGTGTATACCACACAACTATCTCTCAATGTTGTTATATCAACAAATGATAGTTCATTACAATATCTATTTGCTCTCTCTCCTTTGATCTTCTAAGATAGATATAACAAATACAAATCATACTCTATCTCATTACTCTTCTAAGCTAGATATTACTATCTCAAATCAAACTCTATCTCATTGTTCTTCTAAGCTAGATATTACTATCTCAAATCAAACTCTATCTCACTGCTCTTCTAAGCTAGATATTACTAGCTCAAATCAAACTCTATCTCACACATTAAAAATGGCTTTTCAAGCCTTTATTTATAGCTTTTCAAATGACCTTTGTCCTTCCCCCTTTGTGACCCTTTAATATTCATGTAAAATGGTGCCAAACTTGCATGACCCTTCGTATCTTTGCATTTGAAAAGTCATGTGGTGACCCTTCATAAGCAAAAGCATTCTTTCCTATTTTGTCTTTATCTTGGTGAATTTTCATATTCCTCAAAGTTTCCCTTCATGAGAAATTGTGCCCTTCCTCTTTTGTCTTCACTTGGTGACTCTTGAAATTCCCCAAGATGACTCTTCATGGGAAAATGCATCCCATTCTTCTTTTGTCTTTACTCCATGACTCTTTGACTTCTCCATGGGCCATTTTTTTGTCTTATATGCAACCAAATATATATTAGTTAATATTAAATAAATATTAACACACATTACCCAAGATATAACTATTACAAACATCATTAAATGTAATGGGGCCTTTATCACTAATAATGCTAGACCTTTGACATCACTGACAATATTTCCAACAATCTCCCCCTTTGTCATTGATGGCAACCTCAATCCTAAAACTACCACATCCTAAAACCTACACATACTATAATCTAAAAACATATAATAACTCCCCCTTACTATAGTAACATGTTCCTGTTCCCTGTACTTGTTTCTACACCTATACCTATACCTATTATTCTCCCCCTTTGACATCAATGGAAAAGGGCCTACCTAGAGCTAAAACTTAGCTCCCCCTCAACTAATGCTACACCTAAATGGTAGTAAGTAATATAAATTACTCCCAACTCCTATTGTAGATATTTGAATGTGTCCTTTGATCATGCCTTTGAGAAGATATCTGATAATACATATAAATTGTTGCCTATCCTTTGAGCATCTGCAATCAACTCATTTTAATCTTTTCTTCTAACCTCACAACCTTATGTATAAAAAATTAATGTATATCCCTAATCACATATTTGACTTACACTCAATATATTATGCTTAAGACCTTTTACATATAAAACATTTTTAGTCTTGGTTCTACCATTATCCAAATTCAAAGTACCTTTTTTGACTATCCTAGTAGTGGTTTTATCTCCAAATTTCACTATGCCACCATTGATCTTCTTTAGAGTTATGAACTTACTCTTGTCTCCTTTCATATGTCTCAAACATCTTCTATCAATGAAACTTGGTTGATCTTCATTTCTTGCATGCAAAGTTATATGTATCAACATAAAATCTTCAGGGTATTTCTTCTACTATGAACATGTTTGAACCTTATTGTTAATGAATGGAACCTTGAAACTCTAATCCTTTTTGACTAACTCAAACATGATTCTATAGTACCAAGCTATGTGTCTAAAGTTGTTACATTTGTAACATATTATGGCCTCTTCACCAAAGCTTGATAGAGGAGCAAAAGAGTTGTAGCTTCTACCTTACTCTACATGACTTTCCTTCTCCTTATTTCTGAAACTGTTAGCTCTTTTTAACATTATAATTTATTATGGCCATATCAATTATAATAAAAATAGTAACCATAAAAATAAGACCTGTCTGTATATCTCTAACCTGATTGCCTTTTGTAGCTTTGTTCCCTCTAGCCTTCTTTGTCTAGAATGTCCTTTGTATTCTTCACTTCTTCCCTTTTTGTTTCCTCTTTTGTAAGAGCTTCAACATAGCTCTTTTTATTTTCAAATATGATACCTATCTTATCTGAATTTGCCTTTTGGATTTCTAATATCTTATTCAATATGTTAGTGCTATCCTCAAATTGTGAATCACTAACTACTTTATCATTGACTGCTTTCTCAATATCTTCTTATAAAGAGGCAATTTCAATAACATACCTTTCACATTCTTTTCTTAATTTTTGAAACTATGTTGTTATATCTTTTTCATTCCTTTTAGCTTCTTCAATGTGTGTTGTTAGATCATAAATCATTTCCTTTGACTCCTTTTCATTTTTCTCAATCTGGCGCTTCAATCTTTGATTCTTCTTCTCAACAACTTCTAACTCTTCTAAGGCACAAATGAGTTCTCCTTCTAGATTCACTTAAACTTCATCCTCTTCTTCTTCTTGATCATCTATACTTTTGCTTGCAAAGGAATCTTCATGTATGGCCATGAATAAAATCTCTTCTTCTTCTAAATCACTAACTCCACTATCTTCGACTGAGCTAGGATCTTTAGAATATAGGCTCTTCTTCTCAAATCCCTTATTGAATTTACCTTTGAAATTCTTCTTGTATGTAGAATTTCCTTCTTCTTATTCATCATCATTACCCTTATTTTGGCATTTATCTAAGAAATGTGCAATCTTTCCATAATTATAACATTTAAAAGTTAATTTTCCTTGATATTTACCTATTCCCCTTTTTGGCTTGCGAATGAAAAGAGCTCTATTATCATCTTCATCATCAATAAAATTATAAATTGATTCTTAAATCTTAGCTTTCTATTTATTTGATGTCTTGAAAGCTACTTCTCTCTTGGAGGGTTTATCTTATTCAGTTCGCATGTCATATGCCATGAGTATACCATGAAACTCATCCATCTTTAGGTTGTCTAAATTATTCATCTCCTCGATTGCTAAAACCCTTGCATCAATCTCATTGGTAGAGATCTCAAAACCCTTTTTACCATAGTTGACTCTTCTAATGTTTCTACAAGACCTTGAATCTGATTTACTATTTGATCAACTCACAAAATATAACTTACTATATCTTCTTCTTCTTCCATCTTCAAACTTTCAAACTATCTTCTAAAATTCTGAAGTTTAGCTTGCTGAACCTTTCTATCACCTTTGTAAATACTCTCATTTTTTACCCAAGTTTCATTAGTATATTTACATTACATAACTTTAACAAATTCATATTCACATAAACCACATAAAATAACATTTAAAGCTTTAGCATTACATTCACTTGCCTTCTGTTCTGCTGGAGTAATTACAAGTGTCTGTGGCTCTTCATATTCCTCCACCACTGCTTGCCATATGTTGGATCAAATAAGTCTTCATTATTATGCTCCAAAAATCATAATTCATCCCATCAAAAAAAGGTGCCTTATTTCTATAAAATCCTTCATGTGATCTAGCCATCATGCTTTCCCGATCTACCTTCAAGCTGTAAAACTTTTTCAAAAGGAACCTGCTATGATACTAATTTTTTATCATAGGATATACTAAGAGGGGGGTGAATCATTATATCATAAATCTTATTAAATTTCCCTTAATCAAATTCCACTTAACCATACATTCAAGATATGCAATAAAATTAAAATAATAAACACCACATAAGATAGAGAGAGACACTAGATTTAACATGGAAACCCAGTGTGAGAAACACCGTGGAGATCAATATCAAGTATATGAATGAGCACCAACTCAAAACATAATATTCACAAGCACCAACTTGCATGAGCACCAACCCCTTTGTTGAGCACCAACATAACAACTATTTATGAGCACTAACCCACAGGAGCACCAACCCACAAGAGCACTAACCCCTTTGCTGACCACCAACATAGCAATAATTCATGAGCACCAATCCATAGGAGTACCAACCCCTTTGTTGAGAACCAACCTAACAACAATTTATGAGCACCAACCAATAGGAGCACCCACCCCTTTTATGTATACCTCACAACTATCTCTCAATGTTGTTATCTCAACAAATGATAGTTCATTACAATATCTCTTTCCTCTCTCTCTCCTTTGCTCTTATAATCTAGATATAACAAATACAAATCATACTCTATCTCACTACTCTTCTAAGCTAGATATTACTATCTCAAATCAAACTTTATCTCACTACTCTTCTAAGCTAGATATTACTATCTCAAATCAAACTCTATCTCATTACTCTTCTAAGCTAGATATTCCTATCTCAAATCAAACTCTATCTCAAACCTTACAAATGGGTTCTCAAGCTTTCATTTATAGCTTTCCAAATGACCTTTGTCCTTTCTGCTTTGTGACCCTTCAATCCTCAGGGAAAATGGCACCAAACTTGCATTACCCTTCGTATCCTTGCATTTGAAAAGTCATGTGGTGACCCTTCATAAGCAAAAGCATCCTTTCCTCTTTTGTCTTTATCTTGGTGACTTTTCATAATCCGCAAAGTGTCCCTTCAAGATAAATTGTGCCCTTCCTCTTTTGTCTTCACTTGGTGACTCTTGGAATTCCCCAAGAAGACTCTTCATGAGAAAATGTGTCCCTTCTTCTTTTGTCTTTACCCCATGACTCTTTGACTTCTCCATTGTCCCTTATTTTGTCTTATATACAACCAAAAATATATTCATTAATATTAAATAAATATTAACACATATTAGCCAAGATATAACTATTAAAAACATCATTAAATGTAATGGGGCCTTTATCACCAATAATGCTAGACCTTTGACATCAATGACAATATTTCCAATAACCAGTAGCACCCACTTTTTTTTTTAATTTAAGGCATCAATTTAGCAATCCTGATAGGAGCCATCCATTCAACACTTATCATTCAATCACCTTTATAGCTAAGTACATCACTTATTCTATAAGTCTTTAAGCATTTAATTTATAATCACTTTATATCTAATATTCATTACTTTACAGATTCCTGACTAAACCCCCATGAATGAGTTATAAATTTTCCCTACTTATTTTCCCTTATTTTAACACACTAAACCTCTAACCATATCTATCCAAACAATACTCTCTCTCTCTCTCTCACACACACAACTCTCCCCTAACCTTATAGACCTGACCAAAACCATTTCTAAGACCCATAAAAGCCTTCTACAAGCTCCTAGGAAATTATTGCCCTTATCAACCTTGATAGCCTGGCCAATATCAGTCACTCTTACCTATCAACCTCAACAACCTAACTGATATTGATAGATTTTACTACCGACCTTGGTAGCCTAACCGATGTCAGCAACTATGGATTTATAGTAACCCTTCTAAGACCTGCCCAAACAACTTCCAAAAAAATAAATTGAATATACCACCTACACTCTATTACTTTTTTCTACAATCAAGTTATGAATAATGGTAACATTATCTCTTTTTAACTCTCTATTTTCCTCTCTTTTTTATTTATTACTCTTTTATCTCTCAAAAGTGGATAGTCATCTCTAAGGAAGTTGGACACTTCCTAGAACAAGCATGTAGCTTGGTAGCCCACTCATATATCTACTAATAAACATTTTGTGGTAGTTCTTTCTTACTTATAGGTAGTCTTCCCCAGCTAAATAGGAGTGCCCACAATGTCTATATATGACATGCAAACCAATTTGGGTTCATTCTAATCACTTATCCTTATCCTTCTTCTCTATTTTTCTTTAGACTTGAAAAAGACAAATTTTAGTGAAATAGTATGCCAACTTATCTTGTGGTTGGCACCACTTTTACATAACCTTTGGTCACCCAAGCATCTTATTATACTAATAAACCATCCACTACCACCACCAAAACCCAATCCAACATTCCAACCAATAACCAAACACCCCCTACACCAAAAAACACCTCTAATGTATGGGAAACATTACCTCTTTTTACCTATACCCCATCCACCATGGGGTTATCTTTTACCCCTATTTATACCATTCCCCTTATCACTATGAACCCACTAATTTATATCCCACTCTAAAGTTTGGTTCTTTCCATACTTTCTACCCTTCCACCTATTAGGACAAGAGTCACCACTCAACCGCATTCTACCACTTCAACCATACCTTCAAACCAACTCACCTCAATCCCTCAATAAATAACCATGACATCCTACTAATATGTTCCTAATCCATAAGGATACATAACAGCTTCTACCCAACCTTTTGTGCCTATCAAACCTTATATGGCACCATCCCAACCTATAATGACCACACACTAATATGTGGTATCTTCTAAACCCTCTACCTCTTATCCATACATTGCATCCATCCAAACTCAATGAAACTTACCATCTAATTATAGATCTTCCCAACCTCAAATATATTTGGTCAAAATGTTAATGGATAAAATGACCAACCTAGAGTCATCTATCTCTAGGGCCCATAACCTCTTATCTTATGATAAAATCTACAATGAACCCATTCACCCATCCATTCTTATCTGATGCTATCCTCCTCAATGGGAACTATCTAAGGTTTCCAAGTTCCAAAGCAAGGAGGATCCCCAATAACACCTAAGAGAATTTTACTATTATTGTCATTTGATTTCATATGGTGATGCTCTTATCCTTTATAACTTCCCCATGTCCTTATCTAGACCAGCCTTGGATTAGTATAGTGATCTCGCCAAGCACTCCATATTTTAATTTTCTCAACTTGCCCAAGTATTTTTAGATCACTTTTTAATAAGTATATCTAAAAAGGTCTCTATTACTGACCTCTACTCCATTAGGTAATTTGATGATGAATCGATTGCCAATTTTATAGCTAGATGGAGAGGTCTCATCAACCAAATTTATTTATCCTCACCCTAACTTGAATTGATTGAGATCTTATCTCAGGTTTTTTCCAAATATATTTCACCTACTCTTCAATTTCAAACATTCAATACTTTTGATGAGGATTTTACCATGGCATAAAAAATAGAAATCAGAGCCATTGATGAGTGAAAATTGAAACTATAGAACAAAAATTATAGATTTAAATCCAATGAATCTTCCTTCACCAAAACCACCAATCAATCCAACCATCTCAATACCAAACCAAAGGCATCCACTAACTTCATTGTCCTTAAAACCACTCCAACTCTAACTATCAACCAACCCAACCCAACCAATTCCTCTAACTCTTCCAACCAACCAAATAGAAACCAAAAGCAAGTTGACTTAAAATAATATACTCCGATAGGGGTGTCTTATGATTTATTTTTAGATAAACTACTAAAATAAAAAATCATACAACTTCCTCCTATAAAACCTCCCCAACAATTTGATGCTTCTCACCCTACACCTATTTGGTATAATGAGAATGATCTTTGTGTTTTCTATCATGTTATTGGACATGATGTTAGTAGGTGAAATACCTTTAAAACTATTATATAAAACATTATTGATAAGGGATAACTTTTATTTGATAATCCAAATTTACCCCCAAATCAGTCCCTTAACATCTTTCATAAACATTTTTCCCAACCAGGCCCCTTCTATCAACTATGATGATATCAAAATGGAATCATCTCATGCTCATGAGGTCCATACAGTTAATTTCATTATTTATGAACCTATCAATAAGGAGACCATTACCTCAACTACCTCTTCTTCTATTCTAATATTCCTTTGGGCATCCAAATAGAGGAAATAACCACCCCTCTTTCTTTACTTGATGAGACCATGGACTCATCCACTTCTCCTTCGATAGAAATACCAAAAGAGGCAAGCATTGCTTCAACCATCTCTTCACCCACTATAACTATTTAAGTGGTTAAATCACCCTCCATTACTTTAGACATCCAAACAAAGGAATCAACCACATTTATTTTACTTGTCACCATTACACCTTCCTTACCTACTATGGAACTAACCATTCCCTCCTTGGAAACCACTCCAAAGGAAGAGATTATCTTACCTAAACCTTCCATGGAGGATACTTCCTCACAAACATTGCTACCTCCCACCAAGAACATAGATGAAGAAATCATTTCCTCACCTCCACCCAAGGGATTATCTTTTAAAACTAATGATGAAGGAGTCAAACCTATTTACCAGGAACATAGATGAAGAAATCATTTCCTCATCTCCACCCAAGGGATTATCTTTTAAAACTAATGATGAAGGAGTCAAACCTATTTATAAGACCTTTTCTAGATTAGTATAAAGTGTAGAGTTTACTTCTAAACCTAATCTAGATAGAGCCACTTTTTGGCATCATCTTAGCATCCCTTACCAAAACAAACCTAAACCTTCAACTTCAATTGCATCCACCATCAAACCTATCAATACCTCAAAAAACCCTTCTCCCTCCAAAACCAAGAGCCATCCAACCCATCTCCATCTAAATTTGTCAAATCACCTTATGCCTATCTAACTAGACCCATCAGAAGTCTAGGAATACTTCTTACACCTAGCCTTGCTCACCCATCTCTAAAGTTGGGTTTAACCCCTTCTAGTAAACCAAAGAAAACCCAAACCAAGCCAACTAGGAAGGTGGAACCACCTAAAATCCCATCTCAAAGTAGACCCATACCACCTCCTTCACACTTACCTTCTATCTTGGGACCCCATCCTTCTATCATCCCACAAGCTCATCTTTATACCAATAAGTTGAACCCTTATAAAATTACATATTCCTCATCTAGTAAACCTTGTCCTTTTACTCTATCTACACCTACCTCCACAAAATAATCAAACTCTCCACCATTATTATCTAACGTATCTACCTCTACCTTCCCACCTATCACCAAACCTTCACCCTCCACATCCAAATCATCAACCTCCAAATCAACCATGACCAAACAATCCCAACCAAAATGATCTACCAAAACCCTTACACCACCTACAATTTATATTATAAATCCCACTCCTAAGATAGATCCCACTCCTAAAACCAAAAGGCCAACACCATTAACACCTTTGATTGATTTTTATTCAACCATTCTACAAAGGTTATTATAAACATCTTCCTTAACCCTACCACCCATCAAACCTTTCAACCCTTCACATCCAAAACCATCATGGTTCAATGATAATTTTATTTTCTCATACCATAGGACTCCTAGACATAATACAAAGAATTAAAAATCTCTCCAAACACTTGTTTATAGCTTATAAGATGAGGATGATTTGTTATTAGATGAACCTTCCTTGATCCCATTACTAACCCAACCACCAACTCAACCCAACCAATATTTACCTAATCTACTCTCATTTTAATGTGAGAAGGAACCAAAGCATCCATCTATCCCAACACATCCCTTAATCCACACTATCCATATGGTTACTCGATCTTAGGCCCAATAAAAGGATAAGGGAATAGCAAAAATGTCCATACCATGGAGATACCATTCCACCGCTCAACCTTATAATCAAAACCAAACACCATCACCTTTACCTTAACCTTTTCCAAAACCCAAAATATCCATATTTGGTGCCTCTCCATCAAACCCTTTTAAATTTATCCAATGACTGGTTCTAAAACAACTTCACTAGATACTAATGAAGATGAGCCTTTATAAACTAATAAATACCTTGAACCATCATTTCAAAGCATTGATAGAGGTTCAAACAAAATATCCTCAAGCTCTTGTATCTTTTATTTGAGCCCTTAAAATTTTTACCTTTGTCACCTTCCAAGATTTATAAATATCTTCTATCCATTTGAAATATCCCAATTCTCCCCTCTTCATCATGACATACATAAATAAAACCCACATCAAAAGGGTAATTATTGATAGAGGAGCTAGTATCAACATTATCTCATCCCATGCTTATGAATAAATTATACTACCTAAGAATATCATGTCAAAAACTATAGTGGTCCTCTACTCCTTTAATTATATTATGGCCACTAACTTGGGGATAATTATCTTCCACATCCGCTTGAGACCTCACACCATTCCATAAATATTTTATGTTGTAAATGGAGAGTTCTAAAATGATGTATTACTTGGATACCCTTGGATCTATGCCATGAGTTATGTCCCTTATACTTTACATCATTATGTCAAATTTGAACATGAAGGTCAAGTTGTTACCATAAGAGCTAACCCTAGTCCTTTTGCATCATGCAACATGACATATTGACCCAATGGCATTCTTCTTCCTCCATCTACCTCACCACCAACCAACAATAAAACCACCTCATCAACCAAAACCAACAACATCTCCACCTCTACCTTTGATTAATCTTTAACTAGCTCATCTATCCCTTCTTCTCATATCCATATAGAAGACCCCTTGAAACCCACAATATAATATATCTCACTTGGGGAGTATCATCTTCTAGCCTTGGATGCTTTCCCTACTCCTCAAGGGTATGGGAACTTTACCCATGATCCTAATTATGACCCTAACATTAGAAACATTATCCCTTTCAATCCTCTCAACTATCAAACCAACTTAATATATGGGGAACTTGATCATCCACTGCTTACTTCTACCGATACCTCTATTACTCAACCATTCACCTCTAACTTCTCTTATCTTCACAAACTAGTATTCACCAAACTATACTTTCATAAGTGTGCCTAGAAGGTATTTGTCCTAGGTATTTATTAGAATGGACCTCATGAGTTACCTTCTATAAGAACCTAGAAACCTCCTAAAATATTTGGCCTTGGGTTCGTACCACTAGAATAACCCACTGATTCACCAAAACCCATCACCACCATTGAGGAAAAACCCCATACTCACCAACCCCATCTCCTTAAAAGTCAAATTATTTTGATGTCATTCATTCTAACTTTTGATTTTGATAAATACCATTAGTTTAGGCCTAATGGCTTATCAAAAATGTGGCCAAATGAAAACCCTTCCTCTCATCTATGTTGAAATGGTAGAAAATTACTCTCCTATCATCAACACCATCAAACATCAGGATGACAACTCTATTCTAAAACTACCTCAATGTGAAGTAATATTCTATCTAAAAATCCCTTCTTATTGAGAACCAGACCATGTTGAATGAATCCACTATTGATGTCAACTTGGGTACTTAGGATAAAACTTGCATTGTCAAGATTGGTCAATCCTTAGATTTTGTGAAGCAAAAAGATTACCCTTCTTTCCTTCATGACTGTAGCATAAAATTTTCTTAGTCCTATCAAGATATACCTAGAATTAACCCTTCCATATCTCTCCATAACATTATCACCCATCCTAATTCTAAGCCTGTTCAACAAAAGCTTAGCAAGATGCACACTCACATTACCCTTCTAGTCAAAGAAGAGCTTTAGTGCCTCTTATCTATTGGCTTCATCTAACCCATTGATTATCCCCAATAGGTTTTTAAAATCAATCCCATCAACAAACCAATAGGGGGACTTCAAATCTATATTGACTTTTGTGACCTCGACCTTGCTTGCCTAAAGGATGAATTTGTTTTACCTAGCATCGACCAATTCATTGATCTTATAGCTGGCCACAAGATGTTATCTCTCATGGATGGTTTCTTGGGATATAATAAAATCTTGATTTCTCCCAAAGATCAACATAAAACCTCTTTCATCACCCCATGGGGGATCATTTGCTATAGGATCATGTCATTTGGTCTAAATAATGCTAGAGAAACCTATCAACATGCGATGACCTACATCTTCCATGATCTCATACATAAAATCATAGAGGACTATGTAGATAATATCCTTGGGAAATCTAAACATCACAAGGATTATCTAGCCATTCTCATTATCATCTTTGAATGCCTAATCCATTTACACATCAGACTCAACCCCAAAAAATGTATTTTTAGGGTCTTATCTAGAAAGCTTCTTGGTTTTATCATCTCTCTTTAAGGAATTAAAGTAGACCTTACCAAAATTAGAGCCATTTTATAGATGCTTCCTCCAACCCACCTAAAACAACTCTACAACTTACAAGGGAAGCTTCAATCCATCTATCACTTCATCTCTCGGTTATTTGATAGATGTTAACCCTTTAACCATATCCTTAAGAAAGATGCATCTTTTAATTGGATTAAAGACTATCAACAAGCCTTTGATTCACTCAAAGAATACCTTATTTCTCCACTTATTTTGATCCCTGTTAAAGATGATCAACCCTTTTATCTTTACATCTGCACCACTAACCATTCCTTAGGGGTAATGATTTCTCATCATGATGAAAAAAATGGAGAGCAAGTTGTCTAATAGATAAGTAAAATGCTTATAGAGTAAGAGACTCAGTACACCCATTCTGATAAACTTTGCCTCACCTTAGTCTTTTTGGATTCTAAAATTCATCATTATCTTCTCAACCATAAAACCTATGTCATCACTAACACTGACCCACTTAAGTACATGCACTCTAAACCATTCCAAAACTAATGTATAGATAAGTAGCTCATGATTTTAGTTGAGTTTGACCATGAGTTCCTTCATTATAAGTCAATTAAATTAAGGCATTGTTGATCAATTGGTTGAATCTCCTCTACTAGATAACCAACTACTTCTTCTTACATTTCTAGATGAGTCCATCTTGACTTTCTCAAGAGGACCCCACCTACCAAATGACCATGTTATTTGATGGCTCCCCTTGATAGTGAACCTCTTCCCCTTTTCTTTAAAATTGACATTGAATGCACCAATAATGTGGTTGAGTATGAATCCCTAGTTATAGTTCTCCAAACTACTCTAGCCTTGGGAGTCAAGACAATCAATATATTTGGTAATTCCCAACTTGTGGTCAACTAGGTCAATAGATCATACCAATGTAAGAATGATGTTTTTCAACAGTAAAAACAACTAGTAGACTTACTCTTAGCATCATTCGATCATTACTTTATCCAGTTAGTTCTTTGATCTACCAATAATTTTATGGATACATAGATTCCCTTGCTTTCCAAATCTCATCTCAACCTACTAATTCTAAACTATTTATTAACATCCATCATTTTATCACATTTTACATCCATTCCAAGCTTCCTACCATTTATAGTGTGGAAGCATCTTTGTTAGACATATGGTACAGACAAACTTTCGATTACCTCAACCTCGATATCATTATTCATAACCTCTCTATGAATTCCCAAAGAGACTTTTTTCAAATTACCTCTCATTATACCATACTAGGGAGTTTCCTTTAAAAATGTGGCTTTGATAGCCTCCTTCTCTATTATGTACATAGTCATGAAGCTTCCCATGCTATCAGGGAAATACATGGTGGAGTCTATGGGGGACACTTTAGTGGTTTAGGTGTTTCTAAATGTATCCTTTACCTTGGCTACTATTATCCCACCCTTAAGTAGGACTATTGTGATTATGTAAAGAAGTGTGTTAAATGTCAATAGCAAGCCAATTTAGATCACACACCTACCCATGGCCTTCAAGTATCTAAAGACTATTGGTCCTTCTCAAAATGGGGACTCAATCTCATTAGGGAAATCAATCCTCATTCTTCATAATGACACAAATCCATCATTACTACCATTGATTACTTCACCAAGTGGGTGAACCCTATCCCTCTCATCTCAATACAAGCTGATAAAATTGTTAACTTCATCAACCATCACATCATCTATCATTTTGGTGTTCCCCATAAAATCATCACTGATAATGATAAATATTTCAAAAACAACCAAATCCAAGGTCTTTGTGATGCATTTGACATAAGTTAAGATTTTCCTTTCCTTATCATCCATAAATAAATAGATAAGCAAAATCCTCTAACAAAACCCTTAACAAAATGTTGACCAAAGTAGTAACTACTTCAAGTCAAGATTGGAACTTTTACATCCCCTTCAATTTATGGGCCTATCTCACTAGCATTCAAACCTTTTTGGGTGCTACCCCTTTCTCTCTAGTCTTCAGAACAAAGGTAGTTTTGCCTCTCAAAGTTAGATTCCTTCTCTTCACATATCTTTGCAAGAGATCATCTATGAGAGTTACTATCATTAATAATGACTAACACAATTTCAAATTCTTGATGAACATCACCTCATATCACTTAACCATCTTCATGTCTAATAAGAATGAATCAAGTGAACTTATAATAAACACCTAAAAGAACTAGAATTTAATATCAGAAACCTCATCATAAAATAAAATCAACATATAACTATATATACCCTAAATTGGTTAATAAAACATGCATATTATGTCTTATCATAGTCCTTTTATAGGATAATCTAACTGGATAATATGATATTTTATTCACATTTAGCCATGTCCTTTTTTCTGACTTGTCTTGGTCTTACTACATTCCCTAGACATCATTTTGGTTATCCCTAGTCATCTATAGCTTTCAAGGCTTAACCCTTTTAGACCTAGGTAAATTTTTTATGTCTAGACCCATATTCCTAGGTCCCATACCCCCTAGATAATAGCACCCAAATAGGACTACAACATTGAAACCTAGGGTGTCTAGTTTCTATCACTATTGTCTAAGAGTAATTTGGTCTCAATGGTCAATTTATTCTATAGGATGAGTCTTACCCCTTTTCTTTGCTTCATTACTAAGTTTACAAATGTTGGCCAAATTTAAATAAAGTTCCCAAATTTGAAATAATGAGTCTCTTATATATCTAGCACTTACTATTTTGGCACATTAGACATAATAAAATAAATCAATAGTATAGCTGAGATTCTATGTATCACACATAGATTTCCATGCTTGATTAAGGAAGGGCCTAGGATAAGTTTATTCTAGAATAAAATGTGCACATTGATTATGAATGTTTCCTAAGGGATAACTCCATCATATCTAAGACCCTACCTTGAGGGTTAGTGTAGGTAGCAATCAGAATAACATGGGTTCTTGATTGTGTGATCATTCTTTCCACAATCCAATTTTCCCTTGTTTTGATTTGATTCTATTTATTCTTTTCATGTGTGTAAACTAATATAAATACTAAATATTTAAATATACATACAATAAGCTTTAGTGATTTCTACGACCTATAATTTGTTATGTAGGGTGATACTGAGCAGACGATTAAAACCTAGAAAGATTTTAGCCTCATGACAAAAACATTGAGAAAGGAATATAGCACCAGACACCAAGGTGTCCTATTTTTTATTCTCCTATCCAATCAATAAATATATAATAGATCCAAAATTTAGTCACTATCCCATTCCTTTTGTTTAAATTCTAGACTCATAATCTTCCATTTCAACAAAAATCTAGCTAAGTTAATTTTTTTTTGCCTTATATAATTATCAGATAAAACCTATAATTTTCCATGTTAGAGTAGATTTTACTTATGATTCTAGACCTTTATTACTTATTAATTAAACATTTAATCTCTTAAAACAATAAAACATTTGGTGACCCTGACTTACTTTGAACAAAAAACCTAAAACCCTAGTCACACTTAGGGTTTTTCATTCTTATCTTATGCAAAAATTTAATTGTCTAAATTCTGATTTTTGTATTAAATTTTATACATTTATCCTATTCAAAAACTATTTTCATAATTTAAAGTTATTTCATAATTTTTAAAAATTCTAAAACCCTAGTTCAAAACCATAGATTTTAAAATTACATCAAACAACAAGCCTTGCCTCCTTGCTAATTTTAGAAAACTATTTTAGAATTTTTTTAAATTAATTACCTTATCAAAAATTATTTCAAAATCAATAGTTTCTTGTGTAAAAATTTAATTTTCAAAATTATAAGTTTTGTATTAAATTTTGTGCATATTCCTATTTTTAAATAATTTTTAGAATTCAAAATTATTACATAATTTTCAAAAATTCTAAATCCTAAGTTCAAAACCCTAGATTTCCAAACTAGGTCCTCAAACCTCAAATTTCCCTCCCTTACAATTTTTAGAAAAATAATATGAATTTATTGTAAATTGTTTGGCTTATCAAAAGTAATTGTCAAAATTCAATGTTAGTAGTTCTTTGTGAATTTATTTGCTTCATAGTGATTTTCAAAATTCTCGTTGGTGATAAAATGGCCACAAAGGAAATTACTCCTTCTCATCCCATAGATAAATTTCTAGAATTTTCTTACAATTATGACAATGATTGGAAAAATTTGCAAAATTACAGATTAGCTAAAACTATAGAAAATGATTTCATTTATAGTGAAGATAATGACTATTATTGTAATGAAGGATATGGTGATGTACGTAATGATGAGGGTAAATCACAAATAGATGAATCTTTTTCTCTTAAACCCATCTAGTTTATTCCTTCTTCTAATGAAAATAATTTTGATAAATGGA